>CM076398.1:39534913-39891355 GCA_038363315.1 Mugilogobius chulae | reverse complement strand
CCCAATAGCTCTTCCCTTTCTTAAATTCCTAAACTTGTAAATGAACTAGTCTGGTGGTTTTCTCGTCGGCATATTCCTATGATTACACGTAACGATAATAATCTAACCGTAATAAAACGCGCTAATTTCTTACACTCTCAGTCCTCGTGCTACATTTCGCTTTAAATCATACTGACACCAAGTACATTTCCTCTAAAAGTGAAGCTGCAACAATAATCAGGTTTGTGGGATACCCCATAACAAACCAGATTCATTCGATTCGATCGAATGAAACATCTCACAATATTTATGTTTTGGATCTTTACAGCATGGAGAATAAGAAATTATACAGAAAAGCAAAACAAAAAAATATTACATTACTTAGTTACAGCCCCAAGAAAGTAACTTAGCAACATTAATTTAGGATTTTGTGTGTAATAATGCAAATATCTATCAATTAGAGTATTCTTGTGTGTTTTATTATGGACCTGTTCAGAGCCTACGTCATTTTTGGGGCGGAGCCCCTGGTGCCCTCCGCAGAGTTTCCCCATAAGTTTCTATACAAAACGAGTAAGCTGTACTAACGATATTAACGGTTAGACACTCATTATCTCGTGATTTCTGCGGGTTAATTAGCTAGCCGCTAAAGGCAATAGGAACAATGAAGGATCACTATCAAAACAAATACATCACCTCAGAGTCAGTAGTATATATGCTTCTGTAGAAATCAGCACAAAATAAAGCCACACAGGTGCAGTTTACTGTGAGTCCGATTCTCCACTGATAATTGATAATTAATTAAACAACTTACACAAAATCTTAAGAAATGTCATGGTAACTCACCTCCTGTGCTTTTCCGCAAATCCGCATTCCGCATTCATGGGATTTGTATGCTCAAAGGTTTTCTCTTGTGCACATGAGTTTTTCCAATCAATATAAGTAAATATCACTCCACTGAATATCGGGACACTTACTAACGTCACGCTGACATTCAGGAGCTAACTGTAAATGGATTTGGATCCACTTGCTGTTCGAGTTTTTAAAAAGAGTTTTGCGGGTTTTTTTTATGAAAATGCACCTGTGTGCCTGAGACTGGGCACCAGTCAGGGCACCAGTTAGCGCGCGCAGCCATCTTTGTTTACTAACAGTAAATGGGTTTATAGGTATTTAAACAGAGAAAAATAAACGAGTTAAATGAGTCACCTAAAATCAATAATAAAAATAAATCACAGCCTTTTTCAGCTGATCTGTGTCTTTATGGACTTTTATCTTATGGAACAGGCTAAATCCTGTTTGTGTATTTTTTTACTTAAAAGTCACTAACTGTGGATGTTGTCAGTAACTGTAATTTATTTACAAGTATACTTTTCACAGTAACTAAGGCTGTTCCACGGTTAGTGCCACTTTCCAAATTTAATCTTATAATTTAGAATGAGTTTTACAACACAATCTATCGCTTGAGTTGCTTCAATGATTTCGCTGCATGTTTGTCCAATCTCTGTTAAAACAGATTAAAGACAATACTTTTTGTGCGGTCAGAAGTGGTTTTCTGATGCACACTAGAGCTTGTTCTAAGTTGAAGTACTTTTTATCCACCGCCTGAATAGTTGGTACAGAGTTTTGAGTACTGTGCACTTCTGTGATGATACATTCTGATAAGTGCCTTATTTTGGTCGTACACCACACATACAAGGACCAATGAATGCAGTAATGGGTTTTCAATTAGTTAGAGACGATCATTTTTAATACAAAACCTTATAAATGTAGCATATATTTCTCTTAGTATCATGCAACACATCCACAGGAAAGCCCCTGTCTAAATCCTGGCCATAAATATCACTCAATATGTTATTCAATTAACCTTCTACATACATCCGTTTCTGCTCAATTACGTGCTGGCACCAGCCGCTCTGGGCATCTCAACAAATGACTCTGACCGCGGCTGCGTTTTGAAGCCAGGTGAAGTCTATTTTTATTCCAGCGATGCGTCGCGGCCAATATTTCTCTTTCTCTTCAGAGAGCTAAAAGCCTTAAATAAATAGTTTCAAATGGTCAGTCATCATTTCTATTAAAAAATAATAGCCGGTGGTGTGGTGTGGTGCGGTACGCTGGCTGTCAGAGCATGACGCAAATGAAAAAAAATAGTTCTCTGATGAGAAGAGTGAGGAATACAGAGAGAGAAATGTGAGGTGAGGCTGGAGACTGAAGGCAAAGGTTATTAAGATCAGCAGGTAGAAAGAATTGGAGGAGATGTAAATGGACTCTTTTTTTTTCATAATTACCTTTCCAAATTTCTCTATTTTAAGATTTTGAACTTTGGATTGGATTTGCAATAGACAGGAATAAGTAAGAGAAACTACTGTATGCTTAAATGCTCTCTCGAAAAACAAAGAATAAATAATGCCTACAATATTGGCTCATTTGTCTGGATAATTAGCCCCAGCAAGTAATTAGTAGTGAGAAAATTCATCTGCCAAAAAATACATGTTTTTAATTGGGTTGTGCGTGGGTCATGTGTGGTTCTTGTATCAGCTGCACATAGTTGATTTGGCTCGGCGAACATCCCTATATGAAGCTCAACAGTAGAATATTGCTCTGGTTCTGGAAGTAAATTGAACAATTGTAAAGTGCCATAAGCTTTTCGTAATATTAAAATATTAAGTTTGAAATTCTGCAAAATGTCTTAATACCTTTGTAGTTTAAAAAGTTGCAGAAACTGATTTTTAACAAAAATGTAGGTCTTATGCTCCTGACTCATTACATAACTGACTTTTCTAAATACCTCCCTGTAATGCTGCACCCACGCTATCATGTGACGTAGGTGCAAATGGTCAATATTATAGTTACAGCACATGTGCTATGATGTCAAAAATCTGTTGTGAAAACATAAAAGCTCAACTACAAACCAAAACAAGACACCGGAGAAGAGGTTATTAGCGAGCTCCTTACTGCAGAGATAGAGTCTGAGAGGAATATGAATTTACAGACCTTACATGTAATTACCTGAGTTGTTTCATTCTTTTCACACCAGTCCTTGTGATATGATTACGCAGTGCTATATGTCTGGCTGCTAGCTCGCTCCTCCACCTCGCTGGCCTGTGTGGGCTTTTCTTCTTGTCCATGTGACGTTAGCAATATGTTCTCATGCCAAGGTCATAATTCACACAACTGCTGTACAGTGGTGGAGCAAGTATTCGAGATTGTTGTTTTCACGGAGGGATTTATTCATGTCTAGTTATAAGCCTATGTCATAAGTCTGAAATCTACTTTACTCACAAACTATATATTAAAAACTTCTGGAAACCTTCATATCTAATGGCAACAAATTTACCCAAGAAGTTAAAACTTGGCTCTGTCCATTTTTTTTTGTTTAACTAATTCCATTGTCTGCTATTTTTCCACATAAAATGCCCCAACATTACATGGTGGAAAACTTTAATATTTTTAAATATATTTGAATTGAGTTCTATACATGAGTTTTCAGGAAAAAGAGGACATTACGGCAATATTTGAATGATTAGTCAAAGCGCCTGAACTCGCAATTGACCTTTCGCCGAGCCCCGCCCCAAAACAGCTCTTGTCCAATCAAACATCGTAGCAACCGTTGCTATGTAAAAATAGTCCGTCAGATCTTGAGCTCCAAGCAAGATGGTGAAGCGATGCGCCTACAGTTTTTGTAAACTGGACCGCAGATAACCCGATATATTGACCGGAGGAGTTGTGTTTTTTCCATTTCCAAAGCCGAAAACAACTGGAGCAGTGCCTACAATGGATTAAACAGAGCGGACGCTCAGGGCAGCTCCTCTACCAGCTAAATATATGGAACAAATGTCTGCTCAAAGGTAAAACTAATGTTTAACTATAGCTATGGACTGACTGTGTTGTTAGATCTAGAGGCAAAAACACAAACTAGGCCCAAGTTATACCATGACGAGGATATAACTGCAGAAGTTACGCTCTAAGCTGCTACATTTAGCGAGCCTCTTAGCTTTAGCCAGCACTGATAGCTTTAGCTCGCTAACATAGCCTCGTAAATGAACTATATTCTTGCAATAGAGAAAAATAGACCTTAACATATGAAAGTGAACTTACCCGGCAGTGCAAGAGCAGGACAAGGCTGTGCTTGTTGCATTTGAGATAACGTTAAAAATCATGGGTTTCTCTGATTTAGCTTGAGACCAGTAGCATTAGCCTCCATAAGAGTTATGTCCCTCTGTTGCGTATTTTAATGTTTTGAATAAATCCCTCCGCTGCACAGTGAACCTCTTTGTCTCGATCTAGAGGAAATTGCTGAAAAATTGATTTAAAAAAGTCACTAACGTGAACAGGTGTACTTATTTCTGTCATTGAAGTCTATGGTACGCTGTCATATTTGACGGACATAGCAACAGTAACTAAGGGGGCGGGGCTCGGCGAAAGGTCAATTAGCCGAGGAATAATTTTATGATAAATACATTTAAGAAAAAGGCGCATACATTTATAAAATCTCCTCTGCATGTGTGCAAGTCAAAATAGTCAGTAATTCTGCTAAAATATGCTTCTTGGCACCGCCACGTTTGTTTTGGTCAAATGTGCGCTTCCATCCACACCACATTTGTCCGCTGTGATTGGTTCACTGCTGCACTGTGACTGGTCCATCTAACCTTGGCCGTCTACAACCTGACGGCGGGAGTCATCTAGAAGGATTCTTCGGATTTTGTGAAAATTTGAAAAATGTTGCATTTTAGGATTGAAAAAGAGCAGCAAAAATCAGTGTTAGCATATTTTACACTTCTAAATGAAAAAGCTTTGTTTAAAGAGCCAGAGTTTATCAGGTGATCATTTCAAGTGGCTTGGAGGTGAGACAGAGAAGTTGCAGTTGTCTTACTTACTGTGGGACAAATACATAAGTTACCATCATCACAGAGACTTACAAAGACATTTAGCAAGGTAGAAATGTTAGTTCTCTTAACACCAAAGTCATTATACTGTATGAACAGCTAAGCTTAAGTACTTGTAGTGGGCTACTTTCTTCAAACCACGGTTGTCTGTCTGTACCTTTGGGTGTAATGAAAAATGCTAATGGATATGTGCTTAAGACACAGTGTTGACCTTAGCTAAACGCAGGTAGCAATTAGTTCCATTAACATTCTTTCGGTCTTTTTCTGATAAAATGTAGGCCGAGTTTACAAAAAGCTTTGCCTCCGCTGTAAGTCAAGAGGTGTTCATCGTGGTTGTAGCCTCGATACATTGTTGAAGTCAGTACTTGTGTGTAAAGAGATTGTATGAATATAAACAAACACATTTTACATTTTCAAGCCAATGATAAAAGTTGTATGGAAACATATCATTAGTTTCTCGTCAGTAAAAATATAATTTTTAGTTGATCCATGAGAGCTCATTGTCAGGCAGATGACGTCCCATTTTGTTTGTTTTGCTGTGTCGCCAGATTTTCAGAGCAATGAATGACCAAGCCTTTGAAAAAAGCCCCAAAACAAACAACCTTTTGTTAAAAAAGGTTAATATAAGTCTCCAGTAAACATTCCTTCTTCCTTCTTGATGTGAACAGCAGCATACGTCACAGGAGAGTAGAGTCTGAATGGTGGAAGCAGGCGTTCGGCGCTTGAAAGTTCAGCACTTAGGCGGTGACACCTGATGAGGCGGCCAAAGCGTCTGCTGTAGACTGGAGAGTCTATTTAGTAAGACGCAGCATCAGTCACCCGAACAAGCAGATTTTGATACGCTAGTTACAAATTCACGACACAAATTCACTGCACGCCTCAAGACGCAGGTTTACACTGACTTAACATGTAAACTGGACAATTTGGACACTTCAACGCTGTTGAAAGCAGCATTAAGCAAAATTAAAACAAAACTTGGGCAAGTGGTGAGCCAATAAAGCTTAGTCAAAAATGAAAACTCGGCTCGTCAAACTCTCTACTTTAGTGTAACTGACATGACTATGCACTTTGAGACGCTGCTGTTTACGTCCTCTGTACACTTGCTCAAGGCGGTTTGAGTTTCTTGCAAACTGCCTGTTACACCAGCTCCAGTGCTTTGATATCCATATTTGACAAAAGCGACTCATTCATGTGGATTCCCCTGAGAATGTTTGTATAATGACTTTAAAACCAGAATAAATAGACTTATTACTTACTTCTTTCCGCAGACCCGTACTGCTCCGATGTCCATGTAACAGGGCAAATTGTTTTTAAGCCCTTTGTCCCGACCTGGAGTCAGTAAACACTCGACGTTACTGCAGAAAGAAAGCTGTTAGTGGTTTCTTGAACTGTAGCTTTTCTCTGCTAGGAGTAAGTTTATTACAATGACAGATGAGAATCCATAATCAGAAAACTGCAAAGGGAAGTCTGTTTTGTAGTTGAAGATAAAAAGAGACAAGGGGAAAAAAAGCAAAGCCAAACTAATGTGGTTCTTGGAGATTCCTCCCAGCGCTGGCATGTGTTGAAGCTGATGAAGACCTTAAACATTGTAGTCTCAGTTTGCTTCTGGACTGGTTACTTTAAGTTATTATTTGACTAGCTGTGGCCTATTTTCAAGAAACAAAAACTTAATGACAGTTAAAGTTGGGGTAGCTAACTCTTTTAGTTGTACATAAGTAAATTTTGTGTTTTCCACCAAAACATATATGATAAATGCAGCACTTTGTGAAAGAATGAGCCCACAGAGTAAAGTCTGAATCAAGTAATAAAGAATTTTAGTTCAAATCAGGAGCCGAATACAGCATTGTTATTGTTTCACTTTAAAACAGAAAAAATGAAGGTTTTGAGTCAAAATTGCAACCACTCTTAATACATATTGATATTTATGATGTTTCAAAGGATTTATGAGAGAAAGTCAGATTTAAACCTCAATTTTGTTTTCAGTGTTAAAATGACCTACCCCACCTTTAACCAAGTAATTTCAGCTGTAGCACTTCCCCTACAACTATCTTACTAAACTAGCCTAGTGAATTGAGATTTTCTCATTTTTGTGTAACTTTAAGATTGAAATAAGACAGCAAAACACATCTAAGTATATGTTTCACGTCTAAATAGTCAGGGTTTCTCAGGATCGAAATTCAGGTCAGGAATGCGTTCGGAAAGGGGCCAAGGATGAAGGTTGCAGTTGCTATAGTTTCTGCCTGGGACAGCGAAGAGAGCAGACATATGCTTCAAAAGTCTCAAAATGTAACCATCAGCACCAGTGGTTACACAGACATGGTCCCAAAAATCCATGTTGAGTTATTTTTATCCTTCTTAATTTTGTTCAGTAGGCTGGTTTTTGTTGTTGTTTTCTGACCCGGAGACTACACAGAAGCATTCAGGCCATGACACATAAGATACATTACAAAACATGACTGAACTCTGCATAAAAAGATTCTTAATATGCCATTAAAGCATCTATTTGACATTCAACAATCTCAATATGACTGAAGTGTAGGCTCTGCATTTCTTACCTGAAGCACAAAGTTCCGCATATCTCCACTTTTCGCAAATCCACACATTTTGCCGAAACTCGGCGTGTAATTTCCATCTCTTTGTGCATAAAAACCAGTCCATTCCGAAATGGACTGGTTCAGGAAATTGCAAGTGCGACTTTTCGCTAAGTTTATGAATTTGAGTAAATCGCGTTACCCTGGATTTACACAGACTGTGAGTTTGATGTGGGCACAAGTGCTTAAACCCAATGCGCCCATGTACACGGACCTCTGAGGAATGCGGATGCAAGTGCGAGAGCCGCGCATGAAGTCTATTTTTCCCGAAGATCGCAGCGGTACTTCGCGGGAATTTACATAAATCCGCGTGGCGTAGAAATTTTCCGTCAAAGCAAAATACAATCCATTAAAGACGGAAAATTGACGATTAATTAACCTCTGATCAGCACAGAGACTTACAAAGGCATTTTAAAAGACAATAATGTTACTTCTGTCTTAACCTTGTAAGTCTGGAACAAGGAAATACCATGCAGATCTAAAACTGAACTGAAACATACTCTATGTCATAATGAAGCATAGCTTCTATGCACAACTCAGCTCACCACTAAGTATTCACAGCCAAGGAAACTAAGTAAGCACAAAAGGCAGATACGAACATTACTGCCACATCTTTTAGCCTAATTAGCTGTTTAGTTAATTAGACAATTACCCAATGAGGACAAAGTGGGTCTGATGTGTGCTAATATAGCCACTGTAACCCTGCTGAGTGGGATCCATTATTTAATGTATAATGATTAATCATTAAACAAAGCAGGGATGCAAATAGATTGGCTTGCAACACACAGCTGCAGCTCCATGCAGCAGAAAAGGCAGGTTTGTCCGTAAAGGAGCACTGGTGCATTATTAATGTGAGGTAAAGCCGTGGCCTGGCCTCTGCAGTGGGCCTCTGCAGGATGGAGGGTTAGCACTCCATCACCCCCACAGCCAGCGCACCCGCAGGACATGCCTTAGTGGACACTGTGAAGAAGAGATACAGCTTCTCTCGCACTGGCCTACAGTGTACTGCTGCCGCCGCCACACCTGCAGCACTTTCACTACACTCAGACGTATACATTTCTGTGCAGGGCTACACTGGTTTAACTTTCCATTACATTTACTCACAGCACTTACATGAGTTAGTATGAACAGTGTATTCATCCCGATGTGCACCATGCATGTATTTTTATCCTTCTCCATGGCATTTGTGTATGATGTTAAGCCTGTTTTGATAAACTGCTAGAAGGCAGTGTTACACAAAGTTTCACTTCTGTCTGCTTTTTTGTTACAATGTCCTTAAGCCAAACAATACTGCTCTAAAAATAATGTATTCTTTTTAAGCAATATATATTGAGAGAAAGAACGACAGTGAGAGATGGATGGGGAGGTCTTTATGTCTACTGAGAATACTCGACACAGATCTGTTAGTGCAGATAATGGCCCTAACAAGTTTTAAGCTGAGTGCACATTGTCCTTTAAATAAAGTAAACTAAACTAAACTAAACTTAATATCATTGTGGCTAACTGCCATTATCAAACTGGCCCATATGATTCCTATGCTGTGAAAAAAAACTTAAAACACATAGTGGTGAACAATTTGGAGACTCAGGATGAGATAGGTAAGAGAGCAAAACATGTAGACTGATGTAGAAAACTTAAAATGAAATATTTCCTGTTAACTTACATTGAAGGAAGCAAAAACCGGACCTCTAATTGATTTTCTTAAACATATCTGGTTTTGTGCCTTTAACACTAATTGTTTGCCCTCACACTTCACAAAATAAACACAGCTTAGAGTTTGTTGAATTGCCCTCGTGTGAGTTGTCCTAAACATGAATCATTGATTCTCCACCTCTGTTCACTTCTGTAACCATCCTTACATCTGTAAAAAACCCATCTCTGAGCACATGTGACCATGTTGTTCTCTTAAAAAACAATCTTTATTCATGATACATTAGTCACCGGAATGCACTGCCGACCTGACGGAACACACCAGCACTTGACCTGCCGCGCTTTCAATTATTCAGGTTGCCGAGCTAATCCCCCCGTTTGCTTACTACACATAGATAGCACCTGTCTCCTTTCATTTGCTCAATGACAAAACGCGGAGGAGGCCTGGTACACACGGGGGGACTAAACAATACTTGGAGTCAGCACGACATTCCCATCAGACAAACAGAGCGCCGCGTACGTCCTCCGCGATCCATCAATATGTTGCTTCACGCTGTGTCCCTCTCTCCTGCCTCAGATCGCGGCTTTCTGGGGAAAATTAAGATGTACAGCAGTGGCGGCGTCCAGCGTCTATATAAATGCTAATGAACGACGGGGCAGCTAGAGGCCACAGTGCTTTTGTCATGTTAATAATACATTTGCCTCAGAGGAAGTGCAGAGGCAAGGTATGGGCCTGCAAACGAGTGGCGAGGCTTTGAAGATCACACAGGTTATTATCTAAAGAGAAATCACATGAAAAGGTGATGATTCTCCGGCGCGATCTAGCACTCCGCGGCCAAGCCTACTTAGCTCGTCGCGCGGTAGACATATGAGGCGAGAATGAGACGGTAGAGGTAGGGGTGTTGATTCATGCTGCGTTTGTTCTGGAGGCAAAGCAGAGCGGCGGATTCAAATGGACATTATGGTGATTCATATCTCAGCCGCAACGTCGACACAATATATTCGGCGCATATATCAAAGAAGCAAGGGAGAAGTCAAAAAAGGTGATGGCTTTGTAAGTAATCATAGAGAAAAAAATATGAATATACTAGTAGTAATTTATTCAGTCTATTCAAAACACAATCAAACTTATAATGCTAACCAATGCATTTTAGCTTTCAGGCATGTTTCAGTATTGTTCCTTTGTCATTTGTACATACTTGAAGTTTAAATGTGCGACACCATTTTACCCGATCTTAGAAATGTACACAAACCAAGCTCTTTGATTAAAACACTTCTTTTGTTAGTTCAAATGTTTTTTATGCCTCACAATTTACCATGATCAGTTTAGAAGCATTTTTATTGACATTCTTTTTAATAACTGTGTTTTTTTTAACCTGCCTTTTTAACAAAGGCTAGCTTAGGCTAAAAACATAAACAAATGGCTTTTCTTTATAGCGGTCGGCACTAGCATCAAAGCAGCATTTAGCCAAGCTCCCAGTGATGTTGCGAGTTAGCTAGCTCAGATTTGGCGTCCCGTGTCATTCCTCAATCAGAGTCCATGCCAAATTTGAGTTAAAAGTTGAGTGCGCATGCCCAGAACCTTCATGAACATTGGTGTTTGACCCTTTTCAAAACCTAACAAGGCCAGACAACATAGAATTTAGTATATTTATTATAACTACAGCGGCATGAAAAAGTATGTGAATCTTTTGAAATTTCTCACATTTCTGCTTAAAATCTAACCTGGCTCACGCCAGATCGATATATGTATCACTCTGCATTGAGTTCTACACATATTCGATCTGGAAGGGCTCTCGTCAAAAGCAGTTGGGAAAGGGAGGGAGTTCTCGCGAAATACGTCGATCTGATTGGACAAAGCGCCCACCCCACCTTAGCGGTGTTTTAGCTAATCACAAGACATAATCAAAATGACGTATCCCACAAACCGCTTTGTTTCTTACCTGCGAATTGCAGAGGAGACGCCCAAACTTCCGTCGCCAGATGCGGAAGACTAATCCACTGATATCATTGTATTCATATAAACACAGTTTGAAGCACTTCACAACAATATTCCACCTCCAGCGAGCAACAGTACGTCTGCGTCTGTTACAGCTGTCCTCCCCGTGGTTGTGTCCATCTCGAGGCGATTTGCGCTTTCCCTGCGCGCTCCGGGTCCGGCTATCTGCGTCTCTCTCGTGAGCTCCGGGTCCGGTCTATCTGCGTCTCTCTCGTGAGCTCCGGGTCCGGTCTATCTGCGTCTCTCTCGTGAGCTCCGGGTCCGGTCTATCTGCGTCTCTCTCGTGAGCTCCGGGTCCGGCTATCTGCGTCTCTCTAGTGAGCTCCGGGTCCGGTCTATCTGCGTCTCTCTCGTGTGCTCCGGGTCCGGTCTATCTGCGTTTCCCTCGCGTGCTTCAGTCAATAGCCTTTGCAACACTACCTGTGTCTGCCAGCGTCGCCATGTTTGTTGTTTTGCTGTGAGCACATGACGCCTGGCACTCGCTGATTTCACATCTGTAAGTCCCGCCTCCTCCTGTAGAGAAGCCTTCTGATTGGTTCGAGGATTCGATACTCGGCTCAAACCATAGGGCGGGAGTCTTTCAAGATGGTTTCTCGTGGATTTGTAAACCCACAAATACCGCGAGAATTCATCTTGCTGCGCAAGGTTACTTAAAATCACCATCAAATGTGATCTGATCTTTGTCAAAATCACACCAATGAAAAAACAGAGTCTGCTTTAACTAAAACCACCCAAACATTTATAGGTTTTCATTTTTAATGAGGATAACATGCAAACATTGTCAAAGGGGGAAAGAAAAAGTAAGTGAACCTTCTGCCTAAGGAGACTTTAAGAGCAATTATTTCCCAATTTTACCAAACTATTTAAGTCAGAGTGTGTCCAATCACTGAGGAATGGCTTAAAGATGCCCCGCCCACTATAAAAGACACTCCTGGTAAGCACTGTGTCTTGATGTGAAGCAATGTCTGTTGTTCATCATGGCTTGCTCAAAGCAGCTGTCTGAAGACCTCCGATCTAGAATTGTAGATTTGTATAAAGCTGGAAAAGGTTACAAAACCATCTCTAAACGTCTTGGTGTTCATTAGTCTACAGTTAGAGAAATTATGTTCAAATGGAGAGAGCTTAGCACTGTTGCTTCTTTCCCGAGGAGTGGCCTTTCAACAAAAATAACGCCCAAAGTTCAGCGCAAAATACTCAGAGAGGTAAAAAAGAACCCTAGAGTGTCTGCTAAAGACTTACAGAAAGTACTGGCACAGTCCAATATCTCTGTGCATACACTGACTACATGTTAAACAACAGTCTAGAATTGTGTTCATCAGAGGACTCCACAGAGGAAGCCACTACTGTCTAAAAAAAAATATTGCTGCACAATTAAAGTTCGCAAAAAGTCACCTAGACACTCCACAGAACTTCTGGCAAAATATTTTGTGGACTGATGAAACTAAAATTGAATTATTTGGGAAAAACACACAACATCATGTTTAGAGGAAAAATTAAAAAGCTCACCAACATCAACACCCCATCCTCACCATAAAGCCTGGTGGAGGGAAATTATAGTTTAGGCCTGTTTTGCTGCCTCAGGGCCTGGACAACTTGTAATCATTAGTGAAAAAATTAATTCAAAAGTTTATCAGATGTTTTACAAGAAAAGTTGAGGCTGCCTGTCAGACAGTCGAAGCTTAAAAGAGGAAAGAAGCTGCAACAAGACAATGATCCAAAACACAAGAGTAAATCAACTTGAGAATGGTTTCAGAAGAACAAAATACACATTCTGGAGTGGCCAAGTCAAAGTCCTGATTTGAGATGCTGTGGCATGACCTCAAAACAGCAATTTATGCCCAACATCCCAGGAATCTGACTGAACTGCAGCAATTTTTTAAGAAGAATGTCCAAAATTGATCAGATGTGCCAGACTGATCTGCAACTACAGGAAGAGTCTGGTAGAAGTTATTGCTGCCAAAGGGGGGGCAACCAGATATTGAATGTAAGGGTTCACTTACTTTTTTATTTCTCCTTCTGTCATTGTTTGAATGTTATTCTCATTAAATATGAAAACCTACAAATGTTTGGGTGGTTTTAGTTAAAGAAGACAGTTTTTTCATCTGTGTGATTTGACAAAGATCAGATATTTGATGGTGATTTTAAGCAGAAATGTCAGAAATTTCAAAGGTTCACATACTTTTTCATGCCGCTGTAAGTAACTTATTTTTTAATATTTAGCTGTTAATAAACTTAAGCAAACAGCTCAGAGCAATGAAACTTCAAGATCACTGATGTCTGAGTTAAATTTAATGTTTTTTACAAATGTAGAAAGTACAAGCTTTCGCATGACTTTATCAAAAATAAACATTAATAAACTTTCTTAACAGACTTTTTTTAATCTCCTGTGATTGGTGATCTAATTTTATTTGTGACAGACAACATTTGTAGTCATTTCTGGCAGTTTAAGTAATGAAAATATAGTTAAGCTAACAACTAGCACGATTGACTAAATTCCAGCAAGTGACTCTGATTGGGGAATGACACTCCTCCATCCACGACCTTGTTCTCTCTCTCACGTGGACGTGCGCTAGTTGCTCATGTACCACGCTGAATAATCAGAGCGAGAGTTTGCCTAGAGCGAGCAGAGCTGTAGCCAAAGGTAAATATTAAAAAAGCTATTTTATTTTTAGCAAAAGTTAAGACTTTTGAACCAGAAAAAAGTTTATGATCTAAAACTAGGTAAGGTTTGCCTCAAAATCCGACTTTTTCAAATGTGTAGATGAACTGTGGGCAAGCACGACTAGTTTGTGATTTCATTCTGCTCTTGGAAAAAATACTTTTCCGGTTAAGTGGGGTTATTTTCCGCTGCATTGAGTGGCTACTATTACAAATTGAGACAGTGTTAAGCTAGCAAAGTCCTATCTAGATTTTTTAACAGCATTTAGCCCACAGCTTCCATTAGCATATTTGGAGAAGTTTAGAAACTTTATTAACGTTATTCACCTCCATGTTCATATGTTTATTTAGCACAATAACTCCTACAATTGCGGTTTAATTATAATAGTTTTCTTCTAGGCTATACTGTATCAAAGAAATGGTCATGGTTAAAATTATTTCTTTTTTTTTTTTTACAGTTGGCTTAGCAATAACATTGAGACATGAACACATGTTCCATTTTAAATCAAGTTTCCTTAGATTTAAGAGAAACATTAATAGCATGTTTATATTGTACAATTTATTCATTTTAAACTCACAAAACTTCATAGGACGTAGCTTACTGATGGTACTACTGAGCTAGCAAGCTTTCTTTTTGCACAGGTCCCATTGAAAGTTTTAAAATCTTTAGAAATGTTTGAATAGAACAAAAGAGGACTTCTATATTCTAATAACAGAAAATACCTATTCGAGTTTGTAATAAAGTAAACTGCAATCTTTACTTTCCAATTTTTAATACATCTACATAAATAGGTCATCCCTGAATCTCTAAAAACAATGTGCAGTATCTATTCTTCTGATGTGTGCGTGGATAAGACTCAAAACTCTCTGTAGTTTGCAGTCTGTCAGGATCTAAGTGAAATACAATCTCAGTTTGAAATCTTCTCCCCAAAAAGCCGGCTTGACATGAAAGCACAATTCCAGCCTAAACAACAGTCTGATTCTACAAGGAAATGCAAGGTGGTCTAAAAGTGTAGCAGCATCGCTCAGGGACACATTTCGAGATGGAACTCTAAAACGATAACAAATGGATGGCAGGTTTTTCACTCATGCTGTAAACCTTGTATGCAAGTTTGAAAATGCCAGAGATGACAAAAGTACTCAAGTTCAGTACTCAAGTAAAAGAACAGTTAATAGTGTGAAAAATCGACTCTGGTAAAAGTCAAAGTTCAGATGAAACTGCCTTACTTGAGTAAAAGTACAAAAGTACACCAGTGTAGTTAAGTAAAATGCAAAAAGTTAATATCTAGTCTCAGTTAAAGCTACTAGAATATTAGAATTGTGGCAGCTTATTTCACTTGTTTCAAGACATTTATGACTGATCACAAGACATTTGAGCTTGAATTAAATTTGCCAATGAGGTGAGTCAAAATATCTTTACACGTCATTAGCAAATAATTTGGCTTGAATGAAGAATATATTTATTGAATCAAAACAAGCAAAAACATCTTGAAACAAGTCATAGGATCTAAGTAAAATCATCTTAATCAGTGTGTAAAACTGTATTGCATTTTGTTGCATTGAGTGTGAGTGGGACTTTACAGTAAATTAATTATAATTTATCATATTTTTATGTGGTTTTTGTTCACAAGGCTTTGATACACCAGTGACACAGCAGGTCTGCACTGGTTTTAAGAGGGAAAAAACAGTTTATGTGTAACTAACCTGTTGATAAATGTAAGGAGTAAAATGTACAGATATTTCTTTAAAAATGAAAGAAGCCCAATTCAAAAAGTTCCAGATTTTTTAATGCTCATGTAAAGTACAGATACAAAAAAAAACGACTTAAGTACAGTACTTGAGTAAAAATACTTAGTTAAGCGCTAGTACACAAGTAAATAAATAATTAAAAACACCACAGCATCACTTTCTACCTAGATTCTACTTTTAACTGTCTAAATGCAGATGGGATAAAAGATTTGACCCAATTGTGACCCTTGACTGACCTCTGCCTTTTGTGAACATTTGATTCACAGTCTTTATCTTCTTATCATTAAATATGTTTCCTGGATTCTTATTGACATTAAAAAAATTACATAAAACTAAATGAAATAAATGTTTACCAACTGTAATGTTTAAAAACAGCTACTTATTGTCCCCAATTTAAATAAATAATACTTCACTTAATCTTAGTACCAGCACAATTATGTTGTCAAAACATGAGTCCCATCTACTTCTAATAATAAAACCCAGGAAGTGTGCTTGTTATTTGCAGCTGCAGGATCAAATAAACTAAATCATTTGAATAATTTGAATAGTCAGATGGGTAATCTCTCTTAATACAAATACAACTTGGCTCCTTTTAAGCAATTATTTTTAAACACTGTTCTGAAATTATGTAATTATTCATTTGATAATAATTTAAAATAGTCTATTCTCTCTGGATAATGAACAGTGTTTTAATGATTTATTCCTTGTCACATTTTCTTGTAAATGTCTGAGATGTGATTGATGTAGCTCTGGTTGTCTGTTTGTGACACTCTCAGACGGTAAACATGGCCGTCCTGAAGCATATTTTTGTTTTGTAATGTGTATAGAACATATGGGATGTAAAAGAGCAGCAGTGTGTCCCACATGTCAGTGTCAGTCAGTATGTCAGCTCTGTCAGCTCCGACTGAAGAGGAGCAGACACCACATTTACATATGCTCAGACGTTACATTTAAGAACATTTACTGTAGGATTTCAAGTGTTCTGGAGCTTTTAGAGACATGGGTGCTGTAGGAAATTTACTGCAGATTCATTGACATTATTTTACTAATATATAATTCAGCACATCTCATACTAGTTGCAAACTATATGACTTGAGTTCAGTTCTATTAAGAAATAATCTTATGAACGATCTTTACAATATAAAAAGTACTTTCATTAAAAATGCAACAATGTAACTTTTTCTTGTCAACACAGAAATGTAATAACGTTGAATGGAATCAAAAGTAATGATTCTTGAAAATAATGCATGTGATTTTCCCCTTCACAGATATGGAAGTCTTACTGAAAGTAATAACAAGACACATATTTCCACACACTGTCTGTACGAATCTCTTTCTGCCTCATCTCTGATTGAATTGCTTGTTTGTCTTTCACGTTTGTACACACATTTGTACACATACTTTAATTATGAGACCCCTGACCCTTAACCTGACTTTGTTGTGCCACGTGCTTTAAGGTTAAGTTTAAGGTATACTTTATTATCCCATATAAGTTTGTCCTCTGTATTTTACCCATCCTTCAATGCCGCTGGGGCATCTCCTCAGGAGCAGTGATCGCCTCAGCGCAGCCCTTGGGCATCTATCCCCAGGTGTTCTTGCTAGGCTTGGTCAGGACTAGCTGGAAGATATTACCCAAACCTGCATGTTTGGTTGGTGGGGGAAGTGCATGGAGCAAACCCACCTAGACACGAGGAGAAACATGCAAACTCCACACAGAAAGCCCGAGCCATACAAGAGTGCGTCCTGCAACCTTCTTGCTGTGGGGTGAGAGCGCTTCGCCATCATTTTTTGTCCCGTCCACGTCTTGCTACAGGCCAGAAGCAGCTCTCAGTACAGACTGGATGTCCATATTTGGCAACTCTCTATTTTTCACAAAGTTATAACCTTACCTGAACAAATTCTACTTATTCTAAGTCCAGTCATAATCCTAATTGTAATCTTAACCGTAATCTTACCCGTCTTTGGGGACTAAATGAAAAATATAAACATTTGCATGTTCAAGAAGGGACTATAAGCTTCTGCGTGTACAGAGAGGCGCTTCCGGTCTGCAGAGCGAGGAGAAGTGGTGACTAGACCTCTCTTTGTAAAGTATTGCAAAAGCATGAGCTTTAGATTCCAGGCAATGATTATACCACTTACAGACTAGAAATGACACTGACCACTGCAGAAAGCACAGTATTAGACTAGAATTCTGACTGAAACTTGAGAATTTGTCTGGTTTGCACAAAAATGTTCAAAAATCACTCAAGGCTATTTAAAAAAGCTTTTGATGATAGTATCTTAAAGTACAACACCATACTGTCTTAGTTATAATACCATTCACAGTTTTAATGCCATAGACTGCAATCCCACAAATACAGTAGATCTGTCTCTAAATCAAAGAAACTGCCGCAGTCCTCGCTGCTACATTTGTAATGTTTTCTATCTTTGGAACAATTTGGCGTGGCATGTGTAATTACGGTTTGTCTTGTTAGGCAGGACGTCCTGTTGCTTTTTTGAGTGTCCCTCACGGCAGGTAGGAAATCATTGATCCAGTTCCCCAACGTGCAGCCAAAAACTCCAGTCTGCCAAAGAAATGAGAGGAAAACAACACGAGCTTTGCTTTGTCATATTATACGCCTGCTGGTCTACGTGTGTACTACTTACAACTGATACAACGGGACAGGGCTGCAACATTAATTTAATCTAAATTACTTTTTGAATTATTGTAATTAGTAGATTACAGAGGCGTGATTTTCAAAGTTCCACTCACTTCCTCCATAAACAAGTAGGACTCCTTTCTTATTCTGTAAAAACACTTATGAACACTTAAATCTCTGAAGGTAGATATCTACAACCTTGTTTTAAAAGAGTCAATTTTTTTTTTTTTTTTTTCTGTGCTACTAGTAATAAATGACACATAAGATCTGTAATTTACATTTTTCATTGTAAAATACAATCCAAATATGACTTTGATGAAACTAATGATGTGAGAACACTGTAAGAACAAGGTTACAAACTAAGAAAGGTTTGTAACCTTTTGTATAACATGTGCCTTTACTTGTAAAATCTTGTTCTAACATTGCTTCTTCATCACACACAGCAGAAATTTTGTCTGAGATATTTTGATCTCCTCTGAGCTTCAGAAAACACTGTTTTAAATGTTCCAGATCTGTAATCTATTGATCCTGTTTTTAAGTCTATAAACATCCAGTTTATCAGGCAAGATCGATTTGATTCAACTCCTGATGTGGGAAAACAGTTGACTGACATTTTTGCTTTTACCCTTTTTTTTTTTTTGGTTCTGGAATTGGAATCCAAAGTGAGGTGCCCAGGGAATAATGGAAATTCCCAAATTAGCAACATATAACACTGATGATAATATAGTGTATAAAAATATATATACAGTATGTATATATTTTAAATATATAAGGACCTGCATAAGCAAAATAGGCCATTAAAATAATACACATTTGAAATGTTCAATACAATGCGTCCTTAATCTTTTTTTTTTTTTTTTTTACAGCTGTGCCACTATGCTAACAGAGTTAGCCACAATGCTACACAGCAATAACAGATTATCTTTATAGATTTTAGTGAACAAACAGTACAACATTAGACGCAGACAGGACTCTGCTGACTAATTTTGACCTGAATCAAAACAACTTTAGTGCCTTTATGTCTCCGTTAGAGTCTTATTTCCAACTAATAATATTACTTTTACTTTTTTACCCTTTTCACCTTTTTTTTTTCATCAAATCATACATCCCTACAAGTGACATCCACTACCTATGCAATAATATTCATACAGGCTATTTGACCGGAGAGAGAATATTAAATATTGACTCTAATCTGTCCAACAAACCTCAGTAGGTATTCATGTTAGTGTCAATAACTGTGTCCATATTTAATACAACACATAGAAGCATAATCATTAGGGTCACACTGGGTTGTCCTTCATGTCCCAGGATCTCATCTGCTCAAATATAGTATTTCACCATCAATTTTAATCTACACACACAAGCTATTGATAGAAATGTCATTTGAGAGCAATGTTAGATCTATAAGAAAATTGTCTTCAGAAGATGCACTTAACCTTCAAGAATGTGGTCAGTTTGAAATAATAATAACACTTAAACCTAAGTAAATGCTCGTACACACTGGAATTTGTATAAAGGAAGGAAAGCAGAATGTAATAAAAAAAAATAAATAAGGTAATAGCAATAAATGTAGTCCTAGATTTTTATATACATGTATTTGTTTATTTTTTTATTTAGCAAATTTGTATTAGCATTTTGCCAGTTTTCTCCCAATTGGCCCTAATAATGTTTTTATGTAACTTCCTGGTTGGACTTAAGTCTTAAGAGTCTTTCACACCAACACAAACCCCAGTTTTCGTCGGTTGGGTGGAGTGAAACAGCATCTATTCAAGTTTGTTTAGGGCACACTAGAGTGATGGAATATTCGCACAAGCACGATCCAAACAGCCACCAATCGCCGAACACACACCAAGTGAACATGTGCATGAGGTAATACTTGACAAAAATGCAGGAACATAAGTATTTGTTTTACTCTGGAGGAGAACTGAAGTTGCCAGCCATGCCCTGGTTCAAGAAAGCCTATAGTTACCTGACAGATTAAGCTCAACTTGGATTTCCTGCCACAGTCCAGACTTCGTACTGCTGTGGCTCTTGTTAGTCTTGGTTATCCTCTATCCAAAAAGTAGCCATTCTTAGACTTGTGTATGATTTAAAAAAGGACTGTTATATATTTTTCAACTACAGAGTGCCTTGGATTTTATGTTCCACCTTTCACTTTACTTCTTACTGCCATACGGACAGATCATCTACTACTGCATTACACAAAATGACTTCTTAATATAGAAGCACTGCTACTTAATATTGAACTAATTTTGAACTACTAGTTCATCTGTGTCTGTTCTTTGCTATTACTCGTTTCCCTGTTGTCCCCTCTTGTTGAGTGTAACTGTTTCAGATGCAGCTGTTCCACTGACAAGAGCTGGACTATTGATGCCCCCTAATATTAAAGAACTGGACCCTTCACTCTTCCTGGACACTCGTCCCACCTTCCTCTCCTGGTTTAGCCTGTCCTGGTCCTGCCAGACGAGTCATTTCCCTCTGCTAATGATCTCCGGCTCTACAGATGAAAACTCTGTATCTAAATTTAGAACTGCATTAGTTTGTTTACATCTACAGCCATCAGTCATCTGGACAGCGTATTTGAAGATTGAGACAACTTTGAAGCCTTTCTACTATGGCTTACTCCTGGGCGAATGAATTACATCGACTGATTTGAATTGACTTCTAAAAAACTAATCACAGTAACATTGTAAAATTAGCTAGAGCTAACCTGTGCAGGGAGAATGACTAAACAACTTATCCCTCAACGAAAAAAGACATTTTGTCTACGTCAGTATAATGGTGCTGACTCCAGGTCATGGCAGCATGAAAACATTTTCTGTGATGGTTTGAAACACAATGCAATAAAAAATACAGTTTACAGCAGTCATCTTTGGCCCTGCCTTGACTTTCTCTCTCTTTGTCCACGAAGCTCTTTCCACACAGGATTCACAAGAGAAAAGTAAGTACAGACTGTTTTCTTCATCCAACCTTATATGAAGGTTAGGTGCTTTATGCTGGTAAAAAGGCAGCCTGAAGGCCTTGTGTACACGTAAGGCCAGTTTGGTTTGGGTTGTTGCAGTGCACTGTGGTCCGTGTTTGACTAAAGCCACATCAAAATGTGTCCAAATGTATGCTGAAATTATGCTGCAGAATTGAAATATTCAGAACGTTGGATATTTAGTTCACTTAAAACCAGAGATGCACCTATGATATCATAAATCGGAGAAACTCAGAACAGTTTGACTAAACAGCGTGATCAAAAATATAAATGTTTTGCATAGGTGTCCTTTAATAGAATACAACTAATTGACCCGAAACACAAAATGAAAGTAATTTAAAGTTATAAATGCATAAGTGTAGGAGTAAGAAGAGTTATGAAAGTTCAGGGATTCTTCAAAGTTAATTAACACGCTTTTATTTGATTCTATTATTCATTCTGTATGTTTTGTGTATTTGTTCCTATTTTGTACTTTGCATTAGACATTCTAATACACTTCAGTTGATTGGGATTTCTAGAATCAGCTTGCTGTGACAAACAGGCACGCTGCATTATTAGAAGCATACAATCACCATTTGGTGGAGAATGATAATGTACTGGCATAACATTAACTATAATTGACAATTCTTCATTAATATTCCAATGTGTAAGAAACATGTATGCAAAGAGTGCTTATAGAACACATTAAAACATGGTTGAAGCAAAATAACAGAAAACACCTTTATGGCAAAAACATCAACGCTTTTTATAATTCATTTTATCATTCCGGCCTTTTTCCCCTCACACGTCTGACTAAAATAGTCACAACTACAACTGATTCTGAACCCTTTAGAGCACAAGCAAATGTGTGGAGTCTTTGTGAAGCTGTATCCCTGTAGTTTTAGTAGAGCTGTGCAATATATCGAATTTTAGATAATATCGTGAATGTTGTTTCTAAGATATGCATAAATTGAATATCGAGTATATCATAAAAACATGCTACAAAAGACCACATTTCTAATAAAAGTTAAATAGATCATGCTATCAACTTTCTAATACTGTAGATGCAACCAGTTTATATTCCTATCAGAATTATTACAATAAGTAATTCAGAGCGCTTCACAAAACAGCTAAATTATGATGTAATGAAAGATTCCTGCAATTTTGCCAATATTTGTTTGATATTTATACAAACAAATAATTTGAAAGTAAGTGAATATGTGCTCAGAATGAGAAGTCTTTTAGGTTTTGAGTCTTTTTTTATTAGTTTGAACCAAAATCTTTTTTACACAAAATATGAAAATACACACTGACTTATTTAAAAAATATTCTGTTCTTTAGATAAGGGCTACGTTTTCTGTTGTATTTTGTAAGTCAAAACGTGAAAATCACAATAAAGACTAAATCAGTCAACCAGTTTTTTGGCTCATTGGAATAGACTACTTAAGATTGTTTTAGCACATTTATGTTAGACTAACAAATATCGTTATGGAGATATACCAAAAATAATCGAGATATTTGTTTTTGTCAATATCACCAGGCCCTACATTTTAGTTTCTGAGACTCACAGGCCCTGATCAGAAGTCGTTCTCTAAACCAAAAAAAAACAGACCTATGTCAGGTTTATGTTTATACGTGACAAAGGTCTGTGGACCGAAACGCTGTATGTAATAAGATACAATATTTTCAAAAGAGTGAGACGGTGTGCGGGATTCTTTCCCACAAGCCCAGTGTGGGTAAAGTCACACTGATGACGTGGGTTTACAAATGTCGTTAGCTTTTGGCTCACGGCTGTTAGCATCCTGACAGTTCAACTGCTTTAAAACACAAAGTAGCCTACATTTATTTATTTATTGATTTACAAGTAATATTTTACTTCCTGGTTGGATATGAACAGCAGGTATGACATTCTACAAAGAGTTAAAAGGGCAGCTAATACAAATAGTTAAATCATCTTTTTTTTTTTTTTTTTTTTAATTGAATGCAAAGTTTTAATGAGCTTTGTCATATATAGTCACAAAAAACAACCACCAAATTAAAATATGTGAAATTACCTTGGAATGTTAGGAGCTGGCTCAAGGTAGCAACCATATTCCTTGTGTTTAAATGAGAGCTTTCATTCCAAATAAAAATATCTTAATTCTAAATAAAAGTTTATTACACTTTAAAAATACCAATGTAAACCCTTAGTTCCTATAGAAAATGTTTGTTCAAATTTAAACCTGATTCCGAAGTAAGTGGGTATTTTATTTATTTTTTATTCCACTCAAAATTAATCCTGATCACACTGCACATACTCAGTGCATTGTCTTTGTAGCGGCGGTGACACAATGCAAGATGGCGGCACAAACCCAAAGTTTTTTTGTTGTTATATTAAGGTGCATTACAGGAGCTACAAAGAATGAAAAGTTAAAGGCAGAAAATTTGGCGTCTTTTGCATGTAACCTTTACGTGGAATTATTATTCATGTAAACTTGAAGAAAAGAATTCGGAATTTAAAAACATCTGTAACTTGTAATGTAAAAAAGATCAACGTCATATACTGTAACGCATATTGTCTAACAAATAATAATATTTAATACACTTTTTTTTTTTTATTTTTACTATCAGAAAATGTTCATTGTGTTTAATTACCTGTATTTTGAAGAAGACTATTGATGAAAAGGATTCTGTTTAGAAAAATTCCTGTCATTTTCACCTTCTACAAGTCAAACTGCAATTTCTCTCATGTAAACCTACGATAAACATGTGCACGGATTATCTCATGATTAGAAAAACATTAGCATCCAAGCTTTAAAGACAATCCTACCTTTAACAGTGTGTAATCTTAACCATACACACAGAAACATACATAATTCAGACCATGTGTTTACAGCGCTGTACGTGTGAAGAATTCAGAGTCTGATGTTAGAGAAAACATGTCTGAAACAGCTCATTACTCTCTGACCATGAACCAGAGCAGAGACACGTGTCACATCATGTTTTCAGATTAAATTAGTCATTTATTTGATGATTAAATGTACAATCATTAGAGGGCATCTTCTAACACAAAGTGGGTCATACGTAATCAACTTGAATGAACTTGTTTACTTACTAGTGTGTCTTCGATCTTAACCTTTTGTCCTACAGCTTGAGTGTTCAGAAAATGTCTGTTTTCACTTACCCCCTTTCCCTGCCCACATTATGTACTTAGCTGTGAATATTTGAGTGATGTATGATTCTGAAATGTCTCGTGGGTGGGCAGTAAAAACCTGGGCTGCCAGATGGAGAATTCTTCTCCTGGGTTTAGGTTTGCATTTTTAGTCCTCAGTTAAAAACAAAAAAACTGTGCTGTAGCGCAGTGGTTCCTCAACCGTTTTTTGTCTTGAGTCCTCGCAATCATGATCTCACACATGGAGTACCACCTGGGCAAACCCGCAACCTGTTCCAATCAGGCATGTTTTTGAGAAACAGAAATGCATGAAGAAGTTTAAGAGACAAAAACTTGTAACATTTGGAGATTAAATTCACAATGTTATGAGAATAAAGTCAAAGCCATAAAAAGCTATTATTTTATAATTATACTTTTTACGAGATTAAAATTGTAATTTGGATCTTGGGACATCTATTGTGTGTTTTAATGCAAATATTTGACTCATCCAAGTCCAAGTCCTGATCATATTTCATGTAAAATTACGATTTTAATCTGCTGACTTCAATTTTGTTTCTCATATTAATGAGTTTTCTTTCAAGTAAAATCACAACTTTCTTAAGCTTCGACTTTATTTTCAGAAAATTGTTAACTTAATCTTGAAATGTTACAACCTTTTATTCGTACTGGTCTTTTATAGTCTGTCAAAGAAATGTGTTTGCAATAGTGAGAATTTTTTCTATGCCAATGTTGGTAGTCCACCACTATTCTGGGTTTGAATATGGCCCTCGAGTTAAAGTAAGTGCCCACCTCTGCCCTACGTCATGAGTTTTTTTAGGGGTATTTCATCTTTACTTTAATGTATTCCATGGCAAAAATTGCCTCTTACATATAAAATGTGCTGCAAACAACTTTTTACATTGCAGTACTTTGTTTACAATACTTTTCTTTTAAATCTGCAATCATCTCAAGTACCCCCTGGCAAATGGTCTGCGTACCCCCTGGGGTCCACGTACCCCTGGATGGGAAACACTGCTGTAGCAGAGCAATCACAGCACAGTATACATATTTCGGTCATGTTTAACAGAACTATAAACTACACA
The DNA here is from genome assembly GCA_038363315.1 of Mugilogobius chulae. Lineage (NCBI taxonomy): Eukaryota > Metazoa > Chordata > Actinopteri > Gobiiformes > Gobiidae > Mugilogobius > Mugilogobius chulae. Next base: position 39,866,018 of record CM076398.1, on the reverse strand, counting down.
CAAAGGTGATTTGTGAATGGGACAGATATGCCTTTCTGTTAGGTGGAGTTTGCAGGAGTTTCATTTGAAGCTCCCTCTTTTCCAGAGGGTTTTTTGCACCAGTAAATTCCAAATAGATATGTAAGTAGAAGTCTTGTGCTACACAGATCCATTCATGGTGAGAGCCATGTTCAGCCCAGTCTCCGGAGAAAATGTAGATATCCAACAAAAAGACAAAAACACACAATAGGCGCATTTGGTCGCCTGGCAACATTTTCTTTGGGTTTAACGAGTAAATCTTAACCTCTCTCAAGCCCTAACCATAATCTTACCCATTTTAGTAACTTGATGTCTAAACTTATTTATACTTCTTCTCATGAATCCTTCGTCACATGGTTAATATCGGCATGTATTCATCTTGATTGCAATGATGGCTTAAAAGCCTCTTTTTACAGACAGCAAGAGAACAACCCAAGCACAAATAATCAGAGCGTTGCTTTCGGCTCCCAATGACAACTAATATTCTCTATTATTGAATTCAGACAGTGAGTAAGTAAGTAAGTTAATACGCTTTATTTGTATAGTGCCTCAACATCCGACCACCACCAGGTGTTCCCTAACTTGCATGTTATTGGACAACGCACAATGGTCTCAATTTTGCATCAAGTGCTGTGTTTATCATTTACAGTATCTATTTATTTATATTTTCACGTAGTATCAAACAAAATAGCATAATAACAAGAAAAGAAATGTGATGGATGGTGACAAAAAACTCTCCAGGGGCTTGAAAGTGGCACCACCACAAATACATAAGATTTACATGATTCCAGAAACACGTCAGGTTAAACAGAACATTCCACATGGAACAGCACATTTTTTCAGGAAGAAACATTTTAGAGCATATTTGAATTGAGTTTGTGTAAGTTCTTTTAGTGCAAATGGAAGATTGTTCCAGACTTTAGCTCCTCTGTATTGAACACTAAACTGAGACTGAGTTGTACAAAAATAAGAAGTTCTTATGAGATGTCCACTGCGAGTGGGTTATTCATGGAATTCATTATTAAACAAGAACATGTTGGTAAAATGTTCTGGAAGATCATACTTTTAAAGAGAAGACACAGTTTATTCATTTACACTTAAAAATGTTGTTACCTCCATTTTAAAACAAGTCTGTAGTTTTTGTTCTCCAGTATGATTTGCACAGAACTATACAGACAATGTTCATGATGATTAAGTGTGGTTCCTTCAATAAGTTACGGTGGCAGAGGGGTTAGCGCTCTCGCCTCAGAGAAAGAAGGTTGTGGGTTAGAACTACAGTAGTCCAGACCAAGCCTAGACAGAACACCTGGAGATGGGTTTCCAAGCCCTGTACTGTAGCACTGAGGATGTGTCCCAGAAGCATTGAAGGATGCAAAGGTCAAATTTCCTCAATAAAGTAACCTTAACCTTATTCCAAAATCAAGTGCAGGGCCTTTAAGTGTTCAAAGAAATAATGAACACTAAGAAAACTCAGAACAACAATGTGTGTGTATAGTATTGCTTTGGCTTTTGTTTCTGAGTGCAGCCCAAAACAAGCCTGTTTTTTGTTTTGTTCTTTTTTAAAAATTGAATTTACTCATAGTAGTTCCAAGCATTACAAAGCAAGTGAGCATCCGCAGCCGAGATGTTTGTTACAGCAGTTCCATTAATCACTACGACCTCGCTATTGTCTGAGTGCACATTAAGTCGATTGTTGTTCGCAGTCACAATAGGCCTGTCTTTTCTTTTTTACATCTTCCGTCTGTTTGTGCTGGTCTGGGCACTTTTTTTTTTTTTCGCAGCTCACCCATGTAAAGCAGGTAGTCGGTGTATGCAGCATTTCAGCACAGAGCCACACTAGGAACTTCTAACACTCAGCAAATGTAATCACAGGCACATAGAGCAAAGAATAGGCCTATCCAAATGTCTTTTTACATCATGTGTGATTGTGTCTTTAGAATTACAGAGTTGTATTCTGGGTAGTTCTGAGACACTGAAATTCAAAATTCTGAACAATCGTTTGGCACAATATCACAGAGAACCTAAAAAGGCATCAAACCCACAAATTTTAAACTGACAAAAACCTCAAAACTCCATCACTCCAAGGAGAATGCTTTACTATAATTAATCTGGCAATTTCGTAGTGACTTGTAATTTGTCCCAATCAAAATCCACTTTTGCAAACCTCATGTTGGGGAGTGAAGAAGGTGACAGCTTACTTCTGGTGCTCAAACTAAGGATACTTGAGCAAAGCAGCCAGTTACAAACAGCCTGGCCTTCACTCAGACTTGTAATTGATTATGGGTTTTTGAGTTACTCCTGGTGTGTGCTGGAGAAGCTGGTAGTTTGACAAGTCTAAAGTTTAAGTCCTGTGTTGTAGTGGGCGACACCACGTTTTTCGTTTTGTGTTTTAGTATACTGTATTTTAGTAGAGTGATACTCGATACTAATTATAGATGGAGGCATTTCCAGAGATGGCAAGTAAGCAAGTATTTTTACTCAAGTGCTGTACTTAAATAGTTTTTTGAGCATTTGTACTTTATTTGAGTATTAAAAATCTGAAGACTTTTTACTTTTACTTCTTAAAAATTGTCTAGAAATATCCAAGAAAACATAGATACACGGCACGATTTATTTTTAAATTGCAATGTATTCCTTTGATTTTGTAAAAGTAACTGTACTCTAAATACCCTGATTAAAAGCAGTAATGGAATATGAGTTATCATAAATAGTGAATACGTAATGGCAGTACATGTATTCAGTTACTCCCCAATACTGTAAGAAAGATGGGCCTAATATGTATAAAATGACTGCCTCTGTTAGAGAAATATTTAAGCAAGAACGACCATGACAAAGTTTAGGAAGTTGATTCTTTGTTCGGGACAAAGCAGATGTTACACAGAGCTAGTATAGTGGTATAGTATTTTTTCTCCGACTTTTCCAAAACCAGTCCTCCTGAGCAGCTGTCCACCTCTCTATCACCTACAGTACCAGTTTAACTCAAGACTGTGTTTTCCAGAATTTTTAGAGACAAGCAAGACAGCCATCTAAAACATACATGTTAAAGAGAGGCTAAGGTCAGAGACTTACTCCGCCTACAACTGAATCTCAAACAGACTCGCAAAAGTGGGAGCTGCCTGGAAGCCTTCTAAGGGACAAACAGTAAGTGTGAACAGACATTGACAGCACCAAATATGAGCTTGTGAGTGAGTTTTGTGTGGGAGCGATTCTGACATGTGGAGAAGTTCACAGCTCTGAGGCTGTGCACAGGTCTAAGTTCTTACTTGCACGTCAAGATTATTTTTTATTAGCTTTGCAGACATATCTATGAAACCTTTGTTTTAGTATATATAGGCTCATGAGCTTATGATGTGAACATGTGAGTTTTTTGTAAAATTGAAAATGAGAAAAATGAAACACTGAGATGAGGAAATATAAGTTGATTCTGTGTTTAGTTTCTCTTTAATTTTCAATGTATAATGTTGAATTTTCCACAGCCTCATTGCAACATTTGCAATTGCAATTTAGTGTTGATATTGGCAAATGAGAATGGATAGGTATACTGCAATATCAATACACCTATTACTAATCTTAGTTTATGTTTGTAGCCGACATGTTCAAGGGCAGACTGTCAACAACCAATCTGTGTGCTTCTTTTTATGTGGTGCTGGGCCCATTAGCGTCCTGTCCAGGTGGTGCTGTTAGACCTTTTATTGTTTTGTTATCAGCTAAAGTTAACGATAATGAACGTAGCACCCCTTGAGTCTGCCACTTATAAGCCACAACGTAATATTACCACCAGTAAGATATCAAACACAGGCTTTTTAAATGGTTTTATTCACACATTAATCAACATTCAATTGGTTAGTAGCTACAACATCCTCAATACTATAGCCACAGTGAATGAGGTAGTCCATCTAAAGCCCCGCATATATGAATCATCCGGCTTCTATTACACTTACCAGCAGAAGAGAGATGTCTGTCAATACATATATCCGTGCTAGTGCTCAAGGGGTGGATTTTTAGATTAGCATTTAGCCTCAGATTACAGTGCCGGCAAGTGTGTAGCGCTACCGTTGACCCCACGAGCACTCTTTAAAAATTCTGTCAGCTAGCACCTCCGTCTTCATGATACAAACTGTCAAGCTCATCCATTTTCTCTGCAACCCCAAACCGTACGCGGTAACAGAGCACGGCTCAAGTTACTGCGAGGGAGAAGAAAAAACGGAGACGCTGGTGATGGGAAAGCAGTGACACGTAAGACATGATTACAATCTCAATCTGTGTGTCCTTTACCACTATTTTCTCCTTTAGTGGAAGTGGAAATGATGTCAGGCTGACACAACTGCTGATTATCTTCACTGGGATGTAGCAGGTGGTGATTTTCTGCGGTGTTATTAAAGAAAACAACGGTATGGACCAATAATGCTCATTTGCCATTCTAAGCGCGAGACAGAAAAATTACAAATGCAGTTTTGTTGTCAGTTTTAAGCTGGAGTTATTGAAGAGAAATGGCCAACCTCTCCAAATTTGTTCTTTTAAAGCTGAGGTACCAGAACTTTTTGTATTTTTTTTTTTTATTTAAATATGATGATTTCTCTCCTAAGTTTTCAGAACATGGTTAATATCTACATGTTTTCATTTTTGGTTGCAATTATGCTTAAAAACACTTCTTACAAATACTAAAGTGAAACTTAAAAGGACCACACAAACTAAGCCAATCAGAGAGCTGCTTTTCACTGTTGATTAAAACTAAAATTCTTTATTATTCAATTCAATACGGCTTTGCTATTAGTACCTGCTTGGTCTGACTCTACTCTACTTGGTGGGACTTAGCCCTGGTGCAGAGCTTTTCCATTTGAAGCTGATCCTTGGGACCAGGTACTGTTTAGTCCCTGCTTTACCCCAGGGCCAAAGTAAACCGAGTAGACACTAAACCTGACATCAGATGCACATCACGAACTACGCTCCATGTCAAGCAATTCACGTCTTACTTCTACCAAACAGATCGTGTACAAGCTTATGACTGCGTTCTGTGCAATATGCAATTTTTCCAATCAAAGCGCAGTGCGTCAGCTTACTTTCTTAAACTGAAGAAATGTAGTGTTACAAACAAAACTCAATTGAAAACACAGTCTCCGATGTGAGCCTTTGTGTCTAAAGTCTGTGTGTTGAGATTTATAAATCCAGGTGATCCAGTCAGTCTGAGGTTTACGCATAAGAATGTCGCCAAAACAGATAATATGAACCAAATTTTGCCGTAATATCCTAATCCTCATCGGTGCAGTTGAAAGCAGAATGTATGACATGTCTAGTTATGTCGTGGTATATATATATTACGCTTTCTTGTGAGATTGGGTTGTTTAGTCACAGGATTGATCATGTGGGTGGCTGATTTGTCATTGTAACTCAAATCACCAGATCCTGAGCTTCTAGGACTGATTGATTTACTATAATCTGAGTTAAATACTTAGATCAGCGAAAAATTGATTTTAATTATTCGTTGCCCAAACCCCTCCTTCTCCTCCTAAACTGAGGACAGCTTGGTCAATCACATTTTGCACTTCCCACTTCAAACCACAGGACTTAACTGTAAATATCTAAACAGTGTCCTACACTTTTCATTACATAGTTTTTACACTAACTTTGCATTAACCGTCCAAACAAAAAACAAAGAGCAAGTGGCGGCGCGCACAGATGCAGCGACCCGTAGGCTCACTCCAGACAATGTTTTAATTCTTTTTTTACATTCTCAAACCTCTCTTTGAGATTTTTTTAGACTATTTCTAAATCCTGGATGTGGCAATTTTGTCTTTTGGATATCCAATTCATCAGTTCTTTCCATAGATTTTCAACAAAATAAAAGATCAGGAGTCTGACTAGGCCACTCCTGACTTTAAAGGTCTACTTTCTGAATGACTCCATTGCTGCTTTGACACACAGATAAGGGTTTTACAGGGGCAGAGTTCAGGTTGGCATCTGGGTAGTGAATTATAATTAAATTTAAATGCATTTGCCCCAGTAGGTCGTCATGTGGTGCAGCTCTTTAAGAATGACAGCTGAACATTTGGACTTGGCCTCAGACCAGTGAGCCACTCCTGCACTATGGAAATGAACATTTGGGAAGGTCTCTTGGCTTGGCTCGTGCAGCACACCACTTCCACATAGTCGCATACACTGGAGCTTGCATATTCACAGCTTGGCCTCCATGAAGAAACATAGCCATCATCTAATGTGGAAGTGCTCACTGGCAAGTGTCGACAATCTAACTTTTTTAAATTTATATGCATATGTTTGTTTATTTATTTAAATTTTATACATAACGTAGTGAACCATAATAATAATACAGAGATGAAAATACATACATAGATATATACATAGTGGTTGTCATAATTCAATACTCAGATACCAATCTCCTGATTGACCTACAATCATGAGTGGATGCCATCTAAAGCGGCACCAATAGTACAGGCAAACGCATGGAGGGAACAGAAGTGATCTCACTCAATCGGCCCCACACTGACCCAATCCATGTCTGAAGCAGAACAGCAGCACACTGCAGGTTATGAGAAACCACCATCATTCCACATCAAACATTACACAACATTGTCCACAAAAAGCACAGAGAATGGCATCAAACCTGATACTCCACATCTGACCTCATCAACATATGAAAACTATACAATAATACAAGTAACAACAAATAATTACACTAAGAATTTTTTTTTTTTTTTAATGGATTGCTGCCTTTTTTTATTTGGATTAGGTCTACTACATGGATACTAGAATGCTTAAAATGGGCTGTAATTTAAGTCATTTTGATGAAATGTTGAGATGTTTTATTTTTATTTATTCATTTTTTATTGTTTTTTTTTAGAATGAATGCTCTTAGTTTGAAAATCCTATTGAGATCACCTTTTCCCATTCTTGTTCAAAAACAGAAGCTAGCGGTGGCCAGTTATTCACAAAGGAATATATGGAGCCTTTGAGGACACATGAAAGCCAGTTTTAACGCAACTTAGTGCACTCCCTTTTTTTTTTTTTCATTCATTTTCTACAGCTTAAGGACCGTTAGGGGTCACGGGTGACTGAAGCCTATCCCAGAGACTTTGGGCCTTAGGCGGGGGTTAGACAGACAACCATTCACTCTCTCATTCACTCACAGGGGAAATTAGTGGTGTTTATTTTCTAAAGACAACAACTAACTCAGCCCCTTTCCTCCACTGCTCACTCAGAAATACCTGCTTCTCTTTTTGTTGTGCTTACAACTAGAGCCGCTTCAAAGTCACTGCCATTAAAAACATCCTCATGGTCCTAAAAATGAACTACATTTTCAAACGATAAATAAAAGTTACCTGTTCAGAAGTCTTTTGGCGTTCATCATTTCAGTTTGTCTTCACTCCTTTAGCTTCTATTTTCAGCAACTTCAAAGCTTTTGCCGTGCTCTAGTTGTGGAATCTTGCCTGTTATTGTTGCAAACTTACTGCTAACAGAGAGAAAGTTACAACTGCAGCACAGCATGCGGCGTGTGTAGCTGGCACAACTTGCATCACTACAAGGTGCTATACTCAATTTTGGCTAGCTTTAATACAAATATAGAAAAAAACTTTGAACAGATGACCACATGTTTTCCTGACTTTTCTAAGGACCTAGGAGGATCTATGTGAATGTGTGGATAGATACTACTTACAGTTTTTTTCAGTAGCTATGGTTCCAAAGTCAAGATAATTGAACAGTAACAACATGTCAGTCTTCCCTCTTTTTGCTTAACTCCTCACACAGTGTTTTGCAAAACTTTACACATAATTAGCCTTCCTTAACTCTTCAGTCACTGCTGTTAAACTATGTTTTTATAACTAACACTTTTGCTCCAAAGTGATGTTTTCTGGGTTCAATCACCTGAAATGTACACATGTGCTGTGACTCTTCTGACAAATAAATCTGTCCCATGAACACAACTCTATTAGTACAAGTAGAGTTACTTTTCTTTTAGAGCGTCAAACCAGACAAGAAGAAGTGTGAGGAAGAGGACATGAAGACAGAGACTGAAGTGTGAGGATGAGAGAAGGAAGAGGACATGAAGACAGAGACAGTAGTGTGAGGATGAGAGAAGGAAGAGAACACAGAGACAGAAGTGTGAGGATGAGAGAAGGAAGAGAACACAGAGACAGAAGTGTGAGGATGAGAGAAGGAAGAGAACAGAGACAGAAGTGTGAGGATGAGAGAAGGAAGAGAACACAGAGACAGAAGTGTGAGGATGAGAGAAGGAAGAGGAAGACAGAGACAGAAGTGTGAGGATGAGAGAAGGAAGAGGAAGACAGAGACAGAAGTGTGAGGATGAGAGAAGGAAGAGGAAGACAGAGACAGAAGTGTGAGGATGAAGGAAGAGAACATGAAGACAGAGACAGAAATGTGAGGATGAAAGAAGGAAGAGAACATGGAGACAGAGACAGATGATTTTGCCCAATGTCAGACACTTCACTGTGGCCAAGATTAGACAGGAACACACTCACAGCTCGTCAAAGAATTGTATTTTATTTTACATTGTCTTGTTTCACAATTCTGAATATTTTTGTTTCACAATCTCCTTAATTTCCAAAATATTCTGAAAAATAAATTGAAATCATGTTGAAATAAAATCCAAGTGGTAAAGGTGAAAGTGAATCCATGTGTTGCTTTTGTTTCATGTTCAAACAAAAAGTGTAGTTTTTACATGACAGTGAAATATTTTACACAAAAAGTGCAGCTTAGAGATGAGTGTTTATCATTTTGTGTTATTTTATTATTATTTTCACAAATGTGTCAGTTTTGCACAAAAAGTGTACATGTGCAATCATTCTAAAATGTTTGGACAAATTTCCAAAAAATGTGCCAAAGCGATTAAAAAACTGTAAATTCTCTTCAATATCCATTCAGCAAGATAGGCACCTAGGAAAGAATTACATCAGGCTTGATCGAACTGCAATCAAAATACAAAATTATTATGGCACTAAACATTTGCACGTAACAGCACCAAACATTGTGAAGTCAAGGGGTTTGCTTACAATAACAATGCCTCGCGCTCTGGCTTGTTAATTTTACAGTCAGCAGTGCTCTTACCTTGATTGCCCTAATAAATCATACAACATGTTTTTTCATGAATCGCAGCATTAATAAAGTGAAAACCTGGTGTGTTAAAAGAAGAATTTGACAGAGAAGCAGTCCCTCGTCTCACTTGTGCAGATCTGGTGTAAGCATGTGCTGCTATCGGCGCCAGTTTGCTCCTATTAGCTTAAATCTAACAGGCTATGTGATTCTGTCTGCTTTGTTTTAGCCCCAGACCTTGTACTTGTAGCCACACAGTCCACTGCGGGCATAGAAAACAGAAGCTTCAGTAAGTAGTCCTAAACTTACTCGTTAAACTCATAGAAAATGTCGCCACAGGGCTTCAACCAAAATGTATTGTTATTTTACGTTTTGGCTTTTTGTAACATATTTACGTAAAAACAGTGTTTATCAGACATTTTGTGATATACGCTTTCTTCGGAGACTGTGTTGTAGAATTCACACCAGGTGGAACTCGCATGGTGCTGCACTCATTTTTTACTGACACTGGCACGGCCCCAAAAAATACTGGAAGGAAACAACAGCAATCGCTCCTATTAGACACAATGAACTAATAAATTAAGAATATAATAAGCTATCCCTTAAAAAAATGTGTATAGTGCCTTTAGCAACGCACTCAAAGGTCATAGTGAAGTCAGATATGCTTTGACACAACACATTCACAGAAAGAGGATCTATAGCAGTGTTTTTCAAACCAGTGTTTCGGGTAACACTCGTGTGCCTTGAGGTACCTCCAGGCGTGCCATGAAAAATTTTTCAGTTTTCAATATTTAATCTATGAAATGCAGTAAACTCAAACAGATGTATTTAAATCATGTACCGTTTACAGTGTTTTCACCTAGAAGGAATTATGTACACTGACAAGAATCATTCTGTTTAAATCATTATTTAAAGGTGCATTGTGTAACTTTTCCAACACGAGGTTCGGACACTATGACCATCTAATTACTTTGACCTTGTTCCAAAGTAAGATTTCAAACATTTAGCATTTTAACAATCATGTATGTTTCAAAAAGAATCTTATTGTGGGCAAAGTTGTCTCTCCATAGATCTCATCTGCATCACGTAACTTGTCACATGCTTCTGTCAACACAAATAGAGAGTGGAGAGTTTCCTATACAGCAACTTTTTATTTTCTTTCATCTTTCAGACATGTGTTTAGGTTGAAGCTACTTGGGGAGATTTTCTTTAACGGCTAAGTTCAGGTCTGCAAATCCAAAAATTGGACTGAGGCGTGGAGCTGGTTAAGATTAGAATTAGGAATTTATTCAATATGTAATAATAATTACAAGCCCTAAATTATAGCACATCTTTACACTGTGTCAATATTCAGACCAAAACTTACCCATTTTTGTAACTTGTAACTTCAGACCTAAACTTAGCCATTGTACTCAAAGAAAATGTTGTCATGTTGATAAAAGCCATCATAAAAAATAGCTTAGATACAGTGAAATCAGTAAAAAACTGGATTATTCTATCAGAAAATATCCTTTGACTACACACAGAAGCCATAGGTATCACATCACCATTTTGTCCTTAGCTTTATCTCTCTGGTCTTCCCTTTCCCTTTAGAACAGATGAAGCAAACACTTGAGCTGGCTGATTTGACTACAGATAATCTATAGTAGGAAGCACGGCGGCGCAGTGGTTAGTGCTCCTGTCTCACAGCAAGCAGAGCGTGGTTCGGATAATGATCGCTCTATGGGGAGTCTGCATGTCCTCCCTGCCACAGTCGGCTCTCACCACAAATAGCTGGTGATGCTGGATGAATGAGTAATCCTACCTTTGTGAGTCGAAAGGAGCTAGGGAGATTTCTATTATGTTTTCCTAAATGCAGCACATGTTGTTCTGGGAGTAACTAGTCTAATGTGACTCTTTAAAAAAAAAAAAAGAGTCAGATTTTGCAAGTTCCTAATGTTTTTTTTTTTTTGAGATACAAAGAAAACCGTCTGCTCGGTCAAAAAACTGTCAGTCATGTAAGAAAGAGCTAAGGATGTACTAAACAACTACTCTGCTACTTGTTTATGTCTATCGGTGAGTTAATATTAAAGTTTTGAGTTTATTGTTTTCAATTTTAACAAGACTATCAAAGGTCCTGCACTACTAGTGTAGAACCCATGTCGCCACATGGCTTCAATAAAATTCAAATATCTAAGTTTTCTTCGGAGACGAGGAAAAGCCAAAACGTAAAATTACCACAAATTTTGGTTGAAGCCATGCATTTTTTGGGGGGTTTAATAAGTAAATTTAGGCTTTAAGTTACTAAAATTGGTCAGTTCAAAACTGGGGCTTGATATGTGTGAATTTACAAATTTGAGAGAATCCATCTGGTCTTCCAGCAGTCCGATTAGTGTGGAGTCCGACACAGCATGTTACTGGTCTGATCACATTGCAACAGCGCAGCCAATGAGAGAGCTTGGCTCTGATGAGAACTAAATTTTTTTATTCTTGACTATCGTATCTAATTTTTTCACAAAAACTTATAAGTAGAAATTACAAAGGTTTATAATTCATAACTAGCTACCCCAACGTTAATACACACAATACTTACAATCTAGTAAATGATATATTGGACAAGACCTTGACAGTTGGTGTAAATTGTTTTTGTATTTTCAACAGAATGTTGTTTTTTGATGACATTGTAGATGGGAAAGTGTCTTTCAGAACTCAGCTCTATTCCTCTTACTTGTGTCATTTGTCAACATTTCTTCACAATGCAAACTTGACAGATGTAAAGCAGACTGTCTCCACAGAAGTTATTTTTATGACCCAATAGGTTCTGTTCACTTTCTAGACTGTGATGATATCAAGTCCAGATGGTTTTCAAAAGACAGTTTTTCCTATTTATGACATTTTGCTTTTACCAAGAAACGTCCAGTAGTATTTTCACACATTTTCAATCTGGTGATTTTTGTTAGAGACTAAGCTCATTCGCTTTTCAATGAAAGAAACTGCATTTAAATTAGCTGAGTTAGTTTTATTTGGTTATAAGCCCCCAAGAACAACCTAGCCTCAGGATTTAGAAAGATCAATATTAAAAGTTTAAAGGCATGTTTCAGGCTAAGCCACTGATATCTATAACAATCCAGCCTGTTCTCACAGATATGCTTGTCTATACCACGCAACTGAGTTTTAAACAGTGTGTCATATGAATGCAATTTCTATTGGCATTCATTCTCTGGTGGATGTAAAGACATGTTATTATTCATGAATATTAACAAATCCTAACCAACTGGAACCTAAACTTAGGCGTTAACCCCAAACAAAACCTCCTGTTTGTTCTCAATCAAAATCCGTGTCTATTCGACGTCAAGAAAATGGGTGTTAGTCGAACGTAAGAATAGGAAAAAGCGTCATCATGACACAACACAAAGTACCCTTTGTCATGAGTTTTTTAAGGGGTATTTTATCTTTACTCATATTTTCATTTATACCCATTGCTTTTATGTTTTTAATTTCATGTTAAAATTGTCCAAATATCGGACATGGGCTCAAAAAATCCATATCAACCCATTCATTTTTCATAGTGTGACAGTTAGTTTGTATACTTTATCTTTAATGGACCCAGAAAGAATAGTTTCAGCTTTTTGAGCGTATTGGGATCCATAAACAAACAAAACAAACAAACAAACTACATTTGGGGTTTCTGTTAGTTGATATGATAAGAGCGACAAAAATCCACTATTGTCCAACTAATTAATGTTGCTAAAGTAAAGATAATAGAATGTTTTTCCAAAAATACCAGAAACTTTAAATGTCCAGTACTCCTGGTTGGGAAACACTGCTTTAAATGATGTGACTTATGCCAACCTTAGTTCTAGACTTACAACCAGTGTCCAACAGAATTCTTTGAGTTTATTGGTGAGTCTGACTTACTCTTGGTACCAAACTGCTATTTAGCAAGCGTCACCCTGTAATTTTCCGACCCTCACCTTGTCAGAACCTCTCCTTAAGCGACTATCACCAAAACAACCATGATAAGTACAAGTAAATAGGTACACACATATTATTACGGCTGCCTCAAATGGCCTTGAAAAAAAAACCGCAAATCTTGTTTTATTGCCGAGTTAAAATTTTCTCTACTGTGGCAATGGAGCAGCCGTGTTATAAACCCATCCAGAAAAAAAATAATTACATTTGATGGCGCAGTCTAAAGAAAATAAAGGTGACAAATGTCAAAATACGCAGTGCTCAAGTCGTGCGCGGCTCTGTGAGTGTGTTGACGGCTGTGTTTCTTATTTGCATAGCGTTCAGCAGCTGCCAAGACAAAGACACCTCTAGACCTTTTCACTGTAATGCCTGCTGTAATTATGTTTAACAGTCTTGGGAGGCTGCAGGCGTCACAACTTAATCGCCACGGAGACAATGCACTTGGGAGGAAGTGTCGGGTTTTTATATAAGAAGTGGAACTCATGTGGTCCCTGTCAAAAACACCAACGCACTGTGGACAGACTGCTGCTGCTGCTGGAGGCACTGCACTGGTAGTGGTAGAGTTTCATTTGAGTTTTGTTTTGACTGTCTGTGCAAGATTAGTTTGTAATGAAATAACTTATAAGGAGACGTATTATGCAAGCAGGTCTTGTCATCATTAGTTTATTTAAAGTTGTATTTGGTAATATGTCTTTGAGTAACTTGAAGTCTAAACTATACTGATTAAACTAAAAAAAATATCGTTTCAATTCATGTTTTTTGTACATTTTGTTTTTTTTCGTAAAGAAATAAAATTGAAAAAAGGCGTGAAAACACTTATTGTGACAGATGAACGTGAAAATGTGAAAGAAAAGCAGTGACATTTTACCATCCCTAAATACACAAATTGTCTCTGCTTGTTTTTAAAAAGTCAAAATATTCTGCCTTCTGGTAAAATAGGCAAAAAGTCTGTATGTGCATCACTGTGGCCATGTTTTGTTTTGGTCCGAAAGTCCACTTCAAACCTGTCATAATCATACTCGGGGCTTTCTGTGTGGAGTTTGAATGTTTCTTCCCATGTCTGGGTGGTTTCCTCCAGCCTCTACACCAACAATAACATGCATGTTAGAAACGCTTGGTGGTGGTCGGAGGTTGAGGCGCCATGTGTTTAGGACGAATCTTGCCATCACTGAGTGAGGGGGGGGGGGGGGTTACTGGGTAAAGCGCTTTGGAAGACATCTGTCTGTGTAAAATGTGCTATATAATAAAATCTTTCAAGAATCCATCTGGCCAGAGAGAGTTAGGACACAAAATTCTTTAAACCAGTGGTCAAAAACTTAAATGTCCATATACATGGTTTTACGTTTTACATCATACACAAATAAATTTAAAAACATTCACATTGTATGCACTTTCATTTTATTTTAGCGGGTTTAATGACATCTCTGTGTTAACTGTATGAGAAATTGAGGGCTAATATTATTATTTTTTAAAACAACACGTTTACTTGTTCAAATAAATAAGAGGTAAAGATCAAGTGCTGACATTCACCAAAACATAAATAAATAAAATAAATAAATACAAACATGATGTTTTTTAAGAATAAGAACTTTTTCTTTTTTTTTTTTTTAATTCCCAATTTTCTAAGCTAAATATTCTTGGACAGGTTATCTAGCTGTGTAAAAATACCTCAAATCAAACAGTTCTGTTTGTCTACAGTTTTAATACAGGTACAGCAAATTTTACAACATGTTCTGCTTTTAATATTAAGTTTGTGTCAGCAGAACAAACTAAAACATCCCTGGTATCTTATAATAAGCGTAAAAGAATGCAACAATTTGAGCTATTTCTCTTCAAGTTGAAGTTGCGTAGAAATAATTTGCGCTGCAATTCATGAACATTTTCACAATGTTAAAAGTCAAAAACCAATTTTAATTTAGTGGTTTGAAGCTTTCAAAATACGCTGAACGTGTAAGTGGATGAATGACAATTTCCTACTACAATTTTAAAAAGTGGTCAACATTTCAGCTTCAGACAGCGAGTGTTTAGACAACGTGCATGGTGCCGCTCACAATAAATGTGAATTTCTTTTGTCTCCATGTGCCCTTGGGAAACAGAACAAAGACATGGTTCGGTAAACACGCACCTATACACCAGTAATAATGAAAGAATCATGACATGAGCTCCAGGGTATAGTAACTGAGACTTATTGTACAACACGTGAAGTAGAAACATGTACCGGTTCTGCAAACACAGAAAAGCAACACAAAGAGGAATTGTATGGCGCCTCGGCTATGGAGACAAATTCCAAAGTAATGCAAGGTTAGACGTGACAGTTGCTTTTCAAGGTTCAACTTTGTTGGAGAAACATGCATAAAAAAAACGCTTTGAAACTTTATTGAACCCTGTATATTTTACTCTGCTGAACTGTAGAATTTTGCCTAAGCTTAGCCAAATAATCCATTACCTACAGTTTAGGTTAACCGTCACAAAAGCCCTTCTTGCCAATTTGATAACTGACGCGGAAAAAGCATCGCTCTCTTTCCTACAACAAGATGCGACTGCATAATTATTGCAAACGATTCAAAGGATTACTGAAGATATTGGAATAGAGGAGCTGCGTGGATTCAAGTAATTCAAATGTTGGACAGGTGCTTTTTGGAGAGGGGTATCTTCAACTAGGAAAAATAGAGTAGGTGTCTGCGTAATGTAAGATAATTTAGAGACAGACAACAAAAAGCATTCACCTCTATTTGCAGAAAAGTTAAAAGCCTTTATTACATCATGGCTAATTCCTATTAAAAGCTACAGCCTTCATCAGGGCACAAGGATACAAAACAAGTCAGAAAATCCATCTTCATATGTTGACCAATTTCATAATTGATGCTGGAAGGCATCTCTCTCTTTCCTGCAACTAGATGTGACTGCATAATTATTGCAAATGATTCAGAGACAATGAGCTGTCACAATACATCGCTCGAGGAGACACCTTGTTGAGCTCAGTTTGAACAGGGCCTTAGATGAGGGACCTTGTCAATTGTCATATGGCCAATCTGTAGACTGTTCATCTCCTTCACTATCGTTCTCCTCAAGCTTTCTCTTTTTTCCACTATTAATTATTATTTTGTTTGTTTGTTTTTAGTTTTTCTTTGCTCTGGGACCTTTATCTGTTTGTTCACTACTGGATTCTTCAGCGTGTTTGACAGCTTTTTACTTCTTACTGTTTCTGTTAAGCATTGACAATGACAGTTTCATGTTTGATTTTCTAACATTTGTTTGCTAATTTAACAAATTTGTGAAGTTTTCAGAGATTGCTGATGTTGTGACTTTAGAATTGGAGGAAAAACATCAGACATCATTTCTTCGAAAACAACATAAAAGTGGTTTTAAGTATATTCAAAACTTTTGTTTCTCATGTAGAATATTTATTCTAAGTAGGGGCTGGAGATCTGGAAAAAATATGCAGGTAATCACAATTTTTTTTTTCTCATGTTGATCGATCTTGATTTACGATTGGATTTTTCAAAAACAAATGAAAAATTCCATGCATGAACATAAACAACAAAAAAAAATTTAATATGTACCTTTTTTTTCAACGTGTTCTCATGGGTTGCGTAAATAGCAGGCCATGACAAATTGCGTGTCATGAAGACGCCCTCGCGCCTGTTTGGCGGGCAATTACACGCTCATTTTTTCTGCGTGCTATGTAACCGGAGGGTGGGGGCTGGGACCTGTTAATAAATTATGTGTTTGTGTGTTTCAGCCGTTAAAGTCTTAATCTAGTTTAGTCATGGTACGTTAAAGAATTATCAAGATTGCTTTGTATTTTGTTCAAACTGTGTGTAACCAATAAATCATCAGAGATATATTAAGGGTTTTAAGCTGACACACTGCTCCCGGAAAGAATGCCTTGAGAAGCTATGTTTGTGCTAGTGTATGCAGTGTCAGCGCAGTCCGTTAGTCAGAGATAACAACCAAAACATGTCGCGTAATAATAACAAGTCTTGTGTGATGCTTTACAATAAAGGAAGGTCAGGAGTGTGGGACCTTCGTGGTGAACTCAGGCAGAACTCACGCACTCATTGCAGCAAGTAAAATCTACAAGTGTGTGGCCTCTGGTTTGTTCTTTAATGATTGAGTCTTTGTAAATTCCCTGACCAGANTCCACTCTCCTTACAATGCTAGCCATTGGATAGTTCAGATTTGCAGATTTTATTGCATACTTATGTTCTGATAGTCTGTCTCTGAATCTGCGTTTGTTCTCCCAATGTAGAATGAACCACATTCACATTCGAGTCTATAGACAACATATTTTGTGTTACAATTTGCGAACCCTTTGCAAGAATAGATTTTAGAGGTGAAGACATCTGTGAAAGTATTTGTTTTAGTGACATTTCCACAGTGATTGCAGTGGCCACATGCAAAAGTACCATTTTGTTGTCCAAGCCAGGTTTTCACTTTAGGTGTAGACAGGTAGCTTTTGACCAGCTGTCTTTAAAGTTGGTGCTCTTCGGAATGCGAAAATAGGGAGTTCTCTTGAGATGGCATTGAGTGAGGGATCGCTTTGTAAGATGCCCCAATTCCTCTTTATTACATTTTTTATTTTATAAGACATATCAGAAAATTGTGAACAAAAGAAAGGCCTGGAGGGCTGTTGGTTTTTTGTTTGACTTTTTTTGTAAGGAGATCCTTCCTGTTTGTAGTCTTGCTTTAAACAATGCATTGTTTAAGGTGTGCTTTGGTAGCCCCGCTCCTGAAACCGATGGTACATGTCTATAGACTGGGCACTGAAGTCCTCATCGACATCACAGATACGCCTCAAGCGCAAAATTGTCCATATGGTATATTGTCTATTAGAGAGTGGGGATGGAAACTGTCCGCTCTCAGAATTGTGTTTCGATCAGTTGTCTTTCTGTGTATAGATGTGTGGAGATGGCCAACAGAGTCGATCATAATTTTCAAATCCAAAAAGCAAATTTGATTTTTATTGTATTCAAGAGAGAGTTTGATGTTAGGATTTGAGTTATTCAGGTACGAATGAAAGTCCTTTATCTGTGTTTCTGTTCCTTCAAATATGAAAAGCAGATCGTCTATATATCTCCCATACCACTTAATACAGTCATGAAAGGGGTTGCTTGGATGTGAGATGTTCTTTCTTCCCACAGGCCCATGTACAGGCCTGCATAATTGGGCGCATACGCCGCTCCCATCGCTGTCCCCTTCACTTGTTTGTAATGTTGGTCCTGAAAGAGGAAAAAATTATTTTTAGTGTCCAGTCCGTCAGTGTCACAATAAAATCAGTAGGTGGGGCTGTAGGGTCTGATCTTTTCTCAAGAAAGTAATGCAGAGCCTCAAGACCTTGAGTATTGTCAATATTTGTGTATAGAGCTTCCACGTCCATAGTTATCAAAAAGGTGGAATCTGGTTTTACGTGTAAAGAGGCAAGTGTGTTAATGACATCAGTTGAGTCCTGCAAATATGATTTAAGAGCTGCATTAAGTGGCTTAATTAGAAAATCAATATATTTAGAAGCAGGTTCCGTTATAGTGTCAATGCCGCTAATTATAGGGCGGCCAGGTGGTTTCTCCAGGTTCTTATGTATTTTTGGGAGTAAGTAAAAAGTAGCAGTTTTTGGGTTTGAAGGCATGAGAAAATCTCGTTCCTTTTCAGTCAACCATCCTTTTCATATGCCTCTTCAAGAACTTATTCAAGTTATTTTTAGTCTCCTCCAATGGATTTGATTGTACTGGGATGTAGTAGCTCAAGTCACAAAGTTGTCTTTTAGCTTCAGTATATACTGGTCCTTACCCCAGATAACCGTCGCACCGCCCTTGTCCGCTGGTTTGATGACAATATCCGGGTTGTTTTTAAGCCAGTGTAGAGCCTGTTGTTCTCCTTTACTGATGTTGAGTGACGAGTCTTCCTGTTGGCAACAAACAGCCGGTCAATGTCATAGTCAACTTTTTTTATGAAAGCAGAAAGGCTTGCATTGTTATTGATAGGGTAAAACTTAGATGTAGGTTTGAAAGGTGTATATGGTGTCATGGGCGTATACGTGCTGACGTAACAGGTTCGCCTTGTTGTTTATTTTGGTACCACACTTTCAAGTGTAAATTGCGATAAAATTTGTACAAGTCTATTTGTGGCATTATTTTATCACCATATGGTTGTTATATGTTATGTGCTCTTTGAAATGTATATACGCATGTATTTGCTTATCACTAGTTTTGATCATGTGACACATCACATGATCAATCAGATGACCTATTTTAGGTGCATCTAGACACCTGTGTTAATGCCCTGAAAAGACTGCTTCAGTCGAACGCGTTGGCGTTAATAAACTACAGCATATCAGACGTGCCTCGGATATCTCCTTTTTCTTTGTCAGAGACTTATGCCCGCTTTATTCTGATGAGCACCTGATTGCTTTCACATCATCGGGAACCAGTGAGCACTCCCAGCCTTTTTCTATTCTACTAAGATTTCAAACATTTAGCATTTTAACAATCATAGGTAAGTATGTTTCAAAAAGAATCTTATTGTGGGCAAAGTTGTCTCTCCATAGATCTCATCTGCATCACGTAACTTGTCACATGCTTCTGTCCACACAAAATAGAGAGTACGTTTAGAAACCTCCATCAGCCCATTAAAGTGTAATTAACACAAAACCAAAGAATTGCATTTTCTAAAATAGTTTGATTTGGTCATATTTGAGTAACTGGTGTGCCACGGGAAAAATGTAACTAAACAGTCTGCGATGACTCAAAAAATGTTAGGAAACCTTTTTTTTAAACCCTTTTTTTGCGTATCCCATTTTATATTTCTTTCATCTTTCAGACAGGTGTTTAGGTTTGAAGCTTTTTGGAGAGATTTTCTTTGGGTTTAACGGCTAAGTTCAGGTCTGCAAATACAAAAATCGGTCTGGGGCGTGGAGCTGGTTAAGATTAGAATTAGGAATTTATTCAATATATAATAAGAATTATAACCCTAAATTATAGCGCATCTTTACACTGTGTCATTATATTAACAAAATCATATCTTAACCAACTCTAGCCCAGACCAAACTTACCCATTTTTGTAACTTCAGACCTAAACTTAGCCATTGTACTCAAAGAAAATGTCACGTTGCTAAAAGCCATCATAAAAATAGCTTAGATACGGTGAAATCAGTAAAAAAAAAACTGGATTATTCTATCAGAAAATATCCTTTGACTACACACAGAAGACATAGGTATCACATCACCATTTTGTCCTTAGCTTTATCTCTCTGGTCTTCCCTTTCCCTTTAGAACAGATGAAGCAAACACTTGAGCTGGCTGATTTGACTACAGATAATCTATAGTAGGAAGCACGGCGGCGCAGTGGTTAGTGCTCCTGTCTCACAGCAAGCAGAGCGTGGTTCGGATAATGATCGCTCTATGGGGAGTCTGCATGTCCTCCCTGCCACAGTCGGCTCTAACCACAAATAGCTGGTGATGCTGGATGAATGAGTAATCCTACCTTTGTGAGTCGAAAGGGGCTAGGGAGATTTCTATTATGTTTTCCTAAATGCAGCACATGTTGTTCTGGGAGTAAACTAGTCTAATGTGACTCTTTAAAAAAAAAAGAGTCAGATTTTGCAAGTTCCTAATGTTTTTTTTTTCTTTTGAGATACAAGAACAACCGTCTGCTCGTGTCAAAAACTGTCAGTCATGTAAGAAAGAGCTAAGGATGTACTAAACAACTACTCTGCCACTTGTTTATGTCTATCGGTGAGTTAATATTAAAGCTTTGAGTTATTGTTTTTCAATTTTAACAGACTATCAAAGGTCCTGCACTACTAGTGTAGAACCCATGTCGCCACATGGCTTCAATCAAAATTCAATATCTACGTTTTCTTCGGAGACGAGGAAAGCCAAAACGTAAAATTACCACAATTTTGGTTGAAGCCACATGACGACATTTTTTGGGGGGTTTAATAAGTAAATTTAGGCTTTAAGTTACTAAATTGGTCAGTTCAAACTGGGGCTTGATATGTGTGAATTTACAAATTTGAGAGAATCCATCTGGTCTTCCAGCAGTCCGATTAGTGTGGAGTCCGACACAGCATGTTACTGGTCTGATCACATTGCAACAGCGCAGCCAATGAGAGAGCTTGGCTCCTGATGAGAACTCAAATTCTTTATTATTCAATTCAGACAGTACTCAGTGATCTAATTTTTTCACAAAAAACTTATAAGTAGAAATTACAAAGGTTTATAATTCATAACTAGCTACCCCAACGTTAATGCACACAATACTTACAATCTAGTAAATGATCATATTGGACAAGACCTTGACAGTTGGGTGTAAATGTTTTTGTATTTTCAACAGAATGTTGTTTTTTGATGACATTGTAGATGGGAAAGTGTCTTCAGAACTCAGCTCTATTCCTCTTACTTATGTCATTTGTCAACATTTCTTCACAAATGCAAACTTGACAGATGTAAAGCAGACTGTCTCCACAGAAGTTATTTTTATGACCCGATAGGTTCTGTTCACTTTCTAACTGTGATGATATCATAAGTCCAGATGGTTTCAAAAGACAGTTTTTCCTATTTATAACATTTGCTTTTACCAAGAAACGTCCAGTAGCTATTTTCACACATTTTCAATCTGGTGATTTTTGTTAGAGACTAAGCTCATTCGCTTTTCAATGAAAAGAAACTGCATTTAAATTAGCTGAGTTCGTTTATTTGGTTATAAGCCCCCAAGAACAACCCTAGCCTCAGGATTTAGAAAGAGTCCAATATTAAAAGTTTAAAGGCATGTTTCAGGCTAAGCCACTGATATCTATAACAATCCAGCCTGTTCTCACAGATATGCTTGTCTATACACGCAACTGGAGTTTTAAACAGTGTGACATATGAATGCAATTTCTATTGGCATTCATTCTCTGGTGGCTGTAAAGACATGTTATTATTCATGAATATTAACAAATCCTAACCAACTGGAACCTAAACTTAGGCGTTAACCCAAACAAACCTCTGTTTGTTCTCAACCAAAATCCGTGTCTATTCGACGTCAAGAAATGAGTGTCTCGAGTCTTGACACGTAGAATAGGAAAAGCGTCATCATGACACAACACAAAGTACCCCTTTGTCATGAGTTTTTATAAGGGGTATTTATCTTTACTCATATTTTCATTTATACCCATTGCATTTTATTGTTTATTAATTTCAATGTTAAAATTGTCCAAATATCGGACATGGGCTCAAAAAATCCATATCAACCCATTCATTTTTCATAGTGTGACAGTTAGTTTTGTATACTTTATCTTTAATGGACCCAGAAAGAATAGTTTCAGCTCTTTTGAGCGTATTGGGATCCCATAAACAAACAAAACAAACAACAAACTACATTTGGGGGTTTGCTGTTAGTTGATATGATAAGAGCGACAAAAATCCACTATTGTCCAACTAATTAATGTTGCTAAAGTAAAGATAATAGAATGTTTTTCCAAAAATACCAGAAACTTTAAATGTCCAATAGTCCTGGCTGGGAAACACTGCTTTAAATGAATTGACTTTTGCCAACTTTAGTTCTAGACTTACAACCAGTGTCCAACAGAATTCTTTGAGTTTATTGGTGAGTCTGACTTACTCTTGGTACCAAACTGCTATTTAGCAAGCGTCACCCTGTAATTTTCCGACCCTCACCTTGTCAGAACCTCTCCTTAAGCGACTATCACCAAAACAACCATGATAAGTACAAGTAAATAGGTACACACATATTATTACGGCTGCCTCAAATGGCCTTGAAAAAAACCGCAAATCTGTGTTTATTGCCGAGTTAAAATTTTCTCTACTGTGGCAATGGAGCAGCCGTGTTATAAACCCATCCAGAAAAAAAATAATTACATTTGATGGCGCAGTCTAAAGAAAATAAAGGTGACAAATGTCAAAATACGCAGTGCTCAAGTCGTGCGCGGCTCTGTGAGTGTGTTGACGGCTGTGTTTCTTATTTGCATAGCGTTCAGCAGCTGCCAAGACAAAGACACCTCTAGACCTTTTCACTGTAATGCTGCTGTAATTATGTTTAACAGTCTTGGGAGGCTGCAGGCGTCACAACTTAATCGCCACGGAGACAATGCACTTGGGAGGAAAGTGTCGGGTTTTTATATAAGAAGTGGAACTCATGTGGTCCCTGTCAAAAACACCACGCACTGTGGACAGACTGCTGCTGCTGCTGGAGGCACTGCACTGGTAGTGGTAGAGTTTCATTTGAGTTTTGTTTTGACTGTCTGTGCAAGATTAGTTTGTAATGAAATAACTTATAAAGAGACGTATTATGCAAGCAGGTCTTGTCATCATTAGTTTATTTAAAGTTGTATTTGGTAATATGTCTTTGAGTAACTTGAAGTCAAACATATACTGATTAAACTCAAAGAAAATATCGTTTCAAATCATGTTTTTGTACATTTTGTTTTTTCGTAAGAATAAAATAAAAAAAGGCGTTAAAACACTTATTGTGACAGATGAACGTGAAAATGTGAAAGAAAAGCAGTGACATTTTTCCATCCCTAAATACACAAATTGTCTCTGCTTGTTTTAAAAAGTCAAAATATTCTGCCTTCTGGTAAAATAGGCAAAAAGTCTGTATGTGCATCACTGTGGCCATGTTTTGTTTTTGGTCCGAAAGTCCACTTCAAACCTGTCATCCATTCATACTCGAGGCTTTCTGTGTGGAGTTTGAATGTTTCTTCCCATGTCTGGGTGGTTTCCTCCAGCCTCTACACCAACCAATAACATGCATGTTAGAAACGCTTGGTGGTGGTCCGGAGGTTGAGGC
Organism: Mugilogobius chulae; assembly: GCA_038363315.1. Lineage (NCBI taxonomy): Eukaryota > Metazoa > Chordata > Actinopteri > Gobiiformes > Gobiidae > Mugilogobius > Mugilogobius chulae. Next base: position 39,842,198 of record CM076398.1, on the reverse strand, counting down.
GCCATGTGTTAGACGAATCGCCTCTGCCATCACTGAGTGAGGGGGGTTACTGAGTAAAGCACTTTGGAAGAAATCTGTCTGTTAAAATGTGCTATATAAATAAAATCTTCAAGAATCCATCTGGCCAGAGAGAGTTAGGACACAAAATGCTTTAAACCAGTGGTCAAAAACTTAAATGTCCGTATCCATGGTTTTACGTTTTACATCATACACAAATAAATTTAAAAACATTCACATTGTATGCGCTTTCATTTTATTTTAGCGGGTTTAATGACACATCTCTGTGTTAACTGTATGAGAAATTGGGGGCTAATATATATATATTTTTAAAACAACACGTTTACTTGTTCAAATAAATAAGAGGTAAAGATCAAGTGCTGACATTCACCAAAACATAAATAAATAAAATAAATAAATACAAACATGATGTTTTTTAAGAATAAGAACTTTTCTTTTTTTTTTTTAATTCCCAAAATTTTCCAAGCTAAATATTCTTGGACAGGTTATCTAGTTCTGTTTGTCTACAGTTTTAATACAGGTACAGCAAATTTTACAACATGTAACATTTTAATATTAAGTTTTGTGTCAGCAGAACAAACTAAACATCCCTGGTATCTTATAATAAGCGTAAAAGAATGCAACAATTTGAGCTATTTCTCTTCAAGTTGAAGTTGCGTAGAAATAATTTGCGCTGCAATTCATGAACATTTTCACAATGTTAAAAAGTCAAAAACCATTTTAATTTAGTGATTTGAAGCTTTGGAGGTACACTGAACGCGTAAGTGGATGAATGACAATTTCCTACTACAATTTTAAAAAGTGGTCAACATTTCAGCTTCAGACAGCGTGTGTTTAGACAACGTGCATGGTGCCGCTCACAATAAATGTGAATTTCTTTTGTCTCCATGTGCCCTTGGGAAACAGAACAAAGACATGGTTCGGTAAACAACGACCTATACACCAGTAATAATGAAAGAAATCATGACATGGGTATAGTAACTGAGACTTATTGTACAACACGTGAAGTAGAAACATGTCACCGTTCTGCAAACACAAGAAAAGCAACACAAAGAGGAATTGTATGGAGCCTCGGCTATGGGACAAATTCCAAAGTAATGCAAGGTTAGACGTGACAACTGCTTTTCAAGGTTCAAACTTTGTTGGAGAAACATGCATAAAAAAGCGCTTTGAAACTTTATTGAACCCTGTATATTTTACTCTGCTGAACTGTAGAATTTTGCCTAAGCTTAGCCAAATAATCCATTACCTACAGTTAGGTTTAACGTCACAAAAGCCCTCTTGCCCCAATTTGATAACTGACGCGGGAAAAGCATCGCTCTCTTTCCTACAACAAGATGCGACTGCATAATTATTGCAAACGATTCAAAGGATTACTGAAGATATTGAATAGAGGAGCTGCGTGGATTCAAGTAATTCAAATGTTGGACAGGTGCTTTTTGGAGAGGGTATCTTCAACTGGAAAAATAGAGTAGGTGTCTGCGTAATGTAAGATAATTTAGAGACAAACAACAAAAAAAGGCACTCAGTCTATTTGCAGAAAAGTTAAAAGCCTTTATTACATCATGGCCAATTCACATTAAAAGCTACGGCCTTCATCAGGCCAATGATACAAAAACAAGTGCAGAAAACCCATCTTCATATGTTACCAATTTCATAATTGATGCTGGAAGGCATCTCTCTCTTTCCTGCAACTAGATGTGACTGCATAATTATTGCAAAATGATTCAGAGACAATGAGCTGTCACAATACATCGCTCGAGGAGACACCTTGATGTTGAGCTCAGTTTGAACAGGGCCTTAGATGAGGACCTTGTCAATTGTCATATGGCCAATCTGTAGACTGTCCATCTCCTTCACTATCGTTCTCCTCGAGCTTTCTCTTTTTTCCACTATTATTATTATTATTATTTTTTGTTTGTTTTTGAGTTTTTCTTTGCTCTGGGACCTTTATCTGTTTGTTCACTACTGGATTCTTCAGCGTGTTTGACAGCTTTTTATTTCTTACTGTTTCTGTTAAGCATTGACCAATGACAGTTTCATGTTTGATTTTCTAACATTTGTTTGCTAATTTAACAATTTGTGAAGTTTTCAGAGATTGCTGATGTTGTGACTTTAGAATTGGAGAAAAACATCAGGCATCATTTCTCCGAAAACAACATAAAAGTGGTTTTAAGTATATTCAAAACTTTTGTTTCTCGTGTAGAATATTTATTCTAAGTAGGGCTGGAGATCTGGGAAAAAATGGTAATCACAATTTTTTTTTTCTCATGTTGATCGATCTTGATTTTCGATTGATTTTCAAAAACAAATGAAAAATCCATGCATGAACATAAACAAAACAAAAAAATTTTAATATGTACCTTTTTTTTCAACGTGTTCTCATGGGTTGCGTAAAATAGCAGCCATGACAAATTGCGTGTCATGAAGACGCCCTCCGCCTGTTTTGGCGGGCAATTACACGCTCATTTTTTCTGCGTGCTATGTAACCGGAGGGTGGGGGCTGGGACCTGTTAATAAATTATGTGTTTTGTGTGTTCAGCCGTTAAAGTCTTAATCTATGTTTAGTCATGGTACGTTAAAGAATTATCAAGATTGCTTGTATTTTGTTCAAACTGTGTTAACCAATAAATCATCAGAGATATATTAAGGGTTTTAAGCTGACACTTGCTCCCGGAAAGAATGCCTTGAGAAGCTATGTTTGTGCTAGTGTATGCAGTGTCAGCGCAGTCCGTTAGTCAGAGATAACAACCAAAAAACATGTCGTGTAATCATAACAATTCTTGTGTGATGCTTTACATAAAGGAAGGTCAGGAGTGTGGGACCTTCGTGGTGAACTCAGGCAGAACTCACGCACTCCTTGCAGCAAGTAAAATCTACAAGTGTGGCCTCTGGTTTGTTCTTTAATGATTGAGTCTTTGGGTAAATTCCCTGACAGACCCCAAACTCAACATCACCACTAGGTTCACAGTCCAAGACACACAGGTTTAGATTGCAATGGTGGTCAAAATGAGACAGAGCAGAAAGGTGCACAAAAAAAAAAAAAGAAAATACTTTAACTAAAGTAATTTATTATATTTCCTATTAAAATGCCAAGAGCGGTCGGCGGGTGGCACGGTACACTTTTTATGGAAAATACTCACTCAACTCCGGGTACACAGACACACAAACTTAATGGAAACAAAAAGCATGCAAGTGAGGGACGTGCAAAAGTACCAACCTCGAGTGATTAAGTGAAGTAGAAATTCTATCACCAAACCTCCACCAAGGCGGGACCACGCTCGAACCAGACCCTATGACAAAGACACAAAATTAAAATCCAAACCAAAATATAAAGACTAACTGCTAAGAAAAACCAAAAGCCAAAAGAAAATAACAGCAACGTTAACCCAAATAAACAAGTTGCCTGAAAGAAATTAAAATGACAAAAAGAAGGTACATATATTTACATTCAAGTCTATACAATATATTTTATATACACATACACAAAAACTACCTAAAACGATGTCAGCCACAGTGTCCATGTCGGACTACGCAGGCCAGGCAGACTCCTTTGCGCTCCTCATCAAATGCAGCACCAAGGCTTTGCTGCTCATTCTGTGCACATAAAAGCATAGGTCCAAACACAGTACTGACACAAGTAAGACTCCTACGATTAGGGCGTAGACCGCGGGAGATTGACAGGAGAGCAGCTGCTTTTCTTAAATATGTGGAAGCAAGGACTGTGGTGCTTGACGTCATGGCAGCGGACACACCGCTGCCTGCTAACTATGAACAGGCAGGTAACAACAAACTGAGTTTTCCAGGGATTCCCAGCAAACTTAGGTCTGAAGTAGCAAAAAGTTTAGCTCTTTGTCTTGGATTGGTTAAGTTTGTGTTACGGGCCTTGGTTTGGCCCTTCGCTTATAGTTTGCTCCCCCGTTTCTCTGCGCCTTTTTCTGTTCTTGCATGTCCCTGCCGGAGTCGATTGGATGAAGGATGCCCACTCCTGCGCCCAGGATTGGTCTCCTCTCCTCGTGCATCCAATGAGAGGGCCACCTGCAGTGGGCGTGCCCTAAAAGGCCTCGACCTTCGCTGCTCGTGGCAGCTGGACCCTTCCATGTCCAGCCACGCCGTTTCTCACTTCATTAGTGTTTGGTTAGCGCTAACACCAGTTTTGTGAATTTCGTTGGGACAAGCCTTTGTTAATTATTACAACTGGTTAGTTATTTCTGTTTGTAATTCGTTGGAGCACAAGTTAATTGTTTAGTGTTGTTTTTTTTTAAATAAGTTGATTTTGTCTTCTAATTATTACTTTTATTTTCTGTAAATTTAAAACCCAATTTTGGACACCTTTTGTTAACACTTTTATCTCATTTTGTCATTAAATAATTTTTCAATTTTAGTACCATTTTCCATCTGGTCTTTTTGCTTGGTCGTAACAAATGGGGGCTCGTCCGGGATCAATGTAACTCATTTCCCGAGCTAAAATTGTCCAAATTTTTTTGACAGAGTAGGTAAGTGTTTTTCAATTTTTTGTACAGGTAAGTGAGCGCACTGGACAATGGCACTTTGGAAAGTTCTTAAAACAGCCAACGTGGAAGAACTAGACATTTAAGAAAGCGATTTGGTCCAAATTGCAGAGAACCTCCAAATTCTTTTGACAAATTGAAAAAAGCAGAGCTAAAGCAACGATTGTAAACTGGTTAGTGAACATGGGAGTCTGCAGTACCAGAGCCTCGGCGGATGTTCATGTGGAACAGGCGGAGCACGAACGGCTGTGCCACTACCTCCGGTTGCCCACACTCCAAAACTGGAGGACAAACAATCCAACTCGTGTGGTAGGAGAGCCGGCTGAGGCTGCTGTCGGCGTGATCAACCGTTTACGCTCCCTGGTTTGAACCTCTGTCACCCACGAGCACACTGAATCCAGAAAAAGCAGCGCGGCACAGATTACGCATAGAACGCTTAAAAATGGAAGCTGCGGAGAAAGAGCGCAATGCCCATATGGAGTTACAATTAAGAATAAAAACAGGCTGGAAATTGAGGCCGAGACAAAAGTAAAACTAGGCCTAAAACGTCTTGAGCTGAGGCCCAAGGCCGCCTTCCCGTCTGCCCTGCTCCTGCTGCTGACGCCTTGTCTCCACTGCCCAGGTCTGCGCGTTGGACGTGAGTAAAGATGTTTCACTTTTCCAATTTTTAGAGAGTCTGAAGTAGATTCTTATTTCCCTGCCTTTGAGCGCATTGCTTTGGCCTTAAAGTGCCCGCGCGAGTATGGGCAACTCTGCTCCAATGTAAGGTTCACGGCAAGGCCCCAAGAGCGCTGCCGCTCTATCTCTTGAAGAAAGTATGAATTATGATTCTGTTAAATCTGCCATCTGCGTTCTTACGAATTAGTCCTGAAGCCTACCGCCAAAAATTCAGAAATCATAAAAAGCCCCCGGTAGGACTTATGTTGAATTTCCAGGGAGAAGGGAACACTTTTTGACAAATGGTGTGTGTCAGCTAAATCAGAAATTTCCAAAAATTAAGAGAACTAATTTTGCTGGAAGACTTTAAGAAAAATCTTCCTGAACGAGTTGTTGTTTATCTGAACGAACAAAAAGTTAAATCTTTAGCTGAGCCGCTGTTTTGGCCGATGAGTTGTACTGACACACGCACTACTTTGTAACAAATCCAGTTGAAAAAACACGTTCTTCTGCTCCAGAACCAAGTCCTAGTTCTCAGAGCAATATTAAAAGTAGCAGAGAACAACGGGAGTGTTTTTATTGTCACAAACCTGACATGTTATCGCTAATTGTTTGACTCTAAAAAGAAAAGCGGATCAATCCGACCCCAACCAAAAGGCGTCGGGTTAATTAAAACTGATATTTAGCACCCGACACCAGGCAAAATGCAGACGCTTGTTTTAAGCCCTTTATATTTGAAGGATTTGTGTCTTTATCTGGAGAAGCACCTCAGCGTCCAATTCGCATTTTGAGAGACACTGGCGGGTCTCAATCAGTAATTTTAGCCAGTGCTCTCCCATTCTCAACCGAATCTTCTTGCGGTTATGGATCTGTGTTACGGGGAATAGAAATGGGATACAGCCTACAACCTGTTCATTATGTACACATTAAATCTAAACTCGTTAGTGGCATTTTTCCAATTGCTGTATGCCCTGCTTTGCCCATCTCCGGCGTCGAAATGTTAATGGGTAATGATATAGCTGGGGGAAAGGTTACTCCTACCCTGGAAGTAGTTGATTCCCCGCAACCCCTGATCCAGGTGAAGACTCTACTGAGCTTTACCCAGTCTGTGCCATTACGCGCACCCAAGCCAAGAACGCTGATTTAAATTTGTCTGATACTTTTTTGTCAACTTTTTCAGATGCACCTGTGCCTACCCCTGAGACCCAGGCTGAGACAAAATCTAATGAAAAACTGGTCGCATCTCCTAAATTCGAAGGTCTGTCTCTACCGTGCACGCGCGCACGGCTGAGCTCAGAGCAGAGGACTGACCCAACGCTGCGCAAACTGTTTCACAGTGTGGTAAGTGACGAGCAACGTGACAGAGCACATGTTTGCTATTTCCTTGACAATGATTTACTCATGCGTAAATGGTCTCCTTTTGCTTCAAGTAACTTAAATGCTGTTTATCAAATTGTTGTGCCCACCTGTTACCGTAATGCAATATTAGCGGTGGCACACGAAAGTAAATGGTCAGGACATTTGGGAATCACTAAAACGTACAACCACATTTTAAAACAATTCTTTTGGCCAGCATTGAAAAAAGACGTGGCTGAATTTTGCCGCACCTGTCACACTTGTCAAATTACAGGAAAACCAAACCAGACAATCCCTCAAGCTCCACTTCATCCTATTCCTGCAATAGATCAACCATTTGACCGCGTCATAATAGACTGCGTTGGACCTCTTCCCAGAACTCAAAATGGAAATGAATATTTACTTACAATTATGTGCGCTGCAACAAGGTTTCCAGAAGCCATTCCGCTGCGTAAAATTAATTCCCGTTCGGTGATAAAAGCTTTGACTAACTTCTTTTCACTCTTTGGCCTTCCGCGTATAATCCAAACGGATCAAGGTGCAAATTTTCAATCCAAAATGTTCGAACAAGTAGTCCAAACCCTCGGCGTTCAACATTTTACATCCACTGCGTATCATCCAGAATCACAAGGCGCACTTGAGCGTTGGCACCAAACGTTAAAATCCATGTTGCGAAAATATTGTTTCGAAACAGAAAAAAGTTGGGACGAGGGCATTCCCTTTGTCTTGTTTGCTGCCAGAGACGCTGTCCAAGAATCTCTCGGTTTTAGTCCTGCAGATTTAGTCTTTGCACACTCTCCTCGTGGACCGTTAAAGGCACTGAAGGAGAAGTTTCTTGCTCCGTCCTCTTCTTCAAACACAAACGTCTTAGAATACGTTTCAAACTTCCGTGAACGACTTCTAAATGCGAATAAAATCGCCAAAGCTGCTCTTGCAGACACACAAAAAAATATGAAGCGTCGTTTTGACAAAAAGACAGTAAAACGTGAATTTTCTGAAGGCGACAAAGTCTTAGTTTTACTTCCAATTCCAGGTAATGCGTTGTCCGCCAAATTCACAGGTCCGTACGTCGTTAAACAAAAATTAAACGAAACGAATTATGAAATCTGTACTCCAGATCGAAAGCGTAAAACTCGAGTTTGTCATATTAATATGTTGAAGTTGTATCATGCGCGTAAAACTGAGCAGCAGTCTCCGAGCGCCCCGCCTCCGTGCGCGTCCGCTCTAATAGTGGCTAATCCAATCAACTCTGGTGAGGATGACGTCGTGTCCCACCAGCCAAAGTGTGCGCATTTACCAAACTCTGAAATGTTACAAGAACTGCCCACTCATCTTGCTCATTTAACTGACAATCAGCAGATGATGTTATAAAACTTGTAAATGACTTTCCATGCCTATTTAACGATGTCCCCTCTCAAACTTCTGTTTTAGCTCACGACATCGATGTAAAAGATGCCAAGCCTATCCGACAACATCCTTATCGTGTCAATCCTGCTAAACGTGCTTTAATGAAGCAAGAAGCTGAATATCTGCTTGAAAATGGTCTCGCTAAACACAGCTCTAGCGCGTGGAGTTCTCCGTGCCTTGTTGAGGGTAAACCCGATGGCACCCCGCGCTTTATTACAGATTATAGAAAAGTAAATGCAGTAACTGTCCCTGACGCGTATCCAATGCCCCGCATGGAAGACTGCGTAGATAATCTCGGCAATGCAAAATATGTAACTAAATTAGACTTATTAAAAGGCTATGGCAAGTGCCGCTTACAGAGCGCGCATCTGAAATTTCTGCCTTTGTAACGCCTGACTATTTTCTCCAATATACAGTGATGGCCTTCGGTATGTGCAATGCACCCGCTACCTTTCAGAGGCTTGTAAATACCGTTCTGCAGGGTTTGCCTCACTGCAACGCCTATCTCGATGATTTAATTGTTCATTCCTCTACTTGGGAAGAGCACATTAGCACTCTAACCAAAGTTTTTGCTCGTCTCGCTCAAGCTTCACTCACACTTAACTTGGCTAAATGTGAATTCGGAAAAGCCACAGTTGTTTACCTCGGTCGAGAAGTAGGCCAGGGCCAAGTAAAACCACTCGAGGCAAAAATCTCAGCTATAGCTGCCTGCCCTCCTCCGTCCACCCGACGTGCGCTCCGTCGCTTCCTGGGCATGGCAGGTTATTATCGTAACTTCTGTCGTAACTTTTCCACTGTTGCGCTGCCTCTTACCAATCTTCTCAGTCCAAAAGTTGACTTCACATGGTCTTCTGACTGTCAACACGCTTTTGATTCTGTAAAATCTTTATTATGTAATGCTCCTGTGCTTGTAGCCCCAGACTGCAGCCGCGCATTCAAGCTGGAGGTGGATGCTAGTGGCGATGGTGCTGGTGCGGTTTTATGCAGGAGGACGAAAATGGAGTTGATCATCCGGTTTGTTACTTTTCCAGAAAGTTTAATAAACATCAATTGGCATACTCAACCATTGAAAAGGAACACTGTCGCTGTTGCTCGCCTTGCAACACTTTGAAGTATACCTTGGTTCCAGTTCTCTGCCTGTCACAGTTTTTACAGACCATAATCCACTTGTTTTCCTCTCACGCATGTACAACCATAACCAAAGACTAATGCGTTGGGCCCTGATGGTGCAAGACTTTAACCTCCAGATATGTCACAAAAAAGGGTCCGACAACATTATAGCTGATGCCCTGTCCAGAATGTAAGTATCTTTTTGAGATTTTTCCCTCACATTTTTTTTAGAGGATCTTGTAACATTTTGAAAGAAAAAAAATAGTTCACTCTTAAGAGGGGGAGTGTTACGGGCCTTGGGTTTGGCCCTCGTTTATAAGTTTGCTCCTCCCGTGTTCTCTGCGCCTTTTCTGTTCTTTGCATGTCCCTGCCGGAGTCGATTGGATGAAGGATGCCCACTCCCCTGCGCTCCAGGATTGGTCTCCTCTCTGTCGTGCATCCAATGAGAGGGCTCACCTGCAGTGGGCGTGCCCCATAAAAGGCCTCGACCTTCGCTGCTCGTGGCAGCTGGACCCGCTCCATGTCCAGTCTGCCTTGCCACGCCGTTGTCTCACTTCATTATGTGTTTGGTTAGCGCTAACACCAGTTTTGTGAATTTTTCGTTGGGACAATGCCTTTGTTAGTTATTACAAACTTGGTTAGTTAATTTTCTGTTTGTAATTCGTTGGAGCACTCAAGTTAATTGTTTAGTTGTTGTTTTTTTTTTAAATATAATTGATTTTTGTCTTCTATTTATTACTTTTTATTTTCTGTAAATTTACAACCCAATTTTGGACACCTTTTGTTAACACTTTTATCTCATTTTGTCATTAAATAATTTCTCAATTTTAGTACCATTTTCCATCTGGTCTTTTTGTTACTTCCCTACCCTTGGTCGTAACATTAGGATTAGGATTGTGTTAGTCTTCATGAATAACAACACGTCTTAACATTCACCATTGAAATGAACGAGGACAGAACGCGTCAAATACACACGCATAAAATAGAAGTTGCATTCATTAATTTACAACAGTGTGGTATTGTCACGCTTATCCATGAGAACAGGCTGTTTTTTTTAAACTAAATATCAATATTCTGCCCAAAGTCTGACCTTTGCTCCAAACTACACATTTTTATTGACAAAAGATTGGATTTCAATCTTTCAATTCAAAACCACCACCAAATATTGACTATTCGGTTCCATTCAATCTTGATTTTTCGATTATTGGCCCTGCCCAAATTCTAAATACAGTATATGTGTTTTGTTTTTTAGCTCCAGGTGTAAATTGTAGACAAACCCTACAATCCAACATATCCAACAACAAAAATAAGTCTTTGACCAGGTACACTGTTCATATTTTACTTGTTTTTATTTATTTTTCACATATGAATTGCAAAAGAAACACAAGAACTTCAAATGTCTGCTTGATGGAATGTGACAGAAACCCGATGACTCCTGATTCTTATGCGTTTTAATTTGACCTCGCAAATCCCACACCTTTTGCAATTTGACAAAACGAACGAAACACAAATCTCTTTATGAAGTAATGACTCGGCTGTCTGAAATGCCCTGGTGCATTAGGCGTCGTCGGCAATTAGCCCATTGTAATTTTAATTCAGCCGGCACGGTTATAACAATGATGACAAACAACATTAGTATTATTTGCGAGTAGACAGCCAAACCAGAATGGCCTTTCCTTTTTAAGCCGACACATCTTGCAGCTCTCCTGGATCTATAAAGCAAACAAAGCTCCATTCATCTGTCACGTAGCAACACAGCCCATTGTTTCGCTGATGTTTTCAACTCATTGGAATTAATAATAAAGCTTTTTCTGTCACTGGAATGCAAATCGTAACCTGCGTCGAAATGTTTCCAGACCTCACAGCAGGAAGAGCGTTGCACTTTTTGACATTAGGAATATGCTAATTGTGGACTCAAGAAATATTGACAAGCTTTGTGTTTTGGAAAATTGGTATGTAGTGAATCTATTACTTGAGCTAAATAACGGTGTCAGGTGCTCAAAACTAGCAGAAGGTATGAATTTTTCGTTTCATTTATGCCATGTATAGGCTGCAGCGCCAGTCTGGGATTTGTTTGACAAGTGTTGCTGATGTCACGGAAACTACCTCCGATACCTCACATTTTTCAGTTAGATCTATCTGTATCGATAAGTACTCATGCCAAATTTCAAATCCGATACCGCCCTGTATTGTCCTGAATGAGGAGCCGTACATGTAGCAGGAGCCGTTTTCTGCTTGTGGCTAATGCTACGGCTAACACACACAGTAAGAAATAGCGCTGTGGATCCTCTTCAGAGTTCAACCATAAGAATACTGCTATATATGCCAATAAACACCTGTGTTACCTCTGCGATGTTTCATTTAGCCTTTAGAGCAAAAAAAATGTCCAACAGCAGCGCTAGCTAGCGGCATTAACAGGCTAACATGCTAACTTGGACTTTTGTTTGTATTGCATTTCATTTCTACAGGCCTCATTGTTGTTTTTATGACACAAAGAGGTGCAAAGGGTCTAAATAATATACTTAACACAGGTCTGTTAAATGAAATTTACATTTGCCTCTATATAAAGTTTAAAATCCAAACACATAACAGTTAGGCTACAATAAACACAACTGTGTGACAGTGGCCTATTTTATATGTAGTTCTTCTCATGTATTTATTTTTGCTTTTAGAGTCCAGTTGTGAAGAAAAGTTTGAAAATAAGTAGAAAATATTAGGAAGTAGAGCTAACCCTAACTCTAACTCCTATCCCAGACCACAGCCCTAAACTTACCCATTTTAGAAACTTGAAGCCTAAACTTACCTGTTAAACCCAAAGAAAATGTTGTGACGAGACTTCAACCAAATTTGTGTTTTTTTTACATTTTGACTTTTTGCAACATAAGACATAAATAAAGGGCATGAAAACATGATACGTTTCATTGTATATCTATTTTAATCAGAGACTGTGCTGCATTTTATACTATTTATGTCAAAATTAGTTTAACAATCATACAAAGATGTACATTGTGCTACTAACAACATTTCATACATTCATAAACCTTCAATTCCATCTTTGTTTTAAATCTGAAATCATTGAAAGTACCTTCTCACATACACCAAGAGGTCCTCGTACCCCTGGTTGCGATACACTTCTGTAAACCACGTTATCTCTGCGACTCTATCTGCACAACATCTTTCATGTGCTTTGCTTCTGTGTACATCTTACAGTAATGTCTCTGACCCCAAACATACTTCTGGTCTATCGTCTTCAGATCGACTGGCCCGTGCCGTGGTTTTAACTGAGATCAAAGATTGTAACAGATCTATAGCAAAAGCATGAGAAGAAAGGCTAAGCTAATTTAGTAACCTACTGTACCTGTGAATCAGCATGACCTTTATTAGGAACAGAAATGGGTTTTGTTCACAACTTGTCAAATGTGTAATAGAAAAGGATAAAATAGCTCTGGATGAGTCATTATGTTTTAGAAGAAGAAAAAAATCTGAATGAAAAAGTTGAATTTGAATGCCGTTTCATGTAAGATTGAATCAAACAGCTATTTTGGAACATTATTGTAAATGTGTTTTATTCAATGAGATGGGGAAAAAAGTAAACCACAAATGTGTTTTTGACAGTTAAATTGTAAATTCTACACAAAATGAAAGAACTAAACAGAACTAAACTGCCCTCATATAAAAAAAAGTGACATTCAACTATTTGAAAAGACTTCTGTCAATGCCCTGATCATCATCTAAGAAATAAAAAATCTCTTTTGAGCATATAAGTTGTGTAGAACCAACCTTTGTCGTTGAAAGTGTGTAACTGAGTTTCCCAAACTTTTCAAGTCAAACCCTTAATATAACTGTGCAACCAACTTATCAACTTTTTTTAGTAGTTTATGGCTTTTATAAGCCAAATTCACTCCAACATGCTGTTTTCAGTAAAAAAAAAAAAAGTTAATAAAATATAAAGTCATAATTGTAAAATGACATCTTACAATCATCGCCCCTCAATTTTTGCTTCAGTGTTGGGTCGCCAGTGTTCGCGACCCAACACTATTTGGATTATTTTAATTTACCTTTATTTAAATAGGTAATCAAATCAAACGTTATTTATAAAGCGCTTTTCATACATGAAAAGTAACACAAAGTGCAGTATAGTGCAATAAAAAACAGTCCTACCCAACAACCCAACCACCCCAGCTCACCCACAATCACTTCAACAGACACGACTGAGTCCTCACATCCCCACGGCCAAACACGCTCCCACCCGTACTAAAAAATAAATTTTGTCTTCATTAAAATGTGTTAAATTGCATTAGGCTGGGTAGAGATTAACCGGATGAGAAAGCACCACCAGTGGAACTATCGACACCAGGAATAAAGTCACCTACAGCCACGGGACACCAGACCAGGGCCCAGAGAAGAGATCAGGTCAAGACCAAACCTCAAAGCCCACAAGTCAGCGCCCAGCAGCCACAGCCGACCACAGCTTCTGGTGCAGATAGTCCCACTGAGATTCAGAATCTTGAGTTAGGAAAGAAGGGAGGCTTTAATTTACATGTTTTTGTTGGGAGAGTGGAGTACACAGAGGAAACTTGCACAGACAGGTTTGCTTGCCAAGACCTTCTTACTATGAGGTCGCCAATTCATTCTACTCCAATCATGAACCAAAACTCAGTTCTTAATGGTTGACAGTTTGTTAAAGCAAACATACTGTGTTTCTTTACATTTTATTAGTAAATCATTGTTGTGGAAGGTTATAATGATCCTCAACACTGGAACATATGGAGTTTTCTAAGACTGCAAGAAGCACTTCTCAGACTGAACTAAAATGTCTATGCATTGATCCTTTGCATGTGTCATCTTGCTCTTCGAGGAAACTTCCACTTCTTCATGATGGAGAGCAAAAGCATTGTCTGTGTACATTATAGCTATACGGAAACCTGCTTGTTTCTATGTTACTTTTATCAATTACAGTTGTAAAATGGTTGTATCTTGTGCGACCGGCTGCACTAACAGGCAAGAAAGTTGTAAGCCTAGGGTAGCTTTTTATCCTTTAACCTTTTGATGAAGACTGAAGAACTGGAATATCCCTCTAAGTTGTCACAGATTTGCAGTGAAGCCTTTATGCAAGGTAAGTCAAACTAATGTGAAAAAAAAAAGCATGACATTTGAAAAAAAAAAGATGCAATGAATACCCGAAATTACCTGCATGTGTCGCTAGAAGTTACTGAAAACCAAACTCTTGTTTTAAATCTGCCCCAGTGTAAGACAAAACACTGTTCACCACATAATGGTGCAAATCACATGAGGGTAAAGTCAAGCAAATGTAACCGGTGTAGACCCACACGAGGGACCAGGTCAGTGAAGTGTGTTGTGGTATGGGATAAACTCACCCCCTCAGGTATAAGATCTGACCGGCAAACTGGGCTAACGGGAGTGTTCCCTTTAGCTCAACGTGTCGCCCGCGGTATGGGAGACCCCGGTTCGACTCCCGCTCAGGTCGGGTACAGACCATGTCGGTCACACAAACTTGTATGTTTTATTAAATCAGCAAGCATAGCAGGAGGAAGAAGCTATGGATCAGCTAGCATTCATCAGCTTTTCCAAATACCTTGCTTTGTGTTGCCTAAAAGATGTCCTACTTTCAAGCTTGGTTTATGCCTCCCGCACGTGAAGTCTGCATGGAAATGAAACGCATTGAATGGAGCAGAGCAGATGCTGACAGCATTTATAGTTTATGTGTGTGTCAAGCTATTGAAATGGCGTTGATTTTCGCGCGGACCGTCCAAGTAGTCACAATTTTTTCCCGTGACGCCAATGAGGAAAAACTAGTCCACACGGACAGTACTTGAGGGGGCATGTCTGCAAAAATGACGTACGTAACTCCTACCCCCGCGGATGCATCAAGTATAAGCTGAGCTTCATGGGCTGTAGTGAACATTACAACACTAGAAGCAGCCATTGCTTTCTTTACAAAAAGTCAGTTTTACACTCATGTGACTCAGGTGCAAAGGTCAATAGGGCTGAGAACAACACACTTCCAAAGCCTCAGGGATGTATTTGTACAGTTAACGACGTATTTATCAGTAGTTTACATTTTGTTTACAGACTTCCTGTTCAAAACGGCAGAGCTGAAATGCCCCACCTCTTTGTTTACAACAGCAGATTTCAGCAAACTTACTTTATTGTTGGTGGTTACATGACAAACTCAAAAAAAGTTGATTTTACAGAATAGATCCCCTTACCACAGTCACTTAATAAAACAGTATTAATCACTTATGTTATTTGAGTTAACTTTAAGTTTATTAAAGCTTACACGTTCCTGACTATTTGAAGCTATATTCCATTTGTAGCAAGATGGCCTAAAGCACTCCTGAGTTTGATGGCTGAGGTGAAGGGCTGCTCCATTAAAGGACAGTCCATGACCTTTCACCGCTCTGACATCACACGCCGCAGGCAGCCAGGTTGGGAGTATTTGAGCTATGACGCCAGTAAACACTGAAAGTCACTGATTGTTGGGTAGAAAGCCAAGTGGCAGCAAAACTATATGATTGTGTGAACTGTTTGAAAGTGTTAGGTGCTCTTCCACTCTGCAGCCAGTTCATTATTCAGCATGGGGCCAGATATACAGACCTACTGCATGTTTGTTGAGCCTAATCTCAGAAATATGTATGGTATGTTGTGTTGCTGCCCCAGTTAATTTCTAAGGTGGATGTAAAAATCAGTATCAGCAAAGTCAACCAACTCCAAACCCCAAATATAAACTTATCCTTTTTTGTAACTTCAGACCTAAACTTAGCTGTTAAACACACAGAAAATGTCCCAACATGGCTTTAACCAAATGCCTTGTCTATAAAACACTAAGAAAGACGCTGTATAAAAGAAATTATTACAGTGTCATGCCAGATCTACAGAATTGTTTGCCAGACTAGCTCCACAAAGTGCTTCTGCTCAATATCTTTAAACTAAAGCTACTAGGTGAAGTTGTCATCCCATTTAGTAACTAATGGAAGCACACATTGTACCTTTAATTTTGCTTCTCTTAAATAGTTTTATCTGTTTGAGATTTGAAATAATATAATAAATAATGCTTTTAAAAGACAATTTTGGATTGTGCATGTAATGTTGGCTAAAGAGTCTGGACTCCAAAGTGTGAATTTGATTCAAAGTTGACAGTGAAAAAGATGTTGCAGAATTGTAGACATATGTACAATCGGCCAATCAACGTTCAGATATGAAGCAGTGTGGTGGCCAGAACCAACCCAAGTTAAGATAGCAGACTGTGTATATGCTCTCTTCCTTTGACCTCATTTCAAAAATTAACTTAGAATATTGTGTCTTTGAATTCACTTTATAATTAAGGTTACCAGGAAGAAATGATTGCTGATTGCTGACTTCCTGAACTACAAAACAACTAAAAGCAGTGATTGGTTAAACCAAAAAAGGCCTGTCTAGCACCCAATGGTGCGATGTCCGACAGTTTCCACAAACTGAGCTGATTCATCAGGCTATGACAGGGGTCTGAAACCTGCGACTTAAAAGCCAACTGCGGCTCTTTAAAGACATCAGTGCAGCTCTTGGAGATTTGAGAGAATGAGGAACTAGACTATAAAAAAGTGAAAGAACATTCTTTGATATTCTATTTACAGTGCGTGTTTATTTTAAATGATCAGTTGTTTTCAGTTCACCAGTCTCTCTCTCAAAAATGAACAATTGCATTTCATAATGAAAAAAAAAAAAAGTGGATTAGTCTCATCATCAAAAAAATTGTATTTTGTACAATTTTTTGTTCATTCAGTTCTTTTTTTTTTTTTTTTTTTTAGACTAAATACAGTTGCTGGTCTTTTTAAAGTGGTGTTTAGTTTTATTAATGCAGTGTGGCTCTTTTGCTGTAAAAGGCTGCAGACATAGCCTCCTTAGAGCCATTTTTATTTATTTGACATAATTTTCCATTATTTTATTGGGTATTTTGTTTAGAATTATTTCAGTTTGTTTGGCAAGACACTGCACATTAGCCTGATGCATCAGTTTCATTTTACTTCGTGGAAACCATCCAACATTGCATCACGGGTTTGTTCACTTCACAGCAGACGATTTTTACTTAACCAAACACTGCTTTTGGTCATGTTGTCATTCAGGAAGTACAGCAGAAACATGTGTGCCATAGATCATTGAAGTTTCTGTAAGATTAATTTACAAATTTAAAGTTACAATGTCATATTCTAAGTTATTATATTTCAGGTTGGTTTTGGCCAACATATCACTCCACTCCTGTTTGCTGATTGAACAATCATACTTTCTGCTTTTTCAGTAGTCTTGCGATACCTGACATAATAGCTCAAGCGAAAAGAAATTGAGTGGAGGCACTAGGTGGCGCTAGCCTGGTCAACTAGTTACTGTTATACATTGTTCTTGTTCCTGTGTCAGTAATTTCAGATAACTATCAAATCTATATTTACTCTGACAAAATGTTTAACAACAAGCTTTTATTTGACATTCCTAGTTAAAATTTATTGTCTTGACAAATTATGCAATCTTGTAAAATGTACCGTTTTCACTCTTTTCTTAACAGAATGACTCAGCTAATTTATTGAGCTATAAAAACCACATATCGCGGTAAACACAACAAACTGATTTACACCCTGCCAATATACCTAATAAAATTAACTGCACCTCCTTATAACAATTCTTAATCATAATAGAAATTTAGTATCACGGTCATAAAGCTATGCTGCCTTTCCATTGACGTATTGATGTGTCTTTATCCAGGAGAAACAATCTTCTGATCCATGCGGCGTGCGTAGAGATGAACAGTCTGCTAGTGTGGCGCGTGGATGATTCATAGATGCACACACAATGAATTAAAGTACAAGGCACAGCTGTCGGTGGGGAATTGGATCTCACTGAATCACAGCTCATAAATGAAATGCATGTCAGGTGCACAGCCGCGGCAAACACTCAAAGCAATAACAGCGTGACACGGGGACAGTGTGTGGGAGAGCGCTTAGCCGTGTAAGGGACGGCGACAAGTCAGACTCAGAGGTTAGTGAGAGGGACTAGCGGTAATAAACAGGGACGGAACAGTAGCAGTGGTATTAAAAAAGAGCTGTTAAAGTTGACCTGCTATGTAAAATCCTCTTTTTTGAGTTTTTAACCATGCAGTGTTCTCTCATCAGTACTTTATTTAAAACTGTATTTGGAATGATTGATTGATTCATGCATGTAGTATTGTCTTCCTGCAGAAAATTCCTGTTTTCATCTACTATCTCCACCCTCTTGTCTATATTTACTTATGATTTCTCAAAAATGTTGATTCTGCGTAAAACATGTATTCAAAACGATCTTGAAAAAACACATTTTATCAACAAAAATAGTTATTCAAAATCTGCGGCTTATTATTTAACAATGAAGAGGCAAGGCTTATGAGTTCTGAAGTTTTGAACTTGAAGCTAATATTGTAGATCTGTTTCTATTTCTAAGATGTTTTAGGTACATTTTGTGTTTTTTCAGTGAACAAATTGTGAATTATTGTTGCATATTAGTGTATTCAGGTTAACCAATTTTCTTCCGTTTCGTCCGGGGTCAGAGCAAGGACGTCCACACACTCGCGTTCTTCAGATCTTCCAGGAGGATGCCGAGGGGTTCCCAGGCCAGTCAAGAGACATGGTCCCTCAAACCTGTCCTGGGTCTTCCCTGTGGCCTCCCTCCAGTAGGACATGCCCGGAACACCTCATCAGGGAGGCGTCCAGGAGACATCCTGAACAGATGCCTGAACCACCTCAACTGGCTCCTCTCGACGTGGAGGAGCAGCAGCTCTACTCCAAGTTCCTCTTGTGTGATAGGTAAATGCAAACAAAAATGCAGATACAAGTAAATAACAAATTGCTTTGTCCAAAAGATAATGTACTGCAAACAGACAGGTAGAAACTGCACAGAGACTTTTAAAGTGTAAGAAAGACGAGTTATTTTTAATTAAGATGTTTTAGCTCAATCTTACTATTTAAGATGTCCAGTGATCCCTGTGTGCCAGATTAAAACTATATGGCTGACAGAACAGATCTTTAAAAGCTAAAAATAGACTATTTAAAATGAGTGTCATGCTGCTTGGTAGTGCATTCCAATAGAAAATATCCAGGAGAACATTGTGACTTCTTTGCCATTAACACATCTGTTTCTTTCTTCTTTTTTCAGAAAAAATACATTCATTGCTGATTATTTTTGCAATTCTGACTTACTTTTGACATTTGCCTTATTCAGGAAGTTACCTTGGGCTATGCTATCAGACATAATCCTTCTTTGTATTATTTTATATACTGTAGAACTGCAGATCTCTACAGTAAGTTTTACACTCTACAAAGTCTTATTTAGGCCAAAGAGAGAAAATCATTGCATTGTTGAATTGTTCCAAAGAGGTGGCAAGTAATTTAGTAGTTTTATTCAGGCACTGTACTTGAGGTCGTTTTTGAGCGTCTGTACTGTACTTAATAATAACAGTGCCTTAGATTTATAAAGCATTTTTAAAGACACCCAATGATGCTTCGCATTTTGCATTATTTATTAATTCCACACTCAATGGTGGAAAGCTACTGTTGTGGCCACAGCTGCCCTGGGGCAGACTGAAAAAATTGTGGCTGCCACTTTGCATCATCGACTATTTCAACCCCCACCAACCATTCACACTCTCACCAGATCTATACTAGGGAATGTGGGTGAAGTGTCTTGCCTATACACAACAACAAGTTTCGGTTCTGTGGCACCTGAGGTTCCTCTAGTGGTCTCCCATCCAAGTACTGTCCAGGCCCAACATGCTTAGCTTCTGAAATCTGACAGGATCAGGCTTTGACAAGCTCGTATGGCCACAAACTATAGAGCATAAAAATGTGTTGACTTAAATTTTGTTTCTAATATTTTTGAAGAAATAGCTGTACTTTCTACTCCCTACATTTAAAAAGAAACAGTTACTTACCAATTACTGTAAGTCTTTTTTAAGTTCACTTTCTTCTAGTTCAACACTTTCAAAATCCACAAAAGTTTTTTATTATCTTTCTGTAAAGCCTATTTTGCATTGCAATGCACCTGACACCAACATTGTGTTTTTACTTTTACTGCAGTAAACATGTTGTTTAAGTCAAGTAAAGAACTCGTACCAGAGTCATTTTTCACTGCACTTTGACTTGATTTGTGAACCTCAGTACTTTAGCCACCTCTGCACATCCCAAGCCGTAGACACAACTTCAACAAAACTTTACTGATGTTTTTTACACCTTAAAATGTTTTTACACAAGTTAACTTTTTTTCTTTTAGCTTTTATCAAAATGCGCCAACTGAACGCACGGTTTGAATAAAGTGACAAATATGACCTTTTAGTTGCAGTCATAACATTTGTTTAGAAAAAAAACTGTTGTATTAGTCTTAGAACATGCCAATGGGATGTTAAAAAGAGTGTTTGTTGTTATATATAGCACCTAGCTAACACCTTAGGGATAATGCTCTGAGTAAACACAAACAGACAAGTCATTAAGAAGGTATACAGTGGATTGCCATTCATATCAAAGCTGTGTAAAAATAGAATTTAATGAGCCTCAAAAACAACGTGATGCCGAAATGTTCATGAAGCAGCCAATTAAGCTCCTGTTCCGGATGTGAGCCTTCGTTTGAGGTGCTGAACCAGATTGTTTTCGGTCGGGACGAGTCGCACCGGGGGATAACAGAAACATGGAGCTAGCCTGCTGTGTGGCGACCCTCCCCTGCCCTCGCGATCGATTGGTCTGGCAGACATATGAGAGTCGTTAGCTTAGAGCACTCACCTGCGGCTCCGGCTCTCTTTCAGGAGCAGGACGGCTTCTGGGTTCAGTTGGGCTGTAAAAAATAAGGGTGGAAGTGTAGGGGCTTAGTGGTGAGCGACAATCATAAATATTTTTTTTTGTTGGAATCTGATTTTAAAGGACACATAAGCAAAACTGACTTTTTAAAATATTTTGGGTGTGTTCTTCTACTGTTGTTGCTGTTTGTTTTTCAGACCGCAAAAACAGTCTGCTGTCTTTTTTGCCACAAATTTGTTAGATCTAGTGGATTTAAAAATGAATGAATTGGGCATCATCATCTTTTGCTTCTAATATTTGATAGATCCTAAAATCAAGTCAACAGATGTCATAGAAACTCTTCGATGCCGCTATTTAAGTGTCAAAGTTGTTTTGTAACTGACATGTTTTTTCACTGAGGCAAATCATTCAAAGCTGACGTTCTTGGTTGTAAACCAAGACACTTTAAAGTACACTGTGAGTAAATCTGACTTCTGCCTGAATTGAATAATAATAATAATAATAATTTGTAAAATTTACGTCTGGGTGATGCACTCCAGTTTCACTTTGCTCTCTGTAAAAAGACATGCTTAGGAGGTGATTTCAGCCAAAAATAATGTATGTGAATGTTTACCACATGTTGAAAGATATGGGAGGGCTGCGTAGGTTTAACTGTTTAATATATTCAATTTTGTAGTGTGAAATTTACATAACAAGTTACTTTAATTGTAACTAGTAATGTACACTTTTCAAGAAGTAATGACTTACTTGGTTCCTGAAAAAACGTATATATTACAGTAACTCAGGGGTGTCAAACTCAAACGGAGCTTGGGTCAAATCGATCGAGTTGATCAAGGGCCACATTTTAAAATATAGGTCCTTCTGTGTTATTCAAATGTGGCAATTGGGCTGTATAAACCTAATATAACACATTTACTGTATGTCCAGAATTATATTATAATACATTTCATTACGGTGCATTATATTGCATTGTACACACTGTCATTTCAAGAGATTTTTGGACAAATTGTATGCAATTTGCTGCATTCCAGTGCATTTTAGGTTTCAGAGACACAAAACAAGCCAATATTTCCACAGGTTTATAGCCTTTGTGGCACTTCTCATCAGCGCTAGACTGCAGTGTATTGTGGGACTTTTTTTTTTTATAATAGTATTTTAAGCGGGTGACATTTTTTGTATTTTATATTGTATTTTGTTTATCTTTTATTTAATTATGTATTTAGTTTTTATCTCTAACTGTGTTTTAAATTTCATTGTGTCTTTGGATGAGTCTGAAGTGCTTTTGAATTTTCCTTGGGTTCTGTTTGCATAGTCCCATCAAATCTTTCCTCTGTAAAGTGTCAAAGCCCGACTTGGAGAGACTTATCCATGCATTTGTCTCCGGTAGGTTAGACTATTGTAATGGCCTGCTCACGGGCCTATCCAAACGAGCTGTAAACCGCTGCTGTACATCCAGAACCAGGATCACATTAGTCCTGTGCTTAGGTCTTTGCTCTGGCTCCCAGTGGCTCAGAAAATAGACTTTAAAACTTGTGTTCAAGTCTCTCCATGGACTAGCACCAAAGAACATCTCTGCCATGTTAGTGCCTTATGAACCATCTCAGACTCTGAAGACATTAGGGAAAAGTTTTATCTGCACTCTTTGTTTCTTTTAAAGTAAATTTCATGATGATTATTTACAGTTGTAATAATGTTTTACTTAATTTTGATGTATATTTTATTACTCTGTGTATGAATTGTGCTTTACAAATACTCTTGCCTTGCCTGTGCTCACTGCTTTCCTCTGCTTCCTTCCTGCCTGCTGAAAGGGGCATGTCTGCAGCTCTTGAGGAAACGTCCCCTGATCATTACCATCAGCGCCAAACCTCACCTTTTCCCGAGCAGTCCTGTTGAACTAAATACTTGAGCCGGCACTTGTCTATTTTTGAGCGCATACTAGACTCTGCTGCTGTAGTGCGTGCCGAGAGGATTGCAGAGGTCAACCGGCAGCTCTGACTCTTAAGACGATGCCTAGCGATTGTGTTTGTCCTCTTGGAAGGCCAATTCTAGTAATCAGGAACTGTTTGCTCACAACAAACAGAGCGTAGCTTATTCTTTGCTTTTTTGGCATCACATCTAGGCAGGAATCTGGCAGCCTGCGCGTCCAATTGAGTAACGTTTGAGGATTGGAATAGATGGAGGCTGTAGTAGTTCCGTGTTTTGAAAAGATGAGTGAGCCAAGTTGTTTGTAATATGTAGGTTGAGAGAGCGTTTTATAACTAAATTGAGCATTCCTTTCTGTTTTTATAACGCATGTGCCCATTTCTGCTATTTTTATTGTCTCACTCGATGTGCTTGTGCTGTATGTATATATGGCATACTCGCTGAAGTATAAAATGACTCTGAGCTGAGAACAGATGGTCCCTGCATTTATGTAAGTGTAGAGATGACACATTTGTATGAAGAGGACCTGCATTTCTAGTGAACCAGATTGAGCCATATTTTAAACATGGGTGGTTTCTTCTTGGCTGATTGTGTGACTAGATGTCCATTGTGCACTTGTAAAGAATGATCTCACTGCAATCTTTTGTGATTGTTGTAAATGTAGATTGTTGAAGTAGCAATGTAACAAATCAGCTGGAGAGCCCGAGTAGGGTAAGGGCTCTGTGTCTATGAGGCAAAGATACAAAGATTACAAATGTGCCATTTAAAACAAGCAAGAACTAATTCAAATGTAGCGATATGGCGTAAAGCAGACCTTCTTTAGCCAATCAGCATTAACAGTGCCCTATAAATAAAAAAAAATGTAAAGTCTGATGTTGACATTCGTTGTATTTGTTGTGATGGAAGCGTCAAACCGCCGACAAAGAACGTCATAGCCAACAACAAAAATAACACAACTAACGCCTTGTAGCCTTGGTAAGCATCCGCTGTGTGACAACTTCAGTCTTTATTGGGTGCGCTGCTAATGCTAATGTTTGTAACGTATCACGCTGGGCATGGAGAGAGCTACTGCTACGCTGAACGGGAGCATTCGAGGTCTCAGTATGGCTGTGGGTTCAGCACCATGTTCACGTCCTGGTAGGTTTTGACGAGTGTCTTTGGTGCATAATGATGTTAGACTTTGGGTAGTTACTTGTTTATTTTAATAGGGTCTTCCAGTGTCGCCCACCTCCCCTTCTTTCTTCTTCTTTGGACCTAAAACTGTGCCTTTGACTGATGTGCACTGGATAATGTGTTAAAGGGCTGGTCCCAAACTTGTGAACTTTGGACTGCAACTTGGTGATGTGAAACTGATCTAAATATGTCATGGTCAAGACTTTTAACTGAAACTAAACTATAATTAAATTATTAACACTTTTGTAAACTTCAGCCTCTGTCCACTCAATTTAACAAATCTGTGTCCTTACTTTTATTTTCTGGAGTAAACTCCAGTGGCGTTGTTGGTTGTTTTCATGAGTAAATTCATTAGGTGTATGTTATGCAGTTAGTTTAAACCAATTTTTTCATGTCCCCATCTCCCCTCAGTTACACTTATTCACACATTTATGTTAGTGAGCACTTCTTTTTTGGTATAGCTTATCAAGATGCTGATAAAACAGCAAATCATTGACTTCAGCTTGCCACAATAAAAAGACACTTTGAAATCAGTTTTAGCACACAGCAGCACAATGATTCAGATTATGCAAATTGTGAGGGCACAATGTCACCAATGTCTATCTATCTCGTTTTGCTTCCCAACCTTTCCAAGTATCTCTTAAGCTCACAGTTTTGAGCAAATAAATAGTGGTATGGAATGTTAGTTATTACCATCATTTTCTTACTCGATTGATTATGAGAAACAATTTAAATGTGAAGTGATTCAAATGCAAACCTTTTGACCTAAGCCAATAAATACAATAATTAATAAATAAAGCAACGTCTGGTTTATCACATAAACCAAAACCATGCAGGTTAGGGAATGGGTGTCGGAGCTGCCCGAGGGCTGCTTGCCATCACTGAGTGAGGGAGAGGTTGCTCAGTGAAGCACTGGACACATCTGTCTGTGTAAATGTGCTATATAAATAAAACCATTCATTCACTGTGCTTGACTTGTTCATGGCTTTAGCGGGATGATCCAATGTACTGTAAAATGAAAAAAAAAAAAAAAACAATATTGGACTTGTGACGCTCTAGTTATAATTAACATCTTCATTTTCTACCTGAAAAAAACAAATCTAATAGAAACAGATACAATTTTACAAAACAGTAAAGGACCCAGCACTGAACCTTGCAGCACCCCTTTTGCTAACAAAATTATCTGGCCAATTGTTTCTGTTTCTTGACTTCAAAGTTAAGGACATCAACAAGAATAAGGATTAAGAAATGGTTTATTTTGTAAAATTGAATTGCTCAGACATAGTTTTTGACCTCGATTCAGTTCACTCACACGGCTAATACATAGATACATTCATTCTCCTATACAGAGTACATGCGAGCGTGTCTCTACTTTACATTATAATACGACTATAGCTTTCTCTTCTCAGAATCCGAATATCTTTTTATACAGATGCTAATAGGGGTTGAGGATAATGTTGGAGACAGACAGTTCTGGAGTGAAAGAAAAGCATTGTGTAGCCTACCTAAAGTGGGTATTTCATGATGCTGATGGTACCTTAAAAATACAGTCTAAGCAAATACAATAAGTTCATCAGCGCTTTCAGAAACCTGAGTATAGACACTAATATCTAATAAAAATGTATGAAATTGTTTTTAATGGCAATGTATAATGTTAACTCTTTCACTGCCAGCCCTAATCTCACTTTGACACTGCTTCCCTGCCAGGCATTTTAGCTCATTTTAAATAATATTCATCATATCATGACTTGTTGTACATTAAATGAGACCTACACGTGTCTACTTTCATTTAACAAATTCTATTTCGACATTACGTTCCCTTTTTAAAGGCGTTTGAAATTCCTTTTTGTGATAACGTCCTTTTTCTAAATCAAACTTCATGTCAGTGTTACTTTCCTCTGTTCTGCTGTTTGGTGAAAGAATATGAGCCACTACAATAAAATATTCTTTTTAGGATTAAGAAAAAAGAGGTTTACATGATTAAAACAATGAGGGCGAGTGTTTTTTTTTTTTTATCTTTAAACCAACAAAAGCTGTGTTACACTTTTCTACTTTTGGATACAGATTACATATATTCATATGTATTTAAATAGATTATAATTAACCCTCCAAACATGAGATAATACAATAGTTTTACTTACTCTGACACTTTTGATCGCTCACGGAAGAAGAAGTTTGTTTTTTCTCCTCTAGATTAGCCGCATGTGCCGTTCTCCTCAGACCCCTTGTCCAGTAGGATCGTCTTTTCTTCATTTTAAAGATCAAATATCTCCTCTAATCTTACTCAACAATATTTTTGTCCAAAATATTTTGTCTGTAATCCATTTGAATAGAAAGGCAGCCTCCAGAAGCGCTTCATCACATAAACACAGTCAGTCATGTGAAAATGAAAACAAAGACCACATGTACTTCCCAGTCATGTGACCTCCTCTGGGTTCTTGTACTCAACCAGTTCCCCCCTCTGCTGGTGAATCTGTGAAACTGCATCATGTATTTGACTGTAGACGAAGTCAGCACTTGCATCAGAGAGCCAGACATTGCTGCATAAAATAAATCTCCAACGATAGAAATTGGCACAATGACAGATATTTTTGTAATTGGCAAGGAAAGAGTTAAGAGGAAAAACTGGCTTATAATATAATCACATAGAATGATTTTCCTGTTAGACTGAACTAATATCGACTGAATATCTTCATAGGGATAGTCCAAAAAAGGTATTCATTTTCGTCTGTTTAGCCAGGCCAGCTGCAGAGAGGCTGGCCTGCTCTAGTGACCAAAGTGTGAACAACGACAGCAGCAGGAGCATGTGTACAGCTCATCCTCCTCATGCTCACCCTCCTCACCATGAATAATTAATACTAATGCATGAGTACTGAGCCACTTTTTTGTCAAAGAAGCACAGTAACAAAATGTGTCTGTGTTACTTTTAGAAGTCTCTTTCTTACATTTAAAAACAAAAAAAAATTAGATAAAGACAGTTTGTTAAAGTCCAGATTGAGTCGGGATCTGCGATGTTTTGGTGTCAAGTTGGCTTCTCTTTTACGCGACAAGCCATTGAATCCACATTCTCTCTGCTCAGACGACAGAGGTAGTTTCACAGGAGGTCGTTTTGAGCTCATAAATACTGGATGAAACAGGTTTTGCTCTCACACAGCCTCCATCTAGGCTGTGATTAACTTTCTGCAAGCCTCACACATTTAAATGTACATAAGAAACAGAATCAGAAAACCATGTATTAGAACTTAACCAGGCTGAGACTGATATGTGCATATTACTCTTACTATGAAGTGCATCAGCAATGTCTCACAAATGTAAAGGTGTGAAAGTAGTATTTTAACCAGCAAAGTGGACTGGCAAATAAATGCAATTCTCTTTTTCAGGTCACTATTCGTAATTGTTTTTATTTTATTTTATTTGAATTGCAAGCTTGAGAATATTAAATTTTAGGTGGTCTCTTTGCGACATCTGAGAATCTCAACATAGGAAGAAACTATAACAAATGGACCAAGTTGCTAAGTGGTCATGTTTTGTCATATTGACTATCTTTGTGAAGCCTCCATTTTGAAATTGAAGTGTTAGTTGAATTACAAGCCAATTTAGTTGTTTTATGAAAAGCTGTCATTTCAAACAACTAAAGTTTAGCCTGTGCTCAATTGCGATATCCTCATAAATTCCCAATCACAACCAATGTCACAACACATTGATTCAATCATCAAACTTAATGTGGCAAGCCACTGTTCCCATTATTTGATTGCAGTTTGATTGTGTATGTAATAAAATTGTCAGGAGGTCCTCTACCAAGCACCATAGACACAAATCAGGCGCCTGCTGCGAGGACGCGAATCAACACTGAGGACAAGACTTCATTTGGAAGTGAGCCTTCCTTTTCAAACTAATCAGCCACATCAACACTGCTCATGACATGTTTTTATCATTTGACACAAAGCGTATTAGCTTGGCACAGACTCTCTCTTTAGCGGTTGTTTTCAGCGAGAGGTTGTAAAGTTGTTTTTTCATTCACGCATATTTCATTAAGTGATCTTTTAATTTGAGCTTGAAGACACTTGCATTCTTGTTCCGATCTGTACGGATATTATTCACTTAGCCTTGTCTGTATACTATGCATATTTGAATGTGTATACCACAGAATGTCTACTTTTTTGCGTCTCTAAAATGTTTATTGCTGCCTCTGTTTATTTCTATGGTGGATGCAAAGATGTGTTATTATTTATGAATATGAATACATTACTACATGTATCCACCTAACTTACCCATTTTTGCAACTTCAGACCTAAACTTAGCCGTTAAACCCAAAGATTACCTTACTGTGACCCTACGTAGCCTTTAATAACAGGGGCATTGACAGGTTTACAAACTATCCATATCAATAAAATGGCAAAGAAAGCAACCAGGACCAGCGCGCGGGAAAAGAAGATCGCCTGAAACACACACAAGGAGGACCGAGACCAGTGTGCGAGGAAAAAGGAAGATCGCCTGAAACAAACACAGGGAGGACCGAGGACCAGTGCACGAGGAAAAAAGATTGTCTACAGTTGGACACAAACACAGCAAGGACAACTTGCTTTTACGGGGGCGCAGACACTTGGACAGCTGTACATGGTTAATAAATACATGTTGTTGAGTATTTCAAACTTTCTTTACTTCTGAACACACAAATTTCAATGGACGCATGGAGAAGCTTTGGGAGATTTGTTTTGTGTCTTCTCCTCTGCAATACGCAAGTAAGAAAGCACTGAACACTTTTGACTTAACTTTGTCAGACTTTGTGAGAATGAAAGGTGCTTTGGTTTAAAGAGACAAACGCCAAAATAGATTAAACTGTTAATGTCACATTTTCAGAGTGAAATATGCAGGAGATGTTTTTGCTATGGTGACAACTGTGTTTTTTCTTCTGCAGATTTTGGGGGAGTGGGCACTCTTCTTCTACGGTCTTAAGTAGCTGTCACACGTGCAACTATCCATGACATAGCCGTCTTCATTGACAACTGTTTTTTCCTGTTTACACCAACTGAATCAGCCCCCACTGCGCGGCGAAAGTACCTCTTGAAATGTATCCAGAGAAACGCCGATTCAATGAACACGTAGTCGTCTAAAAAAAGAAGATCTGACAGAAACGTCTCGAATTCGTGAAAACTCGTATTATAAACTGCCCCTAAAACTACTGTATTTCTTCATGTGCCCCATGAAAGAGGATGAATAACGCAGTGTGAATGAGTACTAGTTCGATCTGAGACCTCAATTGATCGAGAAACAACCTGACATTCATCAAATCACACAATTTCATCTTTGTGCTTTTACTCTGACTCAATGGTATGCCTACTCTACCCAGTTTGGGAGAAAAAAATAATCAAAAATGTAAAATAATATCTATAAAACCAAGCTCCCACTGTGCTATGCGAAACAATGCATCATATATAACACCTAATGAATAATTGTGCTTTCTCTTTTCTTTTGTAGCAGAACAAGTGAAGGTTATCCCCACCGCTCGCCTCCTGTATCTGTTTTTCTTTGCATATTGAATACGCTCCATCACTTTGTAGTTTACCCAAAAGAAATCTGTAACTCAAACGCCCCGAGTGTCAACCAAAAGCAGTCCAAAGCAAATATATTGTCTTCGCTCTGTCCGCTGTTTGAATACACAATGACTTACAGAGACGAGACTGAGGAGATGTACTTTGACATGACTAACAGAATGACTGGAGATTCTTTTATAGGGGCTCTGGCTTCCCATTTGATAGGAAATGACTTTTCTATAGTATAGTGGCATGCGTTTTTGCTGGCAGTCTCTCTCAATAGAAGTGATTAAGATTGAGGGCTGATTTGCCGCTGGGGAAGAGAAAGAAAGGAGAGAACACTTTTTGCTAAATGATTCGGAGCACTTATATGTCGCGCACAAGGTCACCGGCATTTAAACTGATTATGCAACGCGGCCTCTAATAAAGATGCATTGTGTAGATGGCCATAGTGTACACTTGAATAAATGGAAGCGATCAGCCGGTGTTTTCGAAAGGGTATGAGAACGGCAAATAATAGGCTTGCGACTATATAAGTGTGTGTTTAAAAAAAAGGGTATGATGTAACTTTGGTGGAGGGTTGTCCCCTTCTCACCTCAAAAAGAGGTTAGTTTTCGCTCAAAGGTTCTACAGTGATATGGTATACCAACATGTTCTCATGGGTGCGTGTCATGACGCCGCTTCTCCTTCTTTGCGTGTTTATTACACGTTGGTTGAGGAGATACAAGAGGTTTTATTTTGGGTTAACGGATAAGTTTAGGTCTGAAGTTGCAGAAATTGGTAAGGTCTGCATCTCGGAATTGGTTAAGGTTAGGATTAGAATTGTGTTAGTTTTCATGGATAATAGTCTTTACATCCACCATAGAAATGAAATGGGGCAGCAAATACACAGGCAAAAAATCAAATTGCGTACATACGACACACTGTTTTGCATGGTATCGACACTGGGTATACTCTTGGGGCCTGATTTATCAAGCCAGGAGCTAAATTGCAGGTGCAAACTAAAAAAAAAATTAATATAATATTTACACAAAAGAGATATGCACCACCTCAATGTCTGCATTTTAAGTGTCTGTGTGAAAGAAAAATGTCAGCTATGCTAAGTTTTTGCTCCCACTAACCTGTTTTGCACATGAGCAAATGCTTATAAATCTGGCCCTTGCAATTTTCAGACTTATATTCATGCCATAAATGTTGACGCAGCAAAGTAAAAACTAAATTAATCAATCTGAAAAGCCCTGTTCTCACCTACCACCTATCATCACCCACTGCATGTATTTAGTTGTGATAGTTGAAAATATTCAGATTGATAGTAAAGCACATAGTCACTTTACAACAACAAAAATGTATTAAGCGAAGAAAGTTACAAATTTAATATCTGCTGCTTGTGTCATTAAAGGGGTCCTATTATGTAAAATGTGTTATTCAAAGATTGTAATAATGCTATAATGGCATCCCTTCATCATTAGTTTACTCAAAGTTATATTTGAATTGATTCATGCATGTTTGAGTAATCTTATAATGTTCTTTAGCTGGAGCTCAAGTGCTCAGAAAATCCCTGTTCTCACCTACCACCTATCTCCTCACACTTGTCTGTTATTACTTGTTAGATTCTAAAGATGAATACTCAAAGTGAAGCATATATGATTCAAAACTGTCCTATAGCCACTTTGCAACAATAATAATTAGTTTGTTTGTTTTTTAATTGTTGCTTCTCACAGTTACATTTTAAAATGAAGAGGCGGGGCTTATCAGTTCTGCAGTTTTGAACAGGAAGTTAATAGAGATGTATTTATTTTCAAGCTGTTTGAGATCAATTTTAACAATATGTTCTAGTTTCTTCTTAAATTGTTAAAAAAAAAACAAAAAAAACAATAGGTCTCCTTTAAAATCTTACAAAGAGGAGGCGGGGCTTTTATATTCTGCATTTTTGCAAAGGAAGTAAACGGACCTCTTTCTATTTTTAAACTATTTGAAATAGTGGTTAGAGCTCTGGCTTCCCAAGAAAGAGGCCGTGGGTTCGACTGCTGGGTTAGACCATACCAAAATCTCACGATCTCTCTGGGTGGAGTTTGCAGGGTGTACCCCCGCCTAAGGCCCAAAGTCACTGGGATAGGCTCCAGTTACCCGTGACCCCAATGGGAACAAGTGGTGAAAAAAAAAAAAAAAAAAAAAAAAATAGTTCTAAATATTGCAATAGTCTCCTTTAATAAGTGTGTGAACCATGAAAAATTCTCTAGCACTAAACTGGAAATAAAATTAATCAATCAATCATGAAACATGGACTGAACTTGCATTTCTTGTTTGATTATGAATAAAGATGCAGAAAGAAATGTAATAAAACTTACGCCAATTAATTAAACTTTACAAAGACATAGTATAATCACACTTAAAACCATAGAAAAATAATTTATCATTGCAGGTTAACAGCTAAAATCATTAATGACTTAGCATGATTGTCAATAGGTTGACCTGTTGATGTGTTGACGTGTGTTCTTCTCTTTCTGAAGGATGTTGTCTGAAAAGGTAAAGCGTAAGGACATACAGCATGAATCATGTCGTTCAACTGACTGCACCTTTTACAGCCTTTTCATTTCATGATCCACAGGGTTTCAAGGCGCTTTTCAAAACACTCTTGGCTTTCCTACATACACACAGGATGGAGGTTTAGTCATAGATGTCTTTCTCAGTGTCCTTATTTTCCCAGCTGTGAATTGTTCTGTTAACGTGACACACTGTAAATGAAAAGACATCACCAATCGATTCAGCAATTCAACGAAACTTCACAACCTCTGAACCAATGTCTTTATAATCTTGTCACTGTCACCTTTAGCCTAGAATTTGATTTAGGTTTTAAATCTGACAACTTCCTCTCCTAAATCTTTTGACACTGGGTTAATATCGACATTTCTTCATTTTTGGTTGCAAATATGGCTTGAAAAACACTTCCTACAAACAGCAAAGGGAAACGGAGAGAACCACCCAAGCACAGCCAATCAGAGTGCAGCATTCTACTCCTGATGAGAACTTAATTCTTTATTATTCAGTTCAGACAGTACTTAGTGGTCTCAAACAGCAATAATAGCAGACAAAGACATTATACACTTAGTGGACTACATTGAAGTCTTCTGCCTACCGTGGAGCAAACAAACCCCAATAGTGTGATGTTAGACTGATTTCACCAAATGAAATTAAACAGGTTGATGCATTAACAAGTTTTACTGCCAGTGGATGCTCCAAAAAGATTTATTTGGTTTTCTGTATTACCTATTTTTCAATTTCTTATGACTAATGATTGTTTTTATTAGCACTAATCCCATTACTGCACCTATGCTCTTGTCTGACCTCCTTTATTATGTTTGAATGCAGAAGGGTCTGGAACCAAAGAGGGAGCCAATCACTTAATCGTCCAAAATTAAGACGATCCAATCTCAAACAGCCACTACCCTCCCCCCACCCTTTGCCAATTTGTCATTCAAGTTTAGTAAACCAATGGGACGTAGACAAGTACTGTAATTCCACTGAATAGATACATTGACAGGAGATGCCACTGGGGAATTGATTGTAAAATTAAAAATGGCTATAGTCTTATTCACAACTATGATGAAAAAAAAAATGTCTGCAACAAAACCATTAAACACCGTATTGACACCAAAGTCTTCAGTTTGGCCTCTATCACTGTTTATTGCAGTTTTAAGCAGGTCAAATGAACAAGATTATTTAAATTTAGTCAACTCGATTTCACAAGAAAGTGTATATATACCACAATCAATAGTGTATGATTAGCACCATTTCACGACCTTTTGTGGCGTAAATATGACACGTGTTGTAGCCCAAGTGGTTTATATACGCTGTCTTGTGATGCTGTGTTGGTTTATTTCAGTCATGTTTGTAAATGGGAGGAGCCTATTGTCATATATCATTTCAAACAAACTCAAATTTACAGGATCTTGGACTAGCAGACTTTGGTGCTCCGCTCATTCATTCCACACAAATACTGTATGTTTTTCAGTCATATTTTTTCTCTGCTTTTTCCCTTGTCAGCAGCCATAATCGATTTTGGATTTGAAATGGATGGTTCTTTGGTGTCTGTCTAATCCACCTGTCAATCGAGACCATCTGAAGTATGTTTTCTTGGACGGCCAGGCAATTAGCTTACAAAAAATTTCCCCAGCAGCCACACTAAGGCAGTTTAAATAAGCAAAAAGACTAGTTAGTGTTACAGATGCATCTGCAATGGGCTCTGAAGTGATTCTGGTGAATATTCATTCTCACATAGTTAAACCTCCATATAGACAACAAACAATGTGCTGTGTTTCTTACCTGTGTACTGCAGAAGAGACACAAAGCAAATCTTCCAAAGCGTCTTCGGGTATTGAAGATTTGTACGATCAATTAACATTCTTGTGTTCATAAAAAGAAAGTTTGAAGCACTTCACAATAAACAATATTCCATCGCCAGTGAGCAGCAGCTGTCCAAATGTCTGCGCCTGTTAAAGTGAGCTCGAGCTGTTCTCCCTCCCAGTGTTTGTCTAACTCCAGGCCATCAACGTTTTCCCTTTTGCTCTAGGTCCGTGGTTTTTGCAAAGATCCCTCGTACAGGGTAAAATACTGAGCCTATCGTTCTCAATAGAGCGGCAGTCTCAGTTCTGGGTACCATAGAGCTGTGTCTCTGTTCCACTTTCACTTTCCTGCACAGGCAAACTGCACAGACTTAAGCATAAGCTGTACAGTATCCTACAGTTTATAGTTTCTGCGTTCGTAGACTTGTCCTCTACAAAAATCTTTGCAATCTCAACCACGGTACAAACTTAAGAATGGCTGCAAGCACTGTTTTTTCACAACAGCGCCTCAAGAATCACGTCGAAAATGAGCAAAAAAAACGTAGCGCAGACAAGTCGTAGCAGGTCGTACAGGTCATTGTGACCGTACTTTGAAGCCTATAGAGGGATTTTCGGTCAACGTCACTTTCCGCCCTACTGCGCATGCGTTAGGCAGAAAGAGCTCCTCTCCATCTCTTTACATGGGGGAACTTCTTTGTGTGACAGCTAGCTGTTTCAATCAGGTATGAACCGGTCTGACAGATGTCTGTCTCCTAAAGCTTGAGACGTTTTCTCGCCCTTTTTCACTCACCTGAATGTTATCATTTAATTTTTAGGATCTAATTTCATTCAGAAAAGTTGACTTAGCAGCATAACTTTTAAACTCTTGTAGTTACTGACAACGGAACTTTTTAACTTGTTTCCACTGTTTGTGTCTAAGCGGCAGCTCTTTCTGCATGCGGGTGCGCATGTTGATGAACAAAAAATCCCTCTAAAAAAACAATCAAATTACAGCCTTCGATTACCCATGTCTGTAACTAACTCAGACGTCGTCCTTAGGTAAATCTGATCCCGTGTGATAAAGACATTAATCAAAAACTTAGTGGTTTAATTATCTTTCCTTTACTTCAAAGTTACATAACACAGCTTTAAACAAGCACAGAAAAGTAAAAATTCTCTCTAAACCTCTCTCCAGTAGACACAGAACCCTGTCGTTTCTTTTTCCTTTGAATCAGCTCGTGCAGTCGGAGCCGTGGAAGTGATGAAGCTCAGGAATAAATCAATTGCAAACAGCGTATTGAGATTCAGCGCCGCGCCATACAAAAGCAATGAGGGAAAACATCACACTCATATTTTTTCTTTTTACATCTCTATATGAAAAGCATAGGTGCGAATAGTATTATTGACAATGGCTTCACTTCAGCTGCACAAGTGTTTGGGGTGTCGCGAATTTCTTTGTCAATCCGGTAAATATTATTGATGTCAGCCACTTACGCATTTGTCCATGGCTTTGTAAAACTAGCTTGTTTCCGTAGAAATATCATTGCTTTTCATGTGTTCGAATGGATCTTGTTCGTCACTAGTTGTCAAACTTTTCTCTTCACAAACTAAGAGAGTTGCTGCAAAATATAAACTAATATATAAATAGTTAATAATACTAAAAGAAAATATGAGATCGCTGTACACTAAAAAGTAATAAAATTAAGTAAATTTCTTCCTCAAAGTTTTTCAATTAGCTCATGTATGTGAGTTTCTGTTATACTGCCTAACCCACACATCTTTCTCATCCGTCTCTCTTTCCCTCTCTCTGCTCTCTCTCTCTCCTCTTCTCCATCTTATATCTCTCTATCTTTCTCTTTCCCCTCTCTTTGTCTCTTCTTTCTTTACCTCTCTTTTGTCTTTCTCTCTTCTCTCTTTGCTCAAATCTCTCTGGCTTCTGGCTCTTCTCTTTCCCTCTCCGCCCCCTCCCTTGTCTTCTCTCTCTCTGTCACACATGTCCTTATAACTTAAAGTTTTAAAGCTTTTAGGATTTTCGGTGTTTTTCCTTTTTTCCTGTGCATTTCTGCCACTATGTGTCATTGTGAGGTTCACATGCTGCACAAGCGCGAGGACCTTTACAACAAACAGCATCTGCCTTGTGACGGCAGCTCTTAAAATGTCAAATTAAAAAAAAATAAAAACATTGCCTCATCATCTTTGTGCTCGTAGTCAAAGTGCAGGATTCTTCTAACAGCATTACGCATCATTTCCACACACCTGCTCCTTAAATGAGTGCAAAGCAACTTTACTAACTATAGATTATTATTATCTGTCATTTTCGCTTTACTGCGCATGCTCCATGCAGAAAGAGACACTGTTCATCTGGTTGCTGGGGAAACTTGTTTGATTAAAACCAAACAGGATGATCGTTTTCGATCAGATATGAACCGGTCTGGGCTCCTGTCCTTGTCTGTGGCTTGTTCTTTTTTTTACGCTTCTAAAAATTGCTAAAGATTTTAAACTCCTCTGGTGTGCAGCCAGCTTAAGTTAAAAACCTTTGACTCACATTGTCAAGTTATGACAACACAAAGATGTAAGTTAATTTTAGTTATTGGCCTTATGCCTTTTTTGTGTCACCTTCACCTGGACCTGACTGTGATGTGGCTTCAGAATTTGCCTGCTCCATTTTGACCTAGCTGTGATAGGGTTTGGGAGAACGATTGTTCAGTCACTTTTACAATTAAGTATCTACACTATCTGTACTCGGGTTTCCATAAAACCACCCACCGCCCTCTCTCTCTCTCTTCTCTCTCTCTCTCTCTCTCTCTCTCTCTCTCTCTCTCTCTCTGTCTCTGTTTCTCTCTCTCTTTCTGAACACTCAGCTATCAGCTGCATTACAACACGAGATTACTCAAACATACAGGAATCATTCTTAATAAAACTTTTATGAAAGAAGGCAGTTATAATAGTTTTTTTTTATATCCAAACATCCACGACGACTGTTAAACTTTATCATTACGTCTCGCAAGAATCTTACTCTATTCATTGGATTGACAGCTGTTTCTGCTCCAACCTTTGTCCTGACTATAAAACAAAGATAAATTCACTCAGTTTTGTGACAACTTTAAGGCCATTCTTTGTTTCCAACTAGTCCATGTGTTTGCAATTTTGTATTTACTTTCTTGGATGCAGTCTGCAAAATGAGCCCCTATTGTGTCGCTCCTGTCCTCAGTATAGAAAGCTGCTGACTATACAGTAGGAGATGAATTAGCTATCCATTATCCGAAGAGGAACGCATTCTTTTAATGGAGTCCCATGAATGTTTTATACGTTTAATTAATCTGAAACTGTCTTGTTCTTCTTCTGTCTTCCATTAGGGGTCACCATGAGGAGCCGTTCGAACTCTCATTGCCTTAGGTGGGATGCGCTCGGTACAAAGACCTGTTAGTGGGAGGCCGCGCACTGACAGACAATTATTCACTCAACGCGCTCGGCCACTACGGGCAATTTAGACTGACCAGTTCACCTGTTCTCCTCAGCAGGCATGTCCGGAATAGTAAGTCGAGTTCCAAAGAGAAAGCGTGGATATTGAGGAATTCACGCACAGACACGTAAAGAACAATCACTATTAAAGAGTTCTTGAAATGTTTCTTTTCATTAAGGAGACATATTGTGTAAAGTTCCTTTTTAATGTTTTTAGCCATGTTTGCTCATGATTCGTCTAGATTTGGATTGATTCAGTAATCTTGTACTGTCCTGCCGCCACCTACTGGGGGCTAACTGCGACCCAGCATGATAAACTAACCTTACCCAACCTGTGGAGCTTTGTTCTTCAGTTGTCTTGAAAAATGTATTATTTGACAGATTCTGTTTGGCCATTTAAAGGTTGTATGGAGGATTTTTCAAATTCAACAACTGTTTGCTGTTTTTCAAATGATGCACATGTGTTTCTCCTCTCAAGGCCACGCCCTTCACTGTAACTGGGCCAATGAGTTACTTGGAACACTGAGGGTTTGCTTTGAAAGGTTCACAGGCCAATAGATTAACGAGGTACTGGCCTTCATCATGTCCACAGTTTAATATTTTTTATAAATTTTTATTTGTTTAGCTTAAGTACAAGGCTGTTACAAATCTATGCAACTGTTTTTGACCATTACTGACAGCAAACAATTTTTGAAAATCCTCCATACAACCTTTAAAAGCCACATGCAAAACTTTTTTACAACCGCTTTTTTTATTTTACAGAAAAGAGCTTTAAGAATAGTACTAACAGTCATTAGGGAACCATGTAACCTTTTTTTTTGTCAACTTGGAGTGTTAAAAGTTTGTGATAATGCTGATGTAAGTGTCCTCAAAGTGATGTATAAAGCTAAGTGCAAAGCATTTACCTGTTTAAAAATTCTTTGAAAAAAGAAACAAGTCACTATCATTTAAAAGGATGACATCTTCAAAAAACTCTAAAAGGCTCTTTATTGGTTCTTTTCTGTCTGGTTTTGCCTGAGCCTGTCCCTATGCGCAGTGGAAACAGCATATGACCGTACCTCTCGGACCCGACCCGCGCCTATGGAAACAGGGCATAAGATTGGGATAAGGATTTCTTTACTATTTACATTCTTATTCTTTACAACCATCATAGAAATTAACAGAGGCTGCAATGCATGGTATATAATGCAAACAATCATGATCATATGCTTTTGACATGTTGTAGATATATGCATTCTTGTAAGATCGGGTTGTGCCAACAAGTAGGAAAAGTCTAAGGAACAGGTTTTTTCTTCAGGCAGGCAGCTCCGCATAGAGACCAAGGACCAGGATGATTGGTTTTAAGATCTTTATTGAAGCCACAGATGCAGAACACGACTACTCTTACAGACAGTTCACAGCGTCCATAGTCATTCAGTGGAAACACATGAGTTTATAGAGATGGGAAGATCAACCTTTAAACAGGCAGGTGGAATGTAATCACTTCTTTTCTGAGCGCAGTACATCACTTGACAAGGACCAGATTCTCCTAACTTTTGCAGTAGTTAGATCATATCCAGCTAGCCACAATGAACTAAACTTTGAATTTTTAATTATAAAGACAGAGAAACATCTATTGTGGTTTAAAAAAGTCGGCTAATAATTGGTTCAATATTTTGTGCTGAAAAATAATGGAAAGTCCATTCCAGAATCACACCAAGGACATTCACAGCTCACTCTTTGTTGACTTTGTTGACTGTGACCTGCTTCATCAAAGGTTCAAATACACTTACAATAGAACTGTGCTCACACTGGACAATACAACCGCAGGTTTACATGCCTCTGGGTTTATTGTGGCGATAAATGTTTCGTTGCTTTAGACTATTTTTCTCAAACTGAAATGGAGAATTTAGTACATATTAACTTTCATTAATTATCAAAAGAGCAGTACTTTTTTACTTAGTACTTTTTTTGTTCCACGCCACAAAGTCTTTTACAGAGACTGAGCGTACAAGACGGTCTCACATTTTTCAATTTCCCATGCCGCCATGATGGTTTCATTAAACGAACCGGCACAAGGCCACATTTCTGTACTGTATTCAATAAAGAGAGCAGGAGATATAAATCATACATCAAGTCAATACGTGTAGCCCCCGTTTGATTTGATTAATATTCATGTTACATTAAACTGATTTGTTCAATGTTGAATGTTTTGTCGTCTGGTTCTAAGCTCTGGATCTACATTTCTCTGCTTCAGATAAAACATGTTGGGTTTAGCACACAGCGGCGATTGTATTGGTTTGTCTCTTTTTGTTTTGAAGGACACGCATGTTTTATATAACCTTTAAACATATCAGAGTTCACTGTTTTGCACAAAATTTACATTGCTTTATAATACGGATCCATACACAAAAAGGTGGCAATATAAGCTACGCGACGACATGATAATAGTATGAATAGAATTTGATGAAATGCACAAAATGAGCGATAAGAGATATCATAACAATTTGAAACTCATTTCTCAGCATGAAGCAACACATTTCTTAAACAGAGAATGTCTAAATTAAGCTTTATACCACTGTTCTGTTTTTGATTGTTGATTGAAAAACATTGCAGACATTGTCACTTGGTCAGTGTTTTCATCTTAAAGCAAGTTTCAAGTAAATTTCAATCTGAAAAAAGCTTGTCTGAAAAGCTGTAGAATTTATAGTGTTGAGTTAAATCAGTCTTGTCTTCAGGAGAGACCTATAACCTGCCTGTTCTTAGCTATTTTAGTTCAACTGTTATATCATGTTGTCAGCACTGGTTACCATTTAAAACTATTGGAGTTTCAGTACTATATACTACACTTGACACTTATTTTTGTATGCATTCAGTGTAAGGATGAATTTATACACTAACCAGCAGAAATCACAATTTTTTTTTTTTTTTCTTCCCCACTGTTGTTAACGCAAAGCCTTGGCAAATAGCCACACTTACAAGAAGATCCATGTTGATAGTGAACAGCACATACTGAGTGTCATACACGGCCAAAAGATACACGCTACAGAATTCAGTGTTTTCTGTTGATTTTGGGCAGACTATGGGGGCACAAACACTTTAAATTTTAATATGTAAATTCCATTCAAATATTACAGTATTAATAACATTTGTAACCTATTTCCAACCTTTTAGACCAGTAATCGCTGGGTTTCAGATGACATCACAACATTCTGTAGGCCAATGATATTTTCCATTAGATTGGGAGCAGCAAAAATAAAGATTGTTTCAATTGAGTTTATTTTTGCAATGCAAAAGTTGAATAGGTCAAGTCACCCCAGAAATATTTTGTGAAATATTTTGTAAAAACATTCATGGCAAGGTCCAGTGTCCAAAGTTCAAACTACTTCTTGCCCCCAACCTGTCCTTTAACTGACAGAAATTCTAGAATGTGAAACCCAGCAATAGTAAATTGTACTGAAATGAGCAATAATAGTTAAACCAATGTGTAACCCAGACTGTTTTTAGACTATGAGGGACAATTTTAGACTTTGAGAGTCATCATAGTCTTCTCTAAATTTAAAGCAAAACGTTTAATAAATACATGAAATAAATATCAGATTGGAGCTTCAAACAAAGAAAATGGCAAACGTATCTTTATTTGCTTTAATGACTACTGACAAAATTGTCTCTTTTTTAATCTTGATTAAAATATGATTTTTTACAAATAGATTGATTGTTGTTAAGTTAAAAATACAGAAGAAAGAAGAGGTTATTTCATTTGTTTTGGGAGCACTTCTTTCTTAATTAAAAAGTAAGAGTAGTTATATTTTGATATTTACTTTTTGGCAAGCAGCTGCATTTAGCCGCCATGTTTTCCTTTCAGAATGAGCCGAGGGCTTTCTTAAGTGGCGCGCTTATTTGGACCACTTCCTCTCCCTAAAAACGTCTCTAAAAGCGTGGTATACTTACCTGACCCATATTGTAGTGCTGGAGTAAAAAAAGTAGCCTGGAGATATCTGAATATAGTATGCAGAATACTGCCAGTCTGCAGAGAGCTAAGTACACTGGCGCTGTCCGTGGTGCTGAAGTCCCATTTTCCTGCATGGCTGCTGAACAGTGCAAAGCAAATAGTTAAAAGGCAACAGCATTAGAGCCTGGTCACTGGCTTTTCTTTAATGCTCTTTGGGATTTATTCTGATGTTGACTTATCTTCCAAAGCTGCATTGTGCACACTCATGTATGCATAAGGGATCACAAGACATTTGCTCCCTTTCATCTGCTCATCAGTAAGCCTGCCTTATCTGTGCGTACACTGTAAAATTAGCCATTGAATGTTTTACTTTATGTCTGTGCATAGATTTGTAGCTTCATGCATACGAGACTTAGTCAAGTCACTTTACTAAGACATTGTGTGTCCCAATGATCATAGCACAGTCAGTCTTAACAGTATTTTTAAGGAAATGTAAATTATAAATCAAATTAACAACTATTTTATTATTTTTTTTGTCCACTAAATAAACTGTCAATATGCCAGAAATGCATAAAAATAATGAAAAAAGAAAACCTTAACCCTTTTCAAATAATTCATTTTGGAATGGACCGAGTTTGTACTTTAAACCTCTAAATAAAAATAAAATAATAGGTCACTACTATAAGACATTTTATGACAGATCCAAAAAACTAATTTCAATTAAATTATCTTTGGCTTTTGAAGAAAATTGTCCAAAACATGCCCAAACATTGTTCATTGTTTGACTGCAAACACCACTGTTATTAAATATATGTATGTCAAAAGATTCTGATGAAAATTAGATGCTTTTTTTTTTCATGCAGAGCTTGTTTTTATTTATTAATAGAATCTAGCCAATTGTTTGTCCTCTACAGACTTCTGAAACAGAATCAGTTTGAATTTTAAACTCTTTTAGCCTGGAGTTTTAAGGAAAATAGGCTGGAATGACAAGGTGTTCTTATTATGACCAAACTAAAACCTAAGCAAGCTAGGGTTTGGTTAGTACTTGGATGGGAGATTGTTGTAACGTCATGGGCCATTGTGGAACAACAAGAGTGGACTGTTGTTGTGTCCTTGGGCAAGACACTTAGCCCACAATGCCTCAGTGTTTGCATGAGTACATCCTTGATTGTAAAGCGCTTTGAGTGTCTTGGAAAGTAGAAAAGCGCTAAATAAACTGAAACCATTTACCAAACAAAATGATGATGCAAAACGTGTCATTACAGAGACAACAGACAACTTAGGTTTCAAGTTACAGTAACAAGTCATAGGTGCGTATTGATAGCTGAAGTTTTCCTGTGTTCTGGAACAGGACAGGAGACTTTTGGACGAGACAACTGACCAGGACAGACAGACAATACTTGACTAAAGTGG
This sequence comes from Mugilogobius chulae, assembly GCA_038363315.1. Taxonomy (NCBI): domain Eukaryota; kingdom Metazoa; phylum Chordata; class Actinopteri; order Gobiiformes; family Gobiidae; genus Mugilogobius; species Mugilogobius chulae. The sequence continues at coordinate 39,799,574 of CM076398.1, read as the reverse complement.
ATATCTGAAATTATTCATTTTGCAAAACTGTAAATAAGGTATATATTCGATGTGCAATAACTTCTCTCAAGATCTCGATACAAAACTCCACAACAGTGTATATACAATTGCTTTTGTGTCGTCCTTGACTGGAGCATGCGTGCTTTGTTTGACAGTATTGTGGTTGGGAGTGTCTGACACGCAAACACAAGCAGCCACATCACAGGCACATCACACAGGCCATAAAGCAGGACACCTCTCCACTCGCCGCTAAACGCTTTTCATCCTGCGCCGTTTGGTGCTGCCGGGCTATAATCAGAATTAAGCCTCGGGGAATGTCTGAGGCACTATACGCCGCGGTGAAGCCTTCCATTTGAAGTACAGGCTGAGCTGACGTGGTGCGAGAGAGGACATAAGATCATTTTTATTGGCATGGCTAATTATCTATAGGCCATCCTCCATATGAGGCCGTTTGTAATCATTTTACTTTAGAACTGACAGCAATGTGGTAAATGATGCCATAATTCAATGAACGTTTGACTTTAAACACACATAGGGCATTTTTTTTTATTTTTAAAGAGGGGTAACTAATTTTTCTGTTGCAAATTTGGTAAACATCTTTTCCACAAAAAATGCAGTACTTTGTGGGAAAAACAGACCGTTGTGCACTAATTCAAATTATAAAGTAGCCCTGTGATTGGCTGNCCAGAATGTTAAATTTACCGGCTGCACTGATCTTCTCTAACATAGTCGAGATTGCACACTGGCCTACTACCTCAGCTCCAGTCGGATGGCTGCAGGGAGTGGATCCAGGGAACATAGGATATCATAGGTATAGATTTGTACCATCATCTATGTTCGGAAGACAGGATTCTGGGACAAATGGCTAAAAGGGATGAAAGCACAAAATATGCCAGGGAAATGTGGGGAAAAGATTTTCCCTATCAGGTGGCCTCCCAGAATTCCCCCTGGCATTTAGAATCCGCTAAACCGTGCAATCATTACGGACAGGACACACAGGGAAGAACGTTTACAAGAACCAAAAACGACCCCCCTTATAAATTGGAGGGTTTGGACCACGACGCCTGTGCTAGACGGGAAGTTTCACTGTGGCGTCTTTTCGGCGTAGCCTTTAGAAGTCTAGGGTCAGATATAGCCAGTACTATAGATCACGTAATAGCCAAAGTCGTTGAAGCCTGGGACTGGTGGGTCCAAATATGGACCTATGTCTGGTATGGACTAATATGTTTGATTATTATAATCGCACTCTCTGTAATGCAGAGGCTGTGCGGTCTATGCTCTTTCCTCTGTCTACCCTGTAGAGCCATTAGAGCCTCACGTTTTAGAAGTAAGCAGGAGAAACTCTTTGAAATGATGAAAGAAGAAAGAAAGGAAATTCTAAAAGCTAAAAAACAGCGTAGGAAGAAAGACAGAGAGGAGTTTAAAAAATTTGCGAATAAAATAGTCAAACGCCAGGAAGGGGGATTTAGTAACTTTAATACTGAAGCTGAAATTCTTGTGTAGATCCCCTTCTCGGCTGCGATGTCCTGGTACCAGATGGTAAAGAAGCCTGTGAATGGACAACAAAGGCTGCGTCAAAACCACACAATTTATCATGGGTTCATGCTCATGATAATATTAATGGGATGGCCGTTATGGGAACAATGTTGACATGTACTCTAATAGATCAAAATATATCGGAGTCCGCGGATATAGTGAAACTAACTAATAGATCAGCCGCTATACTCGAGTTCTCCTATCCCTACGGAGTAATAAGTATGGAAAAGCCTTTAAATAGGGAAGTACAATATTGTAGAAATAAAACATTTACAGTGCAAGGCACGTCACTCATGGGCTCCATATTAGCCACTCGTAGCTGTTACAGCTGCACATATTTAAATAACACTTGGCACATTTTGATCCCAGGTAGGTGCTTCTTTAGAAGAGAAGAAGTTACCCGTCTGGATAAACTTAATGTAACTTGGACCCAGTACGAGTTAAAAGCGAAACCAGCGCCCTACCCGCAGATGGAATACTTCTGGGGCCGCTCGGTTTAAAATAAACGGGGTAGAGCTTCAGAATAAAAACGCACTTACCTATCAGTTTAATTTGCTCTCGGTCCAGAGTGACAGTCAGGTCATTTTTGTAGAAATAATCCTGCCGTTAATCTTGTTCATATTAGTTGCAGTGTTTGCGGCAATAGCAGAAGCGAAAGTGCGACAGACGCGACCACATCCTCTTACAGGAAACGCAGCCTGCGTCAGAGCGGAGGTTTAGCATTTCCTGTTACAGCTTAAATAGCATCAAGGTGTAGGAAGGGGGACAGATGACAGAACATGTGTTTTGATATAAACATCGTTTCAATGCCCTTCCAGCACTAATGGCAGCAAACACAACATGCAACATGACTGAGGCCCCACCGAAGACGGTAGATATGTTTATCCCAACTATGCAATGGTGGAATTTGCTGGTGCTTATGATCATAGTTTGCATCTTTGCTCACGCTAGTGAATCAAAGAAATTTTTATGGATAAGAAATATATTGAACATAACTCTAATGTTCATACAGGACTGCTCCGGTTTTTTGTTTTAAACCAAAGCCCGGTGCACTCCTCTATAGCCCTTGTGGCTGCAGGATGTCTGCCAATACCGATTAAATCGCATATTTGGCTTATTATAATGACAATATTATATGTGGCAGACACTATACTTACCCTGATTGGTGAAACACTTTTTATTAAATTTTATTTAGTAGCCAGAATGATCGGTGTAGGAATTTATCTGATCTTCGTGGCTATAGCATTGATAGTGTTTCTGTTACAATTGGGAGCTAGAAATAAGAAACCAGCTCTATATCTGGCCTTCCAATGGTCCCTCTGTTTGTTCTGGGCAGCAGTTAATGTGCTGCTAGGACAAAAGACCACACCTGTAATGTACTTTTATGTAGGTTTCTGCTTAGGAGCAACCACAAAAGTGATTCCACCTTTGGATTATTATAGTACAATTAGGAAAATGAAAATAAGGTTGGAATCTGTCAGTGGAACTCCCGCTACGGCCAATACGGCTGTATAACAGTCTGTTCTCTGTTACAGGTCTTCTTGGGGTGACGCCACTCACCTTGGAGACTCTGCCCAAAGAATGGGTACTGGAGGAGAAGGCAGTTCACAGCTGCTGGACCAAGCTTAAGCTCACTGTGGCAAAACCAGTGGGTGTTACTAGTCTGCCTCTGCAGGAGTTCTTAATAATGAACCACCTACTCCAGCGCTACGATCATATAGAACACAGATGACCCCGCATCCGGTCAGACATGTGATATGGACAGGAGTGTCAGATGAGGTGTTAGACATGATATTTAACCAACCTACTAAAAAGAAGAGTACAGGCCAAAATAAGACTAGGGACCGAAAGGTTAATGTGACCTTTACAAATACTAAGGTCATGCTTCTTAGACGAGCATTTAGAGAGTTAGGTCAGAAGCCCATCTATGGAGTGGTGTTAGGGTTGGACCATAAGAACCATCCCTTCATAAGCACGGAAGTAGATCTGCCCTGGCAGCCTACTGCCGATATGGATATCCATTAGATATTGGGGATATGCAGAAAAGGGAGAGATGTTGGATGAGTGAGGTTTGTTCCCTCAACATCATATCCACTGAAGGGCAACCTATGATAGGACCTGATGGTGTGGATATAGGGGAATTACCTTACGCGGACAAAGATTTTTCTTAAGTGGATTTCGGCCTGTGGCCATGAGCCTCTTAGCCGTAGGAACTACGGGTGGAGACCAGGCCTCAGCCCTGTCCAGTCCGGTGGGAATGTGACTCAGAGCTTCCCAGCTAAATTTGAATATACAGGCATCAATGAGAAGAAATCTGATGGAGGGTTGCCCAGCCGGGCTGATGACTGTCTGGGTGCATGCACACAGACATGCTACAGAGGAGCTTGGGACAGTGACTATCAGTATTGTAATGCTCTGATATTTGCATCTAACACCCACATTAGACTGATGAATAAGTATAATCTAAAGACTAATATATTACGTCACCAAACAATAATGGAGTCTCAGGGTTTCCAGTTTGAGCAACCCCTAGTTGAGCTAGGTTCGGATGCCCTCATGAGAGAGGATTGGAGAACAGGAAAGAGACCATTGTGTGACGAAAAACATGGAATAAGACGAGGTGAGATGCTTAATCCTAGAAGTAATGACCTGATGAGCTTGAGATTTCCACCCGCTCTTAGGCCTAGAGACCCTAGGGACAGGAGAACAGCTAGACTGTCATGCATGGACCAATGGTCTTTTGGACAGTGTCACATGATGATGAGTCAAGATTACGAGATGCCTAGTCCCTTAGTAGAGCAGCCAGAGCCGGAGGAAAACCAGTCGTCAGGAGAAGACAGTAACACTGCTGATGAGGAATATGAAAATAAGGGGCCTCTCCAGGTAATTATCAGGGAGCGTCGCCTGACACCTGTTCCATTAATGGATACAGTGTTGTTCATACCATATCCTACGTCATCAGGGTTAGATCAATTAACGGCAATAGCAGAAGGAAGGCCAATGTTAGGCTATGAGGATTTAGATCCAGCTGACGACCCATCAAAGGCAACCGACATCATGACTGCGCAGGAATTACGAGCAGAAGCCCTGAACTTTGCAGTTTGCTGGACACTGTCTCGACCAGAGAGGCAGATCGTTCTGCTGCTGTAGAGGAGCTTTTCCCCAACAGTGGCGCTGTGCCATTGGTGCCTTTACCCACCTGTGTTCGTGACGACATAGATTGGGATAGGTTTGCCGGGCCAGTGATCGCTATGGAGGATGATGACGAGTTCTGGAAAGATCTAGGTCTCAGCCAGCCGAAGCCTGCCCCTTCTGTCTTAAATGCTGTGGGAATATCGGATCCAGGATCACCTGAGGAGCCTGGCATAAGTGCATCAGTGTCCACCATGAGTACAACATTGAAGAGGGTCCGCCTTCATTCAGAAGATGAAGCCCCTCCTCCTAAATGGGCTCGAGGAATGGAAGAGCCACTGCACACGCCAGAGCCGCCGCCCTCTGAGAGTGGAGCCCCAGTGGAGACAGATGAGGAGGAAGAAGAACCGTTGTTCTTCGATTTCACCACACCAGAGTTTCCACCCACAGGCTCACACTTGGGGAGGACTTTCCTGGGGAGATTTTCAAGATTGGCATGATAGAGAAATGGGCAATGAAAATGCCGAGAACATTGATACCGACGGACTGCCTATTGTAGCATCTGAGGAGCCATCTGAGGGGGATGTAAGCGATTCACAGAGGCCACCTCTGAGATGCATTAATTTCATATTGTAATGAGTTGAAATGAGTCCTTTTTATTTTCTATTGTGTCATTATATTAATTAAATGTCAATGTATTAAGTGTATAACGCTGTATGAGCGGATGTCTGAACAAATATGGTAACAGGATACACCTGTTTCCTGTGAGAGGATATCCTGCTCTGCTTCCTGTAAGCGCTTGCAGTAACATCTTAATATGGGCATTGGCTTCCGTAGTTAGTTGTATAAATATGAGTGTGCTGGAGGCACAAATCAGACCTTCTTAGGGCTCGCTAACTGGTTGCAGCTAGTGAGATTTTGCGTAAGCAATTATACTGCTGGAAGCCATCTGGAGTTTTATCGAGACTTTACTTATTAAAGTACTCTGGTGGGTTATGACTTATAACCTGACTGAATTTACTTTGTATCTGGTTTAAGCAGAACAAGTCCGTCTGTTCGCAGCACTTGATCTGTTAAAAACCTAAATTAGAGAACATATAGAGATTAGCCTGTGCTATTTGATAGTAACAGCCTAATACTCGCTTTGTTCTATTACATTTATCTTTGAGTGTAATATTAAAGTTGTTATTTTATTGTACTGTAAGATTATAAGTAATAAAATTGTGTCATCACTGGTATACCATAAACCAAGTGTGAACACCTAGTTTTATTTCTTCGGCTGAACCAACCAAACGGTAAGTCATCTTATCTCCTGTTGCGCAATCTGAACCATTGATAAGATATTATCCCCCTTCCTATAGTTTGAGTTAATGGTAATTAACTTAGACGAATTAAATTAAAAGTTGAAGTCAGTAAGTTGAAGTCAGTTAGTTGAGATTTACTACAAGTAAACAAACTGTGACAAAAAGACACTACTACCCGATAGTGTGTGCATTCGGTACCGAGGCTTAGCGTGTTTTACGATAATAGTAGGTACCCTCAACAGATTTCTTTACTATTTCCATTCTTATTCTTTACAACCATCATAGAAATTAACAGAGGCTGCAATGCATGGTATATAAATGCAAACAATCATGATCATATGCTTTTGACATGTTGTAGTATATATGCATTCTTGTAAGATTGGGTTGTGTCAACAAGTATAGGAAAAAGTCTAAGGAACAGGGTTTTTTCTTCAGGCAGGCAGCCACGCATAGAGACCAAGGACCAGGATGATTTGGTTTTAAGATCTTTATTGAAGCCACAGATGCAGAACACGACTACTCTTACAGACAGTTCACAGCGTCCCATAGTCATTCAGTGGAAACACATGAGTTTATAGAGATGGAGAAGATCAACCTTTAAACAGGCAGGTGGAATGTAATCACAGTACATTCACTTGACAAGGGCCAGATTATCATCATCTAACTTTTGCAGTAGTTAGATTGTATCCAGCTAGCCACAAATGAACTAAACTTTGAATTTTTAATTATAAAGACAGAGAAATAAAGATACTATTGTGGTTTAAAAAAAAGTCGGCTAATAATTGGTTCAAATGTTTTGTAGCTGAAAAATAATGGAAAGTCCATTCCAGAATCACACCAAGGACATTCACAGCTCACTCTTTGTTGACTTTGTTGACTGTGACCTGCTTCATCAAAGGTTCAAATACACTTACAATAGAACTGTGCTCACACTGAACAATACAACCGCAGAGTTTACATGCCTCTGGGTTTATTGTGGCGATAAATGTTTCGTTTGCTTTAGACTATTTTTCTCAAACTGAAATACAGAAATTAGTCAATATTAGCTTTAATTATCAAAAGAGCAGATAAAATATTTTCTTAATTCGGCTCATATACTCAGTACTTTTTTTGTTCCACGCCACAAAGTCTTTTACAGAGACTGAGCGTACAAGACGGTCTCACATTTTCAATTTCCCATGCCGCCATGATGTTTCATTAAACGAACCGGCACAAGGCCACATTTCTGTACTGTATTCAATAAAAGAGAGCAGGAGATATAAATCATACATCAAGTCAATACGTGTAGCCCCCGTTTGATTTGATTAATATTCATGTTACATTAAACTGATTTGTTCAATGTTGAATGTTTTGTCGTCTGGTTCTAAGCTCTGGATCTACATTTCTCTGCTTCAGATAAAAACATGTTGGGTTTAGCACACAGCGGCGATTGTATTGGTTTGTCTCTTTTTGTTTTGAAGGACACGCATGTTTATATAACCTTTAAACATATCAGAGTTCACTGTTTTGCACAAAATTTACATTGCTTTATAATACGGATCCATACACAAAAAGGTGGCAATATAAGCTACGCGACGACATGATAATAGTATGAATAGAATTTGATGAAATGCACAAAATGAGCGATAAGAGATATCATAACAATTTGAAACTCATTTCTCAAGCATGAAGCAACACATTTCTTAAACAGAGAATGTCTAAATTAAGCTTTATACCACTGTTCTGTTTTTGATTGTTGATTGAAAAACATTGCAGACATTGTCACTTGGTCAGTGTTTTCATCTTAAAGCAAGTTTCAAGTAAATTTCAATCTGAAAAAAGCTTGTCTGAAAAGCTGTAGAATTTATAGTGTTGAGTTAAATCAGTCTTGTCTTCAGGAGAGACCTATAACCTACCTGTTCAATGTTCTAGCTTTCTATTTCGACTGTTATATAACGTTGTCAGTACTGGTTACCATTTAAAACTATTGGAGTTATCAGTACTATATATTACACTTGACACTTATTTTTGTATGCATTCTTTGTAAGGATGAATTATACACTCACCAGCAGAAACCTTTTTTCTTCCCCCACTTTTGTTAACACAAAGTCTTAGCAAATAGCCACACTTACAAGAAGATCCATGTTGATAGTGAACAGCACATACTGAGTGTCATACAGGCCAAAAGATACACGCTACAGAATTCAGTGTTTTCTGTTGATTTTGGGAGACTATGTGGCGCAAACACTTTAAATTTTAAATGCAATTCCATTCAAATATTATAGTATTAATAACATTTGCAACCTATTTCCAACCTTTTACTGACAGCTCTTTAGACCAGTATCGCTGGGTTTCAGATGACATCACAACATTCTATAGGCCAATGATATTTCAATCAGATTGGGAGCAGCAAAATAAAGATTGTTTCAATTGAGTTTATTTTTGCAATGCAAAAGTTGAATAGGTCAAGTCACCCCAGAAATATTTTGTGAAATATTTTGTAAAAAGATTCATGGCAAGGTCCAGTGTCCAAAGTCAAACTACTTCTTGCCCCCAACCTGGCCTTCAACTGACAAAATTCTAGAATGTGAAACCCAGCAATAGTAAATTGTATGAAATGAGCATTAATAGTTAAACCAATGTGTAACCCAGACTGTTTTTCGACTATGAGGGACAATTTTTGGAGAGTCATCATAGTCTTCTCTGAATTTAAAGCAAAACGTTTAATAAATACATGAAATAAATATCAGATTGGAGCTTCAAACAAAGAAAATGGCAAACGTATCTTTATTTGCTTGTTACTAATGCTATGACAAAATTGTCTCTTTTTAATCTTGATTAAAATATGATTTTTTACAAATAGATTGATTGTTGTTAAGTGTAAAAAGAGGTTATTTCATTTGTTTTGGGAGCACTTCTTTCTTAATTAAAAGTAATAGTAGTTATATTTTGATATTTTACTTTTGGCAGGCAGCTGCATTTAGCCGCCATGTTTTCCTTTCAGAATGAGCCGAGGGCTTTCTTAAGTGGCGCGCTTATTTGGACCACTTCCTCTCCCTAAAAACGTCTCTAAAAGCGTGGTATACTTACCTGACCCATATTGTAGTGCTGGAGTAAAAAAAGTAGCCTGGAGATATCTGAATATAGTATGCAGAATACCGCCAGTCTGCAGAGAGCTAAGTACACTGGCGCTGTCCGTGGTGCTGAAGTCCCATTTTCCTGCATGGCTGCTGAACAGTGCAAAGCAAATAGTTAAAAGGCAACAGCATTAGAGCCTGGTCACTGGCTTTCTTTAATGCTCTTTGGGATTTATTCTGATGTTGACTTATCTTCCAAAGCTGCATTGTGCACACTCATGTATGCATAAGGGATCACAAGACATTTGCTCCCTTTCATCTGCTCATCAGTAAGCCTGCCTTATCTGTGCGTACACTGCAAAATTAGCCATTGAATGTTTTACTTTATGTCTGTGCATAGATTTGTAGCTTCATGCATACGAGATTTAGTCAAGTCACTTTACTAAGACATTGTGTGTCCAATGATCATAGCACAGTCAGTCTTAACAGTATTTTTAAGGAAATGTAAATTATAAATCAAATTAACAACTATTTTATTATTTTTTGTCCACTAAATAAACTGTCAATATGCCAGATATGCATAAAAAGAACGAAAAAAGAAAACCTTAACCCTTTTCAAATAATTCATTTTGGAATGGACCGAGTTTGTACTTTAAACCTCTAAATAAAAATAAAATAATAGGTCACTACTAATAAGACATTTTATGACAGATCCATAAAACTAATTTTCAATTAGATTATCTTTGGCTTTTGAAGAAAAATTGTCCAAAACATGCCCAAAACATTGTTCATTGTTTGACTGCAAACACCACTGTTATTAAATATATGTATGTCAAAAGATTCTGATGAAAATTAGATGCTTTTTTTTTTCATGCAGAGCTTGTTTTTATTTATTAATAGAATCTAGCCAATTGTTTGTCCTCTACAGACTTCTGAAACAGAATCAGTTTGAATTTTAAACTCTTTTAGCCAGGAGTTTTAAGGAAAATAGGCTGGAATGACAAGGTGTTCTTATTATGACCAAACTAAAACCTAAGCAAGCTAGGGTTTGGTTAGTACTTGGATGGGAGATTGTTGTAACGTCATGGCCATTGTGGAACAACAAGAGTGGACTGTTGTTGTGTCCTTGGGCAAGACACTTAGCCCACAATGCCTCAGTGTTTGCATGAGTACATCCTTGATTGTAAAGCGCTTTGAGTGTCTTGGAAAGTAGAAAAGCGCTAAATAAACTGAAACCATTTACCAAACAAAATGATGATGCAAAACGTGTCATTACAGAGACAACAGACAACTTAGGTTTCAAGTTACAGTAACAAGTCATAGGTGCGTATTGATAGCTGAAGTTTTCCTGTGTTCTGGAACAGGACAGGAGACTTTGGACGAGACAACTGACCAGGACAGACAGACAATACTTGACTAAAGTGGATATCTGAAATTATTCATTTTGCAAAACTGTAAATAAGCTATATATTCGATGTGCAATAACTTCTCTCAAGATCTCGATACAAAACTCCACAACAGTGTATATACAATTGCTTTTGTGTCGTCCTTGACTGGAGCATGCGTGCTTTGTTTGACAGTATTGTGGTTGGGAGTGTCTGACACGCAAACACAAGCAGCCACATCACAGGCACATCACACAGGCCATAAAGCAGGACACCTCTCCACTCGCCGCTAAACGCTTTTCATCCTGCGCCGTTTGGTGCTGCCGGGCTATAATCAGAATTAAGCCTCGGGGAATGTCTGAGGCACTATACGCCGCGGTGAAGCCTTCCATTTGAAGTACAGGCTGAGCTGACGTGGTGCGAGAGAGGACATAAGATCATTTTTATTGGCATGGCTAATTATCTATAGGCCATCCTCCATATGAGGCCGTTTGTAATCATTTTACTTAGAACTGACAGCAATGTGGTAAATGATGCCATAATTCAATGAACGTTTGACTTTAAACACACATAGGGCATTTTTTTTTTTTTTAAAGAGGGGTAACTAATTTTTCTGTTGCAAATTTGGTAAACATCTTTTCCACAAAAAATGCAGTACTTTGTGGGAAAAACAGACCGTTGTGCACTAATTCAAATTATAAAGTAGCCCTGTGATTGGCTGTGTTTGGATGGTCCACTTTGCTGTCTATAAATAGATGCTTTTAGGCCATAATCACAATGACTGTGGATGTGTGTTGAAACATTTGTAAACGCAAGTAGTTAGACAAATTTAAATACATCCTCCTTGTTTTGTAGTGTGTAAATTGGGAACCTCAATTAGTATTGTATGGTATGATTTTATTTGTACAGGAGTCATCTGGACAGTGTTTTCAAAGATCAAGACGTTTCGACTCTCATCCGAAAGTCATTTTCAATACTTTCAGGTGAAAGTCGAAACGTCTTGATCTTTATTTGTACAGGGAAAATGCACAATTGACATTAACCAAAAAGGAGATATGCTTGTGACAGGTTAAAGCAAAAAAATGCTAATTTCCACTTAGTCCACGGGCAGATTGATGTTACAATTTTAGAAGAAATCAAATCTATATGTAGGTGGTTTCTTGACCTTAACATTGTATTCAGTAGATAAAAAAAAACTATTTCAGACTATAAGCAACAGTCACTCTTCAATTTCTCAGTCATACTTTACATATATGTTACATTCATGAATGGGTGCATACTTGTCTTTTTAAGAGCCATGTTTTGGTTAGATACAGCACACTTAATAATCTCTGGTGGCATTGTGTTCCATTGTCTCATTGACACAAAAGAAATTTTCTAATTGGAGGTGCAGCTAGACTTTCTAAGTTTAAGAATTCATATTTAGCAAGAATAGGGCACATACTGCCTTGGTTTTTGGCATGAATTTTTAATGCTTGTTTATATACTGATTTGAGAGGTTTTAAGGTTGTTTTGGAGCCCTGTGACCAACTTGATGTGTGACAAAATCATTGAGTTTGAATGTTGGTGGGATGTTTCTTAAGTAGTAGTAAGATCATTAATATAATACTAAAAAGCAAGGGCCCCAGGATGGAGCCCTGCGGCACTCCTATGTTATTCTCTATCAATGGAGAGAGGATGTTTTTTAATTTTTTGTCTGCCACAGGTACGCTCTGATCCACTGTATTGTCTGGTTAGAGAGATCATAATTGGGTACCTCTGCTGAGTATGCTGGTCATGCAAGAACTGGGATGTTTTCAGCTTCCGAGAATTGTGAACATGGTTCCGTGGATTATCATGCCAGCTCACACCCTTTGAGCATGTTTAAGATGCTCTGGATCGGCGTTTACTACAACATTTTCCAGTACCAATATCCAGCAACTTCACACGCCTTTGAAGAGGAGTAGACCGACATTCCACAGGACACAATCCACAACCTAATTCACTCTGTGTGAAGGAGATGTGTTGCACTGCATGAGGCAAATGATGCTCACACCGGATACTGACTGTCTTTTTGAGTCTCGAGTGTCCTTTTATTGTGGCCAGGGATGGATTATTTCAGCAAAGGAGAAGTGCTCACTATCACAGATTTAGAAAGATTTATGAACAATATTTGAGATTTAATATTTGAGAAAAACTGTTTATTTATGTACATAGAAACTGTTTAAGAGCTTTGAGTTAATCTAATTAAAGATTAGAGCAAAAACGGTGTTGTGTTTGTATTTTTGTTCAGTGTAAGTGGACTTTATTGAACATGACTTTACCCCATTCCTGAGCTGTATATGTTTGACCTGGAGTTTAGATTCTTGACTAAGCGCAACTTAGTGTAGAGATGTGGGCGCAGAAAGGTGGTAGGTCCCAGATGCAGAACTATACGGGATATGCACAAATCAATTCTAACTCACTTTGAGAAAACTTATAATGAGTTTGTTTTCCCATAGTTGATTATGCATATGTCTCCTTTTCTATATATCTTAAGATAATAATGCATCAGTCGTAAGGTGCTAAAATCTGTTTTGCAATTTTGTGCAATACTCTTTTGCCCCATATGTGACCGTAAGCTATTCACAACTGCCTTCTTCAGATGCCACATTCATTAGGGAAAGGTGTGTGAAGTGTCTTGCTTGAGGGCACACCAACAGTTTGCACAAGAGCCTCTGCAACACGTATTCCCAACCTTCAAGTTGAACCATAGCTTCCAGGAACAGAAAGTAATAAGTCTAGGGTACTCATGTATTATCGTTTTGCATAGTGAGAAAAAACTAGCTACGTATGTAACACTGGGTTAAGTGTTCTTACAGCGTTTTATAATATGATTTAAGTGCTTGTGTAATCCTTTGTGTTTAACATTTATTCATAGGCTAATTATCCTCATTATGGCTGCATTTTGTAATTGTAAAATGACAGCTAATCACTGTAAGATAGCTTATAAGCTTTTTTGTGGCTTGCTTTTTTTTTAAAAAATAGAATACAAAATTTGGCTACACAGTGATTCGCAAACACATCAAAATAGCATTAACTGAGTTTCAAGGTAGGTCTGGCACCAGAACAGTTCACATTTATAGAACTAAAGTGAATTCAACAAGTCTAGGAAAAATAAAATAATTTGCATAATCAATCAAGTAGCCATAGACCTACCTTGCTAGCACATAATATGTCTTTGATTTTTAGAAAAGCAGGCTTAAGTTTCTTTTTGAGTAACTGCACTTGATTTCTCCAGTATAATAAGACTATACATATTATCTGTAAGCCTTATTGCCATTTTCTCCGGCTGAAAAGTGCTACATAACCAGTGGTTGATGAAATAGTCTCACACAAAATAACTAACAAGTTCTGCATTTTTAGCTGGTGTTTAGCTCTTGAAGTAAAAACAGGTGATTCCACCGAGTGATGTCACTCAATTGTCACACAAAAAGTGTTCTATTGTGTTTTTAAATTTCACACACTTCACAATAATCATTTCAATAACTTTAGTTCTGTGACTATCTAACTCTGAAGCTACAAAGCTAATGTTTAAGCCTCATTTAAAGGCATCACTGCAATCTCACTTGTTTTTGTGTTTAGCTCAAAGTTGAAAGTAAAATATTCATAAAACATAAAGGAACTTCAGTTTTTTGTGTGTGTATTGCAGATTCAACTAAAGCTATCTGTAAACTTTAAACTCATCACTTAATGACATCACAGGGTGGAACAGAGTAATGTGAGCTTTGCAAATGTACACAGCACAAAAAGTAAGATTAGGTCTACTTAAGTTGGTAAAGGAAACAAGACACTTGGGAGATTTTTCAATGAGGGAACACCATTATAACGTCGCTAAAATGTTACAGAAATGAGTTGGGTAATATTCTTTAGCCTAAATGTAAAAAATATATATATTCACACAAAGCTAAGATTTACTTAAACATCAATTGTCCAACTAAAACAGCAAATTGTGATATTAATTAAAAAAAAAGTGTCAATTTTGGTCATTATAAGTTATTTTCCAAGCCATTATATTGTGTTGCTCAAAGGGAACTGAAAATGTGATTACAAAAGGTCTCCATAAGCAGCAGATCTAAAATACTTTACTTTATATTAAAAAAAAAGAAAAGTGGAGTAGAAAATAAAGATAATTGTTCTCAAATGTAATACAGTAAAAGTTCAGAATACCATCAAATTGCCCAAGGTGTGAACGAATGAAATAAATTATGAAATAGTCCACATAAAAAGGCAAGACAAGGCAGAAGTATTTGTATAGCACAATTCATACACAAAGCAATACAAAGTCCTTTACAAAGCAGAACAAAATCATAAAAAATATAAATAATACCAGTAATAAAAAGTTACTTAGTTATTCTAGTCTACAGTAGCATATTTTAACCTTTGTAGCATAGCCTACCACTTTCCACCATTGAAAAGTAATCAAATCAATGTATTTGTCTACAGCCCAAAATCACAAAACAGTCGTCTCTGAGAATTTCCCTAAAAATAAAAATATATAGGTTTTGGTAGAAAAAAAAAAAAAGTAAGTAAACGCGATGTGTGCTAAACAGAAAAAAAAATGCTAACTAGCAGTGCAACTGTTGCGAAATGAAATGAAGTTGACAGACTGATATAGTGACAGGTGTTGTAGCCTATTACGTATCGAGAACCAGCTGATTAACCCTAAAACCTCTGCAATAAACACACTTTTGAACAAATAACGCTTAATTTAATCTGTTTCTTCTCATGTCTGCGCTTGCATAATAAACTCCATTTAGTCCTCACTTTGCAGCTTCCGCCTCACGCACGCACTCACGCATACACCGGAGAGACGGAGGAGCGCGCACGGAGAGAGAGAGAGAGAGAGAGAGAGAGAGAGAGAGAGAGAGAGAGAGAGAGGAAGGAGGGGGGGCTCGCGAGGGACCTCTGCTGCTGCTCGCGCCTCCTCGCTCGCGACGCACATCAAACGGCGGGAAGGCTGCGTGTCGGTGACAGCAGCCAGACGAGTGGAAGACGGAATAAACGCAGCGGCGAGAGTGAAAAAAATTCTATTCTCCGGTAGGTTGTTTTTTTTTCCCCAGTGAGCGGCGGCCAAGCAGTTGTCGAGTCGCGGCTAGAAGTTGTTCGGCGGTCGGTCAGTCTGTCGGTGTGCTGCTGTGCCGTGCTGGGTTGGCTTCGCTGCTTTTTGCCCACCAGAGGAAACGCTTATGTGATGGGTTTTTGGAGCGGAGCCCAGCACTGCTCCCCTGCTTCGACCGGGAAACGGGCTAAAACGGCGAAGTTTGCCTCGAAAACATCGCGGAAATAAAGGGAAACGACTTTGACTTGGATTAAAACCACTTCTTTGACTTGTCTTTATTCTTTTTTTGTGCGTGCGTGGTTTCAAACATGCTAGCGCTCACGTACGGATTGTACATGTTGCCTGGCTGATGGCTTTACTTGTGGATTGTGCTTCTCCTCTTTTTCCATATTTGGAGTTATTTGCCCCACATTTAGGTCAAATGACCGTCTAATGTCCGAGCTGCGTGTGACGAGCCATACTGTGACATGGGTAAAACCGGACTCTACAGCCTCCTCTACTTCATCCTCCACTCACCTTTTATCATCTGTGCACATGGTAAGTCACAAGCTAAGACTGCTTGATTCTTTTAATTGATAAATATGAGCTATTCTAAAGTGCGTGGCGTTGTTTTTTTATCACGCTTGAAGGTCATAAAACTGTGGTAAATTGCTTTCCAAATTAAGCTGGAGGCTGCTGATAGGTCACACGTGTTGTAATAAACCATTACTTCACCTGAATCTGTCTAAATCAACCCAAATATGATGGAAAACTCCAAAAAAAATGAAAGGAGTATTTTCTGACAACTGCAGACTGATCCAAAGCAACAGTTTCACATTGGCTCTTCCCTGCTGCTGCTGCTGCTGCTGCTGCTGCTGCTGCTGTCTCCCTCTCTCTCACTCTCTCTCCATCTCTCTTTCCTCTTTTTTTCCTCTCTCTATCTCTATCTCTCATACATATGCACTGAAGCCGCATTTACTGAGGTCCCTAAAGATGTGAGCGTGGGGGAGGGCGAGGACGTGGAGATGCCCTGCGCCTTCAAGGCTGTCAGCGCCGCGCCGATGGCTCTGGAGATCCAGTGGTGGTACCTGAAGGAGGAGCAGCCGGAGGAGCTGCCAGAAGAGCTGCAGATCAGCTCACCGGCCAGCAGAGCCAAGGTAACCGCAAGGCTCGTTCAACGTCAAAGGGTGTTAGAGACGAAAAGTGCACATTTATTGGATTTTCGAAAACCCTCTGTGTAGAAATGAGCGCTGCAGGCTTGTTACATCAAACATAACTGACCTTTAGATAATTGTATATGTTAATGATCTACCTTCCATGAAAAATAGATGAACGCCGTTTGTACTTGAGGAATTCGAGTGTTTTTTTTTACAGAGGGCACGCGATTTGTCACGCTGTCTTGGGAAGAAGGTACAATTGTTTGTGCTTCTGACACAATGAGCTTTAAAAAGAACAAAGTGAGAACAACTAAATGTTTAAAAGGTTTCTTTTGAAATGCTGCGGCAAAGAAATCACTCCACTGCACTGAAATTACACATGACATTTCACAATCTTTACACTTGCACAAAGTAATACAAGACTACATATACAAGTGTGTTTGATATGTACATTGAAATCAGATATTTCATGGTTGGGGACATTTTCTTGCACGTAGCTTATAACTTATGCATAGAAAACAACACATTATGGAAAATATACACATGCCAAGATGAAAATAATATGATGAGCTCCTTACATGTCGCAACCTAACGCCACTTACACACATACATTTTAAAACAAGACATGAATAATGACACCTTCCTGAGAGATTCATCAAAATGGGTGATTCCAATGACATGCCTCGGAAAATCTCATACATGTGACACTAATCCCAAATCTACTGCAGATTCCATAGTACAAAGCCACTCAAACTCGCACACTTCCACCTAAGACAGTACCAAATGTTCAAATGTTTATATCCCGTTTTATTTCATTGTTTGGCTTGTTGATCCCCATTTCACGCTACACTGTCCTGTCCAATAAAAAACCTTTGGGCGAAAAAATGAACCAAAATTGAAAGTTCGCAATACACTGCCACCAACATGATTGTTATATAAACAACAAAAGTGACCCCCAGGCCCTTTTTTTGGTACAAACAATGACTTTTTTACTTTTGGTGAGTCATGGAGTGATTGTATCAAAAGTCACCCAGGACAAAAACACAGTTAAAGTGAAAGACGTTACATAAACCTGCTTAAAAAGACAGTAGAGTCTTGAATAAGAAAAAAAGTGAAATAATATTGGTTTTGGATTAGGGCTGCAACAAGTTAACAGACTACATTGACTGATATTGAAATAATTGTCAACTAATTTAATAATTGAACACTCATTATCTAATCATTATATTGGCTTTAATACATTTCCTGAGCTGAGAAGATACACAGATTGAACAATACTGACATAAAAATTGTGTACATTGGGGCCTGATTTATGAAATGAATGAAAAAAATATATTCATGTTATTTGCGAGCATACTTTAATATTATACAATATAACATATTACACAAAAGAGATATGCACCACCTCAAATTCTGCATTTTTAGTGTCTGTGTGAAAGAAAAATGTCAGCTATGCCAAGTTTTTGCTCCCACTAACCTGTTTTGCACATGTGCAAATGCTTGATAAATCTGGTCCTTAGTGTCTTTGATGTAGTTTGCCTGTATATCTACAATATATTTTGGCAAAAATTTAGTATTTAAGTGACTTTGAGTTCTAAACAACAGTTCAGCAAAAGTTTGAGTAACAGTTTTTTGTTGTTGAAAATAATAAACTTTGTGTTTTGCTTTAAAAAAGAATATGATAAAAGCAACACAAAAATGAGACTACTGAGTATTTTAGCACGTAGCACTCTGATTGGCTGAACTTGCGTGGTCCTCTTCAGTTTCACTTGTTATTTGTCGAAACTGCAACAAAAAATGATTACCTATTAATATTAACCATGCGTCAAATGAGAGGAAGTTGTAAAACCTTAATTGTGTTTGTAGTGTGAAAATCACTTACCCCACCTTTAATCATCAGAATAATTATCCAACTAATTGTTACTTTGGTTAGTCATAGGCATGAAAACAATGAATTTCCACTTTTTTAACAAGCGTGGTGATTGGGCAAGCTTCATTTTTTTCTAACTGGAGTAGGTGAGTGAATTGTGGAATTGTATGGACTCAAGCAAGTTTCAAATTGACTACGCTCTTGCTGTTCCACCTCTGACCCTTGATAGTTTATTGGTACTAGGGCTGCAACTAGTGATTTTTTAATTTACCCTTTACAATACCTAATTAAAAAGATGTATTTACAATAGATAAATGAAGCGCCATTTTAATAAAAAACAATATTAGTCAATTTGTACACATTAGATTCATAATGCTGGCTCTGTTTTTATTTTTTGTTCATTGGTTTTATAGAATTGCAACAAGCTAATCAATTAATCACAACTAAGCAATTATTGAGTTCATTGTTAGCTAGTTTAATAATTGAATTATGGTTAAATGATCTTTATATAGGCTTCAAAACATGGCATACGTTGAAAAAGCTTGAGATT
The DNA here is from genome assembly GCA_038363315.1 of Mugilogobius chulae. NCBI lineage: Eukaryota > Metazoa > Chordata > Actinopteri > Gobiiformes > Gobiidae > Mugilogobius > Mugilogobius chulae. Next base: position 39,780,525 of record CM076398.1, on the reverse strand, counting down.
GAACAGAAAAGCTTTGATTTGCCTCTAAATCTACACCTTCAGAATGTTCTCAAGCTCAAATTTAGCAAACGTCTTGCATTCAAGTGACTTTTGCATTCTAAACAACCAATAAATTAATCAAAAAAAATAATCACTCCACTAATCGATTACCAAAATAACTCTTGCAGCCCTATTATTTTATAAGTTTTGCAGCCTGTGTATGTCAGATAATAATTACAAATACTCATTTTTATGGCTGACTAGTCACAGTGTAGTTTATTCAACATTTATTTCTTTTCAAAGACTACAAGAGTTGAAAACTCATGTATGTGCTAAAAGTCCAGAAATTACAATATTGCGGCTGTATGATGAAGAAAGAAATGTGGCATTAAAAGAAGATGCACAATGAATTAAAATCGTTTTGGAATGAACAAATGGCAAAAACTGGATTAAAGTTTTTAATTCTGTTGCTTAGATACATACAAACATTTAATTATTTTATAAATGTGTCTGTTCATTCACATACTTTATTCTGTCAATTTCCCTCATACTCTCAAAATGCAAACTTAGAACAAACTGCAATAGAGGTAAAAAAAATCACAACAAGTTCCGTTCATGTGACATCATTCTACAGACCAATAATATTTCAGTCAGGTGGAGGGCGAACTAAAAAGAACATTGTTTAAATACAATATTTTGTCGTAACACAAAAGTAATTGGGTCTAATCGCTTGCAGTAATCACCAGATTATAAAATAGTACAATAGTTTTTGAGCTATTTCATGACAAAGTACACAACAACAAAACATTACCATGCACTTCATCCAACAGCAAACAAACCTGTTGCACCATGATCACAAGTAATACTCACATTAATGCATTCCAGACATTTACCGATTCAGAAAGCCAGCCGTTTATCTGCTCGTCATTCCACCCCGCCGATATGTATCTGACCTTGTGCACCGTTTTGTTTGTCATTACAATCAGGCGTACGCAGCAGAGGGCGCGTGTCGGGTGAGGGGAAGGGGTGACACGCACCGGGGACACGGCTCGGGAAGGGGCTGGCGGAGGTTTATGTCAGCGCCACTGCAGAGAGGGCACTTGTTGGTTTGGTTATCAACACCATTACATTCCTCTCAGCTCCCTCTGCCTAACACCGCCATGATAGGATATTGTGGCAGGACGCTCTGGGAATTAGTTTTCCCTTCAGCATGACAAATCAGCCCCGAGTCTCCCCCTTTTTTTTTCTTCCAGTCATCGCAAGAGTCGGGGACAATCACATCTGCGGCGTTTCCTCTGCGGGGTTTAAGCACATTAAAACATGCAGCGAGGGAGAGAGAGAGAGAGAGAGAAGGGGGAGGTGGGAGGGTAGGTTATCAATGGCGCCTTTGAGAGGATGCATGCTACCATCTCTCTCTCTCTCTCTCTGCCTCTCTGACTGATTGAGGGAGGAGGGAAAAAAAAGCCTGTCTCATTGCTGGGTTATATAACAGCTGATATCTTGTTGCATCTGTGTCATTTCAAACTGTTTTCCTTTTGCAGATTGTTCCAAGGGAGGCCACAAAAATAAGTGTAAGTGCTCACTTTCTTGCTCGCTCACACATCTTTGCTTTACACACCGAGCGTAGTAGATTCCTAGAGTTTAAAACAACAAAATCGTTCATACGGAATATCTGTCTGATGCTTGCACACTATCAGAAGGTGGGATGTTATCTGTGCCGGAGATAGAGCGGGCTTTCATCATCGCAGAGCACTCTGTACAGCTTGCTCTCTAGCTATCCCGGAATTTGCCTAGACTATTTGTTTTCCTCATTGCTGTGAAATAGCAGTGCAATTTGGCCCTGACAGTGAAGTTTAACTCCTGTTCTTTAGGCATATTTCTCTTGTTCTACGCAGACCTTTACTGCAGTGCCATTGTTAAACATGTTTTGACAGGTTTGGCTCTGATAATATGTTACGTTTAAGCCGATAAAGGGCGCCCTTATTAGGGGAAATGGAGGCTGCGTGAACTAATGTGCCGGCCTGCTGGGCAGCTAATACAGTGTCAGCAGCCCATGCTTTTTAATGCCAGAACCTCTGGCTTCAGTCATAAAACATGATCTTGACCTTGTTGGGTTCACACAGCATGCCGGACTCTGCTCATCTCAATGTCTTTCATTCCTTGTTTTTCCACTGCACCATTTACTATTCAAGAGCACTCTTATTTGTTTGATTTCAGATGTTTTTGTCTGTGTTTGATCTTAGCTTGTATTTGCCTGCACTCAGTCAGCAATAGTAGTAAGAGAAAAGCAGCATTTTGTAAATGAGATACTTGTTGATCTGCAGTATTCCCAACAGTAGACTGTGTGAGTTTGGAGAAACAAACAGCAACACCACAGAGACTAAATTGTGTACTGCTATAAACAGGGTCGGCCAAATATCAATTAAACACAGCTAAAACATGTACTACCTCCCTCTCTGTTCCGTCCATTGAGGTTTGAGTGACATATGTTGCTGAAAATGGCTCAAATTTGGTTCAGAAGGCCCTATTAAATAGTTGCAAATGAATTAGTCTGGCCAGCCTGTTTCACTATAAGAATGAATAAAATACCCTGGCTAGCGTCCATTTGAGTTTAATTACCAGAGGCCTTGAACAAATGGACTGAGGTTTAACTTCTCATTTCTGTTTTTGACTGGATACATCCAAGGCCCCTTACTCAACAGTTTAGTTTTAGAAAGGACTACACTGATGAAATTTGAGGGGTTCTGTTTGTTTGTTTTTTTGCTTACTAGCTCAAGCTTTCAAAATGAAACATGATTGGCAGCAACTTTTTATTCTGCAGGGTAGTGGACAGGTAATTCTCAGCCTTAAATTACTATTACATATTTCTAACAATAACATTACGCAGATATGCTCCAGGATTTGTTTTATGAACAATGTGAGGGACTTGCATCAGATTGCAGTTTGGTGTGATTTTGAACAAGCGTGAACTTTTCAGTCTTAGGTTATATTTTTAGTGCGTCATTGAGGCAGACACAGAGGAGAAGTCAAGCTATATATAGGGGCATTCACTGCTGCATTATACTACAGACATGATAATTGCAGCATATTCTACTTTTAAGATTTAATAGTTTCACATTTACACAAAGCGTTTTTGCAGTGCACTTTCCTCTTATTAGATGTCCACGCCCATACAATATGTCAAGCTTAATTAAACCATCCTTTGCTCATATCATTTTACATCTATATTGTTCAGACATTATTTCTGTTCTTCTGTAGATTCCCCTTCAGTCTTTTCTGTCATTTTCATACTACTACATAAGTAGCTATTTTATATTTTGCATATAAAGGAAAACATGTCTGATTGTAAAAAGTTCTAGTCTCAATCCTAAAATTCCAAACACAGTTGGTTCTAGGCTTTGAACTTTATGTTGTTGTGCTGTTTCTCCAGACGGTGCGTGTCCAGGGTAACGCCATCTCTCACCGCCTCAGCCTGTCCAAAGTGAAGAAGGAGGACGAAGGTATCTACGAGTGCCGCGTGTCCGACCTGTGGGCCGACGAGACTCAGGAATTTACCGTGCACGCCGCGCTCCGAGTCACACGCGCAGACGCCATGGTGGCAGAAGAGGCCGTGTCCCACATCCAGAACCGCTGGCCCCTCCGGAATACCAACGCGGGGCTCGGAGCGGGAGGAGGAATACCCGGAGGAGGAGTGGGCAGCAGGGCCACCTCAGAGCCCAGCCCGGGAGGACCTGGAGGTCAAAGGGCAGGCGGAGCCAAGGGCAAAGGGCCGCAGCAAGCGCAACCAGGCCTCCTGCCCTCCATCTCCTCCACCACGGCCTCCACAGGGGTGAAGTCGGCCGCTGCCTCTCCTCTGCCAGGCTCTGTGGCGCTCTGGCAGCAACTCGGAGCCGGTGAGTCTCTCTCTGACCCTTAATCCATATCTGTATTTTGCATTGATTAGCTTTAAACGCGGAGGAGGCTGTAAGTTTGAGTATGGCGCTGAGTGGACAAAATAGTTATAACAGAAATCCATGATAGCACTGATTTCTTAAGCCTTTTCTCAGGATGTGGTTATTATGAACAAGATTGTCATTGCGCTTTCTCTGTTAGTGTCAAAGTAAGATTATGCTTGGTTAAAGATTTACTGTATTGTAGAAGTGTTCAATTTAAGTGGCAATGGTTAAGAAATAGCTCGCCTTCTGCCATTATTTCTGATTGTATTGTGTTTGTTGCAAGGCAATTACGTAAGCATAAGCAAGAACGTCAAGATGATTAGCTTTTCATAGTTATGATCATTCAGTTCATAATATGCTCATTCTACAAACAAAACAAACAAATACTACTAATTCGGATATCAAGTGTCTTTAACTCATAAATAAAAAAAGTTAAGTCTTTTCTCATTTTATTGTCAGCTTTGGTAATTGTCATACAGTTGTGATGATTTTTCTCACAATAACCCTTCTCAGTTAGCGCTACAATTTTACCATCAATTCAAATAACGGCCTTATAAAACACAGAAAATACCAGCTTGGCTTCATGGAAAGCTCTTGTTTCAAAAGCACACATCTGGCCTCTTTTTCTTGCTTTTTATTTTGAAATCCTGCATGCTTCCAGCTCAACACACGTTCCATCTTGATGATAAAGAGAATACACCAACATAAAGTCTAAAAACAAAAGACTGCATTTAAAAAACCCTTTCAATTTTCTGCTCTGGGGCTGCCGCAGTCTTCTTCTACTCATTTCCCTATTTACAAGCAGCGTCGTATTTTCCTCCGCCCTAATAAAACCTGTGTACTCCCGCGTCTATTTTCGGTTTGTGCCTGCGGAATGAAAGATGAATCATTTACCAGTGCTTACCGCTAATGACTTCACCTGTTACTAAGTGTCTGGGACGTGCTAGCTAGCGCCTGTCAGTGCCGTCGGTGCATATATGAGGGCTTCCATATTAGCACCAAGACCAGTATGGAGAAGTGGTGGCTGAAATATGCCTTCTTCTTACTATGATTCAGCCATTCTAATAGGCCTTTTAAATCTTTCCCACTCATATTTTTCACAGTCACAGCCTTGGAGCGCAGTTATAGAACCACAGTGACCCCTAGTGGCGCAGAAAAGAACAGTGTCTGCTTTCTCTGCTGCTCTGCATGCTGCTTGTGTCTGGTCACTGGTCGGTATCTGTCTCAAGGTTCTTCTGTCTTAGCCGATCAGATTCTGTAGCTTCTGACAGGCTGTTTATCTTTCCCTTGTAGACAATTTTTACCACGTGGCATTCTCTCTTGTACCTGTCTCCAAAATCTGATGTTGTTGGCATGTTTTCAGATGTTTCCACCGTTTGAAAGCATCGTCTCAGCACATTCTATTTGCAGATTCGAGTGGTTTTCTTCTTTTGGGAGTAGAGCGAAGAGATGCCTATTATTTTAAAAGCCATTATGTAATTGTGTTTCTTTTCACAGCGTGGAAAATAAATTGAGGCAGTTTCCACTATTGATTTTTGCTTCACTTATGATTCCTGGCTGCGGATGTCTGCGTTATGGCAGATCTGGGGCTGGGGGAAAGCTATCAGCAAAGATCAAGTGGAACGCACACGAGGGGCTGTAGCTGTCAATCAGGGTGCTTACATTCATAATTCAGATGTTTAATAGTGCATAAACACAGAGATTTACTTGTCGAGAAAGTAGGACTCAACTCCAGAGAGCTTAAAGTTGGAGACTAGTTGTGATTTTGGTGAAGCTGAAGTCTGTGAAGAACGTGTAAGTAATGTCACAAACTGGAATTTAACGTTTTTGGTAAGACAAAAGTGAATAGGCTACTCAGTATTTTTACTCAAAACAATAACGCTGGGTGAAATGGCATTAAAATGCAGTGGTTTCCTGTCTTATGCACTGTCTCTGTTCAGACAGTGAGAAAGTGTTTTTAACCAAGTGAAGTGCGATGTTTAAGTGTAAAGTAATTGTACACACATTTAAGCATATTGCTTAAAGCCTATTACCAGGTCTTGTTGCAGTTCTGCTCTTTTACAGTTAGTTAAGTTACAGAAGAAGTTAAATACATTTGACATAATACAGCCCAGTCTCGGAGGAAACGTAGATATACAATGAAATGTTAAAATGAACAATAAGCACGTTTTTAAGCCTTTTTTACGTCAATATGTTAGGAAAAGCCAAAACATAAAATAACAAGGAATTTTGGTTGAAGCTACATGGTTTTCTTTAGGTTTAATGGGTAAATCTTAACATACCCCAAGCCCCAGTCCCAAACTTACCAATTTTAGTAACTTAAAGCCTAAACTTACCTGTTAAACCCAACAAAAATGTCGCCACGTGTATCGTAACCTGTTTATTAAATTCTGATCCTGCCATATTTTATATCTATGACAAGAATAGAATAATTTGGACTGTTTTCTGCAGAAAAGTGAGCTTGGATTTTTTTTACCTGATATCGTTATCTTTATGTAGTCTCCTGCTGGTCAATATTTGCCGATACCGATATTTGGATTTTAAAATCCTAGACTCATGAGATGACTTTTGTGAAAAATAAAAACGAAATGTATTTATTTGGAATGTAAAGTAATGCCTATCTACTGTATACAGCCCTGTTTTGAGGTTAATTGTTTGTTTATTTCCATGTTTCCCATTTTATTTTCATTTTTTACTCTTTAGTCTGTCCAAAATAACAAATTGGATGTTTTGGGACTAATTGGGTCTGACAGTATGTGCACATAGATGAAAGAACGTCTAAAAATGTTGGCACAGATATTTTCATTTGGAACCACCAAATTCATTATCATCAAAAGATTATAAATATTGGCATTACTGATAACAGTATACCGCTCTCCTCTAAAAGAAAGATCACAGTTTAATTTTCATCACTTTTCATGGAACAGAACACCTGTATTAACCAACGCCAAACTGATTTTGTACACACTTCACTGTGATTGGCTGAATCCAACTGAAACTGGAAAGGAGTGGGGGATCAGATCATGATTATTTTTAGCATCATAATGTCCAATCTTTTTCCAACAGGGCTATTTACAAAATCAAAGAAATTGCAGCATTCAGTGTGCTGGTCATTTCTGAGGATTTTCCTGCAGGTGAAGCAGATCTCACATCAGACAATTGCCAATGATTGCAGAGCAAACAATTACATACGCTGGCAGGCAACCACTCATTTTCATCCACCACCGGAGCTTTTATCATCTGTTATGGAGTTATCTGCTCGTATTTCTGTTAACAGAGAAAGTAGAAGCGCCCAGATGTAACCTAATAACTTACTTAGATTACTGCATTATTTGATAGCAGAAAGGAAGTAAAGGAAGTCGAAGATGATTTTGTTATGAAGGTGAGATTTTGCCTTTGAGAAGCGCATGCATATTTCTGCTTCATACATAGAGAATGACGGCTTCTTTGATGGCGGAAATGACTGAAACATGACGGCGTTGCTGCATATTCATTGTGTATTCATCTGCCGGGCCACACCTCTGTCACCGGTGCCTTTCTCTTTTGATCAGGGAGCACTTTGGTTGACTTGTGTATGAACGTGTAACAGGGACTTATTAGTGCCTGTGCCAGCAGGTTGCCAGATGGTGCAGCGAAGGAAGGGAGCGAGACGGAGGGAGGGCGCATGCAGAGTTGTAATCTACCTTCTCCCTGCGCCTCTGCCTGCCCCAGTTCTGTTCAATGAAGCATACTTGTGAATAATTAAAACTCATCGAAGACTAGTGGAGCTGCTGCCTGTGCCGAGAGCAGTCATTGAGGCTCATATGCTGCACGGCAGATGCTGCGTGGAGAACTGAGACATGCAAACACAATGTGCCGCTATAAAGGGCCTGTACTTAGCACTCCTCAGCCATGTGTTTGCATTATAGTCGGCATAAGTGCGGGGCTATTCGCTCCTTCAAGGGTCTCCGGAGAACCAGACACGGCAGATTATGAGGTGCACTGTGTACCATAACTGAAGAGTTTGTAACAAGCCTGGTATTAAAACAAGAAAGACACAGTAGAAACCAAAAGGTGCACAAGAGGTAACTTTTCGTGGCTTCATAGTAAGGATGTTCATGGTTAACCGATTAACCAGTAATCGTGACTAATGGCTTAACTGGTGGTATGTCTTTGACGGGTTAATTGACACAGATATACAGTATATTTGCTCCAGCAGATGACGCTAACTGCTCCTGGACAGCACTGGCGTTTGTCTGTGTGGGAAAAAAAAGATTGCTAAAACTACAAAAACATTATTTTTCTCATAAGAACTGAGCAAACCTATATGACAATGCGGTGTTTATGGACAAATATCAATCATACATGGATTTATTCACTTGGATTTTATGTTGGAGAAGAAAACAGACTGGAATACTCAGATTTGGTCAGGGCACTATCGAAGGTAAGCAGCTAGTGTTAGCTGCAACTTTTAAACATGACTCCTTATTTGCATTAAAACACGGTGTGTTTATAAAGACTTTAATTCAGTCATGTTGTGCACAGTTCAAAGGCTTGTCGTTGTCTCTGCTCTGCGTTCACTCTCGTAGTGCTGCTGTGCTTAATTATAACAAGTCCAGTGAAAATAACAATTAAAAAAGTACTGCGTTTACGTTATCGGTTAACTGATTATTGAATGTGAAGAGCTCCAACTAACGGTTAAAGAAAAAAATGTGCATCCCTACCTCCTAGAGATGCTTGGCCGTAGTGGGTCTGGTCACCACTTTCTCTGTTTCGAATCATTTCTACAACATACCTTGGAATCAATACGTGTATTTGCAGGACAAACCAGGAAGCTCATTGGTTGTTTGTCACTTAAAGCAAAATCACACACTCACGTCGCCTCAGAGTAAAATTGCTTTTGGCTTTTTTCATAGATTCTTCAGAAAGCTGCACTCTTTTTTCCCTTGATATGAGAAATATTATTCTGGACTGTCCAGGCGAGAAATACCCACTATACGGTGATTAATTAACCTATTATACATTTACTTTATTTATTTCCTTGCATATGTTTGATGACTCTCCACCAGTATGCTGTTAGGCTGCTCTTACAAGTTGGAAAAGTCCTTGTTCGCTTAGTGCAATATCTGAATTGCCATAAAAAGGTAGTTGAGAAAAACTAATTCCTCCGCATTGTAAAGTCTATTCACCTTCCCCAGACATATTGATCATTTCTCAAATCACAATAACAGCCCCAGATCTAAATATTGTAGCTGTTTTTTTTGTCTTACTTGGACTTTTTCACTTCTAGTCAACCTGAAATAATCATTTACATATTAACTATTCAAGCAGTATTTGAATTGTCAAAAAAGCTCAAAAATATCAACTACTACAAATTCTTGCATCAGTTTGTCAAGTGGCCATGAACGCTGTTGCTCTTAACAAAAAAGTATGTTTTCATTTGAAGTGTTTTTCTTAGTCCCCTGTCTTTTTAAAGTTCATCTAATACTAAGATCTGTCTGAGACAAAGCATTTTGAAACCTTTGGTTGTTGTTTGGAAAAATCTTTAGAGAGTAAAATTGAGGCTTTGCCAAAAGGTCAAAAGTTCTGTTTAAAAAACATTACAACTCACAGAATCAAAAAGGCTCTCCATATTTGTCTATACAACTCTTAAAGGCCACCTGCCACTTCCACTTGGACAAAAAACTACAATCTTCCCGTGAAATGAGTGCACTTTCTGATCTTTCTACCTGCTATCATTATCAAAAGCAGTCGAGAATAAAAGCCTGATTGATTTCCCATTGACTTGGATTAGGTCTAATTCTTGCCTTGGCTCAGCAGGCTGTTGAGGGACAAAATGTGAGCTCTAAGTGATAGGTGCTGGTGGAGGTGATGGAGGTATTACAGTTGCTCTGATATGTGCTGTTCTTGGTGGGTGAGCTGTAGAATTTGCGGCGAACGTTAAGCTTCTGTTCTCAGGGCTTTGATCACTCGTTCAAAGGCGCTTCCTCACACGGGCCAGGGAGAAGACTTTATCAGAGCTGAATGAGGCTCTTTTTCTGACTTGAGCGCCTACAGTCAGCCTGTCAGGGGATCATCAGGTTGCCTATTAAAAGGATCCAGACGAAGCTACAAATCACATCGGAAGAATGATTGACACTTTGATGTTTATTTGTGTACGCTTGGTTCAGACGATGCTTCCACAGTATGCACATGCCAAGGAGTCAGCTTATATGGATCACGCTCATTTGTGAAGCTGCTGTTTTTTGTCCTTTTCAAAGCATACCTGGAGTGTTTTGTATTTGACCTTATGCTATTAGGTGATAATCAAGAAATATATTCTCTCCAGATTTGTTAGTCATTTCTCAAACTGCCTTCCCTACCTACCTTCTGAAGCTAGCAGTTGTTATTTTTAGACTTTTGGACTTGTTTACTCCTCACCGCACAAGCAAAGGGCAGGGTAGATCTTAGGAAATGTACCTTTTTGAGAATGGAAGTTATTATCTCTGTGCAGTTTGGTGTAGTTAGCAGTAGTTTTATACAGATATAGGTAGGTTTTAAAGAGTAGTATTGTATTTAGTTGAACAGCAACAATGTTGATTACAGCTGGATAATTTATTTACTTATGTCACATTAAAAGCAAGTATACAGTGAGTTTTACCCCCTTTGTAGTGCTGATTAGGTGTCTGTTGTTTGATAACTCTCATGGCAGAATATGTGTGCTACATGTAGAGGGGCAACATATTAAATTGTTTAATAAAAAAAAAAAAAAAACTTTAGTAAGTACTGCCATTTAGTGTCCCAAACCCTGCAACACAGGATCATAATGTAACAAGTGCTGCCAAAAAGGCAAAGATAGCCAGAGGTCGAGTAGCACACAGACATGCCTTTGAGAAATGCAAAAATCTCTCGTGTGCTGGTTATTAAAAGGTCAGTCATCTGGCATTTATTATAGGGTAACACAGTCAATCTTTGATAAATATTAGGGATGCATCGATACAGCTTTTTCTGTTCTTATACCGATTTCGATACTTTGGCTTTAGGTATCTGCCGATAAACTGATACTAGTGTAAGGACTGAAATACCTTATTTTTCTTATCAAAGCATTAGAAATTTCATCATTAAGTGTTATGTGACTAATAGGTATAGTGCAGATCAAGTCACCTTGACAACTCAATTTGAATAAAACATTATGAGATACTCAACACCAGCCTGTAAATGAGTCTCATTATGTCCACTTAAAGGCACAACAATGGCATCAGCTGGACCGATATCATGGAAACAATACCTGATCCAGTAAAACTTCTTGGATCAGCACCAATATCCGATCCTAGTATCGGATCAGACAAATTCCCACTCGCGCAAAGCACCTTTGAGAGTATCAAAACAAGTATTGGAACTGAAAAAGCTGTATCTCTAAGCTGTACAAACTAGATAACTTAGCTACCTTGTTGTATAGGCCGCAGAGTTCAAAGTTTGTGAAAAAAGTGCTTTATAGTTAGTTATAGTCTGGAAATGACAGTAAGTTTCTGTATAACAAAAGCAGACATTGCAATTGTTCTTGGAGTAAAGTGGAAATATTGTTCCAAGCCTGGACTAAGGTAAAATATAGGATTTCAATAACACAGCGAACCTCTAGTGAGTATGGGAATTTGCTCTCTCTTCATAAAATATAAAAATGTGATATTTGAATCTGCTCTCGTTCCCAGTAGATAATTTATACAGACCGATTTGGTCAATACAACTTCTGCTGAACATGACCTTTAGCCACAAATCCTTATAGTATTTCTTGATGCATGCCTGATTTATGAAGCTTTCTCCAGGCCTTGTGCATATTCTATAGGAGTCCTTACACATTCTGCCTGACATTTTTGCATGGCCTATAGTTTGTACTGTTCCTCAGAAAATGTAATCGAAACGCATAACCTTTAAGAAAGAAAAAGTATTAAAGCGAGATTTACAAAGAGCATTTTGCTGAATTTGTTCAACAGGTTGGACGAGATATAGAAAGTTGTGAGTGTAAAGTTGAAGCTAAGGCTGAGCAGTAATGTGAAAAAAGTAGCTCTTTGTTATAAGAAAAGACTGATTTTTCCCAACAGTTTTTCTCTTTAGCCAGTCTTTGTAATGGTTTTGATGTGGATATTAACCAATCACAGTCAAGAATAACAATTTTGGAATGGTTGTTAATAGACATTGTATATAAGAGATAGATGGATAAAAGAACTCAAAGAAAAAATAGGTGAGGATACATGGCAAAGCATTTGGGAATGCCAAGTAACTACGTACATCCAACTCTAGAAATTGGAAAATATTGTGTTGGAAGAACATTGTAAGATATTTTATCACACCAAAAATCAAACAAGCATCGTTGGGTATACATCAACCCTGTTGGAGGCTACATGGTGAGGCACATGTAGGGCATGCTCTTTTTTTGTGCAAAATTGTTCACATTTTGTAAAGATATAGTGGAAGAAATGGAAAATAATTAGGATATAAATTGCCAAAGATTGTTTTAGTTTTGTTATTGGGACATATAACAGGGAAGCACATCCCATCTTAAGACATTTATTTGCTATAAAAAACTTTTTTGGCTATCACACGTAAATGGTACAAAGAAGATTCTCCAACACTGCAACATGCATCATACGAAGAACGCTGGGGAAAGTGGACTATCTATAATGAAGACAACTGACCGTTGGTTCTGTATATGTTCACTTATTTTGTATTGCTTTAAAATTAAAAAGAACAATAACATTTAAAAAAAAAAAAAGAATATCATTTTTGTCACAAGTAAATCCTATCTACTTCAAAATTGAAATTGTGATCTGGCTCCAAGAACACTGTGATATAAATTGTTTCTCATTTTGCTCATTGCCATTTGGAGATGGAGTACAAAATTTGACTATTGACCATTGTCTCAAAACAAGCTGAACAATAAACTGGTCAAAGAAATGATACATAATTGTTGTTGGTTGCAGACATATAGAAGTAACTATATTTATTGCATAGTCAGTGCTTTTATGATCAATAGAATCAATAAGTGACATATACTGTATTTCTCCAAAACGTATTAAACGCAATTAATGAAACGAATTGCTTGTGCCACCATACTCTTACTATAATCCTGTGGGAAACGCTGATATCGCTACTGCTTCCAAACGTTTTTCATGATAGCCATTTTTTGGCAACATCACCCAGCCCCAGTAATGAGACATTTGCAGCAAGATAAAAGACTGACAGGAGCATCTCTCAGTAATGAAAATGATAATAAAACATCTGAGAATCGCCCAGGGAACCGTATGTATCTGCCTGGTAAGCTTTGTCTACACACTCTGCTCTTTTGAACACATTTTGGTCATTTTTCATCATTAAAATGCTACACATATCTTCTACTTATGTTTAAATAATGTCACAATGTTCAAATTTAAATCAAATGTAAGGTAAGTCAACAAAAAGTGGAACAAACATGATCAATTTGTAATAATTTCATTTGTGATTAATAGTAATTGACTGTGCCTGAACTTAAACCCAAAAATCTAAATATTTACTTTGCATCCATGTAAATCATCATATAACAATAATCTTCAAAAACTTTTTCTCTCATTACATCATAGAATTCTCCGTTCTGTCAGGCAATTCAATTACAAACTGTCTATCCTCCGAATCCCCCTTTTTTTCCTTTTTTTTTTACGTTTATTTTTCCAGCGCTAACAGAAGACTTCTCAAAGCAAATGTTGAGTTGATTTAGCGCGCAAACATCTCATTATGTCATTTCAGATGCTTGCGTTTGCCGTGTTCTGTTTAATTGGGACAGGTTTAGAACAAATAGTGCTGTTTTTTGAAGGCATCTGTTCTGGGCAGATTAAGATTGTAATGATGCAGCCCCTAAAGAGAACCTAGACACAGGGGGCGGGGGAATGAAAAGCGAGAAGTGCGATTGGTCAGGGAGAAAAGAAAATGCAGTGTAGAGACTTGGCAACGCAACTTAAGCCAAGCCAGACAAATGGAGTACATTCTGTATTCTCCCGTAAGCCGTAGGATTTGTAATTAAAACCAAGCTCTCGTCAGTGATTAGCAACAAAGTTTTCAAGTTACGTGTTCACTGCTCATTTATGTAACTTGCATCTGTCCTGCTGCTGTTTCTGCTTCTGCCGGAGTGATTACGGATGCATCACATGGAACAGCAGCGGCTAAAGCTACGCTGCTTTTAAGCCCGCTACACAATTCAGATTAATTCTTTTTTTTTTTTTTTTTTTTCAACTTCGCTTTAGGTACATGTCACAAAGCGCTATTCTAGTAAGAACAACTCTCTGACAGGGAGGTTTTAACTCAGCGGTTGTTTATGTACTCGTGTTTCAGATTGGATTTATTCAAATGAGATTGGTTTGTGTCAGAGTGAATGGACCATTTAAAAGTGATAGTGGTTATTTTCATTTCCTGTAGAATAACAGCTCTAAAAATGATGATATGAGTATATTTCAAACTATGGCGTATTATTTGAAATATGCATAAATTCTTCAATAATAGTAATAGAAAAATAGATACGGGGCAGCTTATAACCATAATCATTTTAGAAATCCAGATAAATAAGAAGAAGTAAAGCAACATAGGCTATTCACACATACAAATTGTATTTAGATTACGCTATCAGGACTACATAGAGTCTAAAACACATAAGCTACAAAATAATTATAGATAAGACAGTGGCATTTTTATATTAAATGCCAAAAGTATTAATATTCCTGACTTTTCATTAATAAATGCTTTTTTTGTAAATCTTTTCTCCCTAGAAGCCTTCTGCAACCATTTACCAAACCTAAATCTACATAAGACTGATTTTAAAAAACTTGTTTGGCTAGTTGACTAATCAAAATAATAATTGCTTACTAGCTGACTAGACTAAATATCATCAGTGCAGCTCTACTTTTACAAAAATTGTGACTCATTTTTGAAAAAAAAAAAAAAAAAAAATCTATTAAAAAAAAAATCTAGCTTACCTGTTGCTGTTTTGTTTTCGGTTTGCTGTCTCTATGGCAACACTCAGCTTGCAACTTTAATGAAGTTGTTTTCCTTTGGCTTCTATCAACAACAAATTTCTTCATCAAGGACAAAAACAATGTGAACAGGTAGGATAATGCTAAGGTCCCATCTTCATGCTGCTTGACACAGGGGTCTCTCTTCTTAGCTCTCCTCTTTTTGATTGCATGTTCTCATCTGTTGGCTTGTTGCAACAATGTTCATTGTGAGCACAGAAAACATGGAAAAGTGGCTAAAAAGAAAGAATGCACTCTGCTGATTGTTGATCATTGAGTGTGCTTATCCACTGTCACTTGTACACTGATACGTTCCATTCACTTTCGAGAATTTGATCATGTCAGGAGGCCAGATGGAGAGCAAAAGACAGTAAGAATAGTCTACAGTAGCGGTGGGCAATTATTTTCTCCAAGGTCCGAATCGAATCCAGACAGACCACAATTATGGAAAAAAAAGTATTATTTCAAGCACATTTTGTATTTTAAAAAAAGGCCACTTATCTATTCTTATTGCACTTAGTTATCACAGGTGCAAACACATGGCCAAGTCAATCACATAAAAGAAAAATACACAGCAAAAAATGTAATTCTAGATTTGCTAAACGTCATGAAATCTAGATTTTTATTTTTTAAGGTAAAGTAAGGTAAGGTATACTTTATTGTCCCCGTAGGGAGGTTTTTTTCCCCTGCATTTGACCCATCCAATGCGCATCTCCTCAGGAGCAGTGATCGCCGCAGTGCAGCGCTCGGGGACCCATCTCCAGATGTTGTTGCTAGGCTTGGTCAGGACTACCATAGCTGGAGGATATTACCCTAACGTTGGTTGGTGGGGGAAACCGGAGTGCCCAGAAAAAACCCACCCAGACACGGGGAGAAACATGCAAACTCCACACAGAAAGGCCCGGCCGTGCGGGAATCGAACCTGCGACCTTCTTGCTGTGAGGCAAGAGCGCTAACCGCTCAGCCACCGTGCCGTCGCGGTAAGATGGTTTTAATTGAAGTACTTAGAGTCTTTAACTTGCTTAAGGTGTTTTTGTCTTGTTTAAATATATTACAAACTTGATTCAAGCTAAAATATTATGGAAACAGTCAGAAATGTCTTCAACAAGTGAAAAATGCTTTTATGCTTTTTTTTTTTTTTTTTTTTTTTCAAATCTGGCTAAAATCTAAAATTAGGATGAATTTTCTGTATTTTAGTAGTTTTAACCTAGACTAGATAATATACTGTATATAATAAGAGTAATGCTTGTACTTAAAAACATGCTGGGGCCTGATTTAAACAAGCGGAGGGCCGCATCTGGCCTCCGGGCCTCAGTTTGCCGAGTTCTGGTCTACAGGTATTGTGATAAAAGCAAAATTGTGATCTGGCTCCAAGAAAATTGTGATATTTTATTTTTTGCTCACAAACTGATAAGACTTCGACTGCTCTTAGAACAACTGGTAGATTTCACTTTAGGTGAAGGGTACATGATGTAGGCTTAAGCTTTTATTGAATAAATAAGATGAACTTAGTGACTGAATGTCGCAACCCTTAACCCTCTAAAAAATGTATATATATAAAAACACTGTTGTTAAGCATATGCAAACCTGAGCCATCATGCCCTCTAATCCAGTAATGTCACAGACAGCATGATCCAATTTAAAACAAGCTCTTCAAGCAGAGCGTCGACTTCCTTTTACCGTCATCGTCCAAAGCGTTTGATATGAAACTTTGATACAAATTACCAGCACGCTTTATATTCACCTCTTTTATGAACTTGGCAGGATGTCCCCTTGGCTGCTACATTAAGCTTGAACTGTTTAGTCACAACACATTTCTAATTTCAGCCCAATTAATTACACAGTCGTCCGGCGGAGCCCCCCCTTCTTTCCAAATTCACTTTAATCCATTTCATGAAGCAGCTAACAACGGGATCATCCAATTTCCGAGTCACATAAGGGTGCCAACATGCCGTCCGGATTAAAGTGCTGCATTGTAATCATTCCATTCTTGACACTGTTTTAGCTGACTAGACGACCCCAGATAACATGCTTGCCGGCGCAGTCAGTGAGTTTTCATCTCCCCTTACATCCCTGGCGGAATGACTTACACAGAGCACACATACTGTCTTTACTTGACTGAACTCGGTTGAATTTGCAAATCAGTAGCAGATTATCTTCTCCGCGGTAAATCTTTGAAAATCTAGTTTCCACAAGCTCCCCTAAGAAACCCGGTGTGACAGTTTGCAGCGGAAGTATTATTTAAAGCCGCATAAATGATACAGTCCTAGCGCACAAAATGGAGACTAATACACAGCAAGCAAGAGGAACAAAGACGGAATGGTGGCCTGGCATATAGGTTTTATTAAAGGCAAAGGATGTGTCGTGATTCTTAAAGGGCTAACTTAATTCAGTGTCCAGAGTGTAATGCTATGGCTAACATCTGTCATCTGACCTGGCATTATCTTTAACCTTTACAAATGTAGCGGCCTTTCTGTGGATTTCCTGCGCAAGGCATTAGCATACATTAGCGGCTCTTGATGCAAATGGAAAGGTACAGCGCTATATAGTTGAATTAGGCTTTGAAATGTGAAATGCTGCAGGTGCACAAGGAGGGTGCTTGAAAAAACGGCGGTGGAGAGGAAAGTGGTTTTCTGTTTGTCCTAATCCCAGAACCCAAAGTCCTTCAACAAGAGCGTTTTTCCTGTAGACCACATGACTGACCCTTCACTCAAAAACAGTCCCATTAGGGTAAGATGGTATGGGGGATTTTCCGCATGTGTGGTTTTTCAATTATGCTGCCGACTGTATCTCGGGGCTCAGGGTACAACTGTGCCGCTTGATTCCCGCATCTGCGTAAACAAAGACAACTTTTCAGAGAATGTTTAAGCATCTCCAAAACTCCATTTGAATTTTTCGAAGTTCAAGCGTTTTTCTCTTTCTTTCTATGATCGTACTGCAATCCAAAAGTACCAGAGTTTATTAGAAAGTCAGTTCTTTATTTATCTTTGTTCAAATACAAAAAGAGAATTACTAGAAGCTGCAATATTAGGGTTGTTTCAATGCAAAACTGGATTATCCAAATGTTTCGACATCACTCAGGGTTTGGTAGATTAAATCACAAAATTTGATACTCGTCTGTGGAGTTAATGCTAAGGCTAACAGAGAGAGCTGCTTAAATTCAGATTGTAGAAGTTCGGCAGACAAAAAAGAAAGAAGGCTTTAATGTCAAAGTAGAAGAAAAACTAAAATACACATTTATTGTTATTCCAAAGATTATAGTAAAGCTTTTAATCTACAAAATGCTGCACATCAGGAAAAGTGTAAATTGTGGATTTGATAAACAGTTTCATTTGAAGCGGTGTGTGTCACTGAAACAAACTGATTACAAAGAAAACACAAATCCCTCCTTGCCTGTGGTGGTGCTGTGCCTCAACAGGTGGACGAGAGTGCAAAAAATGATAGTAGAAACAGTGTTTCCCTACCATCCCTACCAGATTTGTGTCAGCTCAAGTAAACTTTTTTTTTTTTTTAATGCAATGTATGGATTTTGGATTCAAATTAAACAAACATGTTCGACATGTGCGCTACACACTGGATCATTGGGAGCAGCTGACAGTGTCCCGGAGTAGCAGAAAGATTACTTGATGAGATGTGACTGCTGCATGAGGTGAGCAGGCAGCGAAATTACTGACTTAAGACAACTTTATTACTGCTGTTCAATTTATCAAGGTAAGACAAGACTGTACAGACCTCTGGAACACTGCATTAGGACAAATCCATGTAAATCTTGTTAGAATAAAACACAGCACTTCCCATGCAAGCCTGTTCACAGATAAGCATGATCATAGACAAAAAACACAAATTAATAACTGCTACGCCATCGCATTACGTCTTGCAGCTTGTTTTTCCTGGTTAATTGTTCAAGTTGGGCAGAATCAGGGCAGTTAGTGTTCACATCACAAGCCTACCACGCCAGAGTCTGTTTGGATGCAGATGAAGACCTGTGAAAGCACCCTTACTCTCCACCTGTCCTATAGCTGCCAGGAATTCTAGAATGTGAAACCAACCTATTGGCCGCTAGCTTTAGCCTGCGGAGTTGTGTTTTCCCCATTATTTTTGTGAACCGAGTTTAGCCACACAGAGCCTAAAGCAAATGCCTGACCGTTCTGACCAATCAGAGCGGGAGTTCAAAGGGAGAATAGCGGTAGCTGAATCTAAAGCTTAAAAAGTCATTCAATGCAAAATTTAAGTCTTTTGGCCTGCACAAATTGCCTCAAGATCTGACCAATCTTAAAGACGTAAATGCTCTTTCTGCTGAATGTGAGCAGTTTATGTTTGCATTGCGCTCTATAGAAATATAGCTTTCTAGCCTGCAGAAGGATTTTCCTGCTATAGTACCAATGGAGTGGTCACTGGGGCTGATTTCAAACATCTACAAATTAGCAATGCCGTATCTTTGACACAGATCTGCAAAGAAAAAACAACAAAAAACTGCATTTACAGATACTGTTACAATTTTGTCAGGTTGGAATGTAACTGAAAAAATATAAAGTAAGTGTAGACATATAAAATGATCAGGAAAGATGTGTTGCTTCTTTCCACCTACATCTGGCATGTCTGGTTACACTGAAATTACTCATAGATGTTCACTTGAATACTTTGAAAGCTGTCATCACTATCTCCCTGTGCATCCAGTTTGCTCTTCCAAATAAACTCTGGCCTCAATCAATTAAAATGCAAATGCTGCACTGACCAGAAACATCCAAACGGGCCAAGTCGAGAGTTACAACATGACTGGGAAAACATCCAAATAATGAGTACAGGCCCAATGAGCAGCCATAAATAGGTAACATGCTTATTAGTATCGGCTCCAAGCGCATGTCAGAACTGCTGGGAAAATTTATAACAACTCTATTTAACAACTCTGCCAGCTGCAAAAACCAAAAAATTATGTCTTCCAAGTCATTTAAAAGAAATATCAATGCCAATTTCTCAGATTAAAGCTCTATTTTGCCAAAGAACATCTGTAAACTTCACAATACCCAACGAAGTCTGAGTTTTTTGTGGATAATTCCAGACATGGTGCTGTGATTTATGACAGTCTTTTGCTTCATTATTGACTTGGGCATTTCTTGTTTTTTTTTTGGTTTGTTTTATCATGATTGACTTGGAGGTGTGGCAGTATAATTGTGTCTCTTCTCACATTGTTGCGTCCTGTCTGTCCGAATCACATCCACGCGATTAAATTTCTTATGTAACAGTCGTTTTCTCTATCTTTTAATCAATTCATTGTGATAACGTCTGTCCATCCAAACTTTGCAGTGCTCCGTCTAAGCTTTTCTTCAAACACCTATCATCTCGACCTTCCGTGGCTGTGGCAATGGGTTTTTGCCTTTTAATTGGAGGAAAAACGACCAAATAGTAATAATAATTTAGTTCAAATCAGAAGGAAAAGGAGGATATAGAATACTGGAGTTTCTTATGAACAACCTCTAATTATGCCCCATTTTCCATTCCATTTTCCCACACTAGTAGGTGATAGTTCCCTATACCTCATTCTTTTTTCACTTAAAACCAATATATGACACTAGTATAATTTTAAAGACATATTCATCAAAATTCATGAACAAATCTTTTACTGTTTGCGACTACCGATCCAGTTGATACTGTGCTTCAATCTGATACCAATTTTCTTTTTAATGTTTTTAAATTGACCCCATTTTGCCTGATTCTAATCCAATCTACCAGTGTAAAATAGGCCTTTTAATTAGCCTAATAATTTGTACAGCAGCTTCAAAGCATCAGTAGAGATTGCATGGGGTCTTCAGAGCTTTTTCTTGTCAGAGGGTAGGGCTATCAAAGTAGTTTATGGAGCGAAATAAATGGCATAGTATAATCACAAAACTTACTGCAGTTGGACTGTTTTATGACATTGTTCAGTATTCTAAGAGGTGTCAAAAATTTATAGCACGATTTTCTGGATGGAGTCGGATCACAATTTTGATTTTAACACGGTCTATTTTCTTACTTTCTTTGGGGTAAATGCAATCATCTGCTTTTTCAGAAACTTCCTAATCTTTGTGATTGGGAAAATCCAGCTGTCACTCACTCAGAGCAGGACAAAGGCTGGTCAATCAAAGAAGTGGGTGGTGAAAATATTCTGTATTTGAACAGCTGAATGAAATAGAGAAATAGAAAATCACAATATGACAAATGCATCAAAAAAGGAGATCGTTACAGAGATGAGATTATTGCTCAGCCCTGAATAAATTCAAAGATAATAATTTTAAAATCAGAAATATTTTTTGAATCAAATCATCTAAATCGAATCGAAAGTCCTGGCTCTGTAAGACTCACACGGCTCCTAAAAACATAAAAAAGTGACTTCTGACTTTGCCTGCAATTACACTAAAGAAAAATGTCACTCTTTCCGAGGTGCACTTTCAGTAGTTGTCATGTTTGATATTCTGGTTCTCTTTCTCCGGGACAAAAAACAAGGCTGCATAAGATGAGTTTGACTTTAGTGGCCCACAGCCGTTTTCACATCTCATATCTGAAACAGGGCCTGATTAATATTGCCATGGTGTGTGTGCACTGATATTTTCACATTTGAGTCCTTGAGTGGACTGTCAAGCGGGCAGCCTGCTCATGTCTGCTCCCCACTAAATCAAACGGAGCTTAAGAGGCTCACTGACACTTTCACTATTGACAGAAAAACCCAGAGGAATCCATCCCCGAGTTCAATTCCCGCCTCCTCCCGTTTCATGCGTACAGGGTGGATCTGCCCAAAGTATTTGACAACAGTTGAAGGTTAAAAAGCATGGCGAAATTGAAAGATTACCTCATGCACGCGCCCGCTCCGATGCCTTATCCGCTGCAATAACAAGCCACGCGTTGAGGGAAAAGGAGAGGGAGGGAGGAGAGCTGGAAAACGCCGGCATCTGTCACTTTTTTTCCTGCAATGTCATCTGACTGAGTGGCAGAAACAATTAATATGGCGGGGGAGGGGGCAGATAAGGTGGCAGGTGTCTGGAATTGCCTCTCGTATTTTCATTTCTCATCTGTAGTTTTTGGTGGCCTTGCCTGGTTATAGATAAACGGGTCCCCTATCCTCCTCGCTGTCCGTCATAGAGGGAAGCTTTATGCACAAATCGCCTCGCATCCGTCAAGAGTGCAGAGCGGGGAAGCTATCACATGACCGGGCGGAGTGTACAGAAGTTTGCTCTAGCATAGCCATCAGTCATTGTCACTTCAAATTATTCACTGAATGTGACTGAAAAGTAGGGGAAAGTGCTGGAAATTCTTCAAGTGAATTCAGTTATAAATGGTTAACATTAACTTTTGTTTTGTTATTTAAAGGGGCAACACTGAGTGATTACTGTTGCTTGGATGCTGATGTAATTGACGTTACCTGTCGGGTTGGGCTATTGGAGAAAAATCTGCAATTTTTTTATTAAGATTAAATAATTTGCCTTAATTGTTAAGTTTTAACATAAATAAGCCAAACTATTTTAGTGAAAAAAAAAAAAAGTCTAATGCCCATTAAAATAGTCCAAATTGTTCATTGACAATTAAAAAATGTTAGATTGAAATTTAATTTCATAACTGTGAAAAAATTGGATTGTGTTTTGTTTCATTAGGTCATGAAGTGAGGCTAAAAATGCGGTTAGAGAAAAAACCTCAAACAGGCTCGCAAAAGTGATAAAATATATCAATTTCTATAACTGAAACATGGATTTTTACCATGTTTTCATGTCTAAAAGTTTTCATGTCTAAAAAACACAAGATATGACAAATCCCTAACACTTGTTTTGCAACAACAGTGTTCTACTTAATAGATTCTTTTATTAACTTTTTTCTGAAAATCTGACACCACTGGACAGCTTTTGACAGCTGGATTTAGCTATTGATAGTGAATTGTGCTTATCTCAAAGACTATAAGTAAATAAATGATCTACAAGAATCGTTCTAAAATTTAAATCGTGATTTGCTTCCAAGAAAATTTATAATAAAAAATTTGCCATATCGCCAAGCCCTAGTGTGTACCGAAAATGCACTGTCAGCGTTTGACCATCGCGGCAGCACAGTCGTGTTTTTTGCACACATAACTGCAAAATGAGCAAATTTGCACACAAATTTTCAAAAAAAACCCGAAAACTAAAGATAATTCAATTTTGACCCCATATACACAGTTTGACGATGAAAAAAAGTTGCTTCTGCGTTTAGTTTCTCTTTAAATTGCATGATGTCAAATCAAAGCTAAAACATTTTGTATGAGCACATATGTGTTATTTTGGTTTAGAAAACACATAGTACATCTAAAACCAATGTATGAGTTTCATTAATCCTTCTACATATAAATAAAATAGGTACTTTAACAATTCCTTGATAGTTAAGTTTGTAAGTTGAAAAAGACAAGTGCGCTTGTCTTTTTATTGAAATA
Source organism: Mugilogobius chulae (assembly GCA_038363315.1). NCBI lineage: Eukaryota > Metazoa > Chordata > Actinopteri > Gobiiformes > Gobiidae > Mugilogobius > Mugilogobius chulae. Next base: position 39,757,195 of record CM076398.1, on the reverse strand, counting down.
TTGCAGCAAAATACACCCAAACACATTTTATGCTGACATATTAAACATTAAAGAGCCAGGGTTTCTTAGAACTGTTGTCGGGTCGATGCACAAATGTTGCAACGGCAGGATTTCTACTGGAAGACAGCAGAGAGAGCCAATGCATGTATCAAATGCAATAAAAATACTAAAGTGACCATCACAGAGACGCAATGACATTAACAAATTAAAAAGTTTAACTGTAAAATAAATTCTTGAAAATGCATTGCTAAGGATGCTTAAAGCACAGATCATTCCCGCAAAAACAAATGATTCAAAACATATAATCGGTCGTTGACTCCTGCAGCAGTATTTTTTTTATTGTCTGTTACATAAAACCTTGGGACCTTTACTTTGACATTTCATGTTTTTGAATTAATAAAGTCATCAAAAGCACACATTACTTCATATATCGTGTTTTGTAGAGCTCAATCTACCACCTATAGTTGGAGTTAAAGGTGGAAATATATAAAACAAACTTGCCTCCACATTCTGTTGTAAACAGATAAATTGTTATGAAGGCTATTTCATGACAGAAATGATGAGAATGACCCATAATGTGTCCTCTAACTGAAAACGTCTATTGTAAAATATGTCTTGGGCACACTTATTACACTGACATTAAAGTTTAAGGTCAGTAGGATAACATTGTGATATGTGAATGGCAGCCATAATGCCTGGACAGCTGTGCCCTGCGATAAAGATACTATGGAGCTTCATACACCAGTGGTTCACACAGCCATTTCTTGCACCCCAAGTCTTGTTTATGCCTTTCTGTAGATGGAATTACATTTTCATTCAACTTCAATGATGCAGCGATAAAGGCCTTTTCACTATTTGAAAGCACAATAAAGGATAATATTGCCATTTGCAAATAGATTTTAAGTGCCTACGTTGTGAGACAGGGTGCACTGGAGGTAGTGGGGTGTGGAATGAAAGCTGATTCTGTCTGATGATGTCATTTGGCTAAATTGCTATTTTTACCTTTGCAGTGTATTAAATCATATGTCCCTAAATGAACCGCCTACAGCTGTTAGGACAATGGCAGCTGAGATTAATATGACATCTGCTGAAAAGTATAGTTTCTGGCTAAGATTAAGGATAATGAAATTGCCTTTCAGATTACACAAGTGGATAGAATTGGAGGTGTATGACTGCTGATGAGGAAATAATCTGTCTGAAGCTGGAGTATTTGAAGAGTCTTTATTTTAAATATTGAGTTGACATCACAAAAGCCTCTGATTGCACGTTTGTTGTAATTACACTTAGATCAAAGCACATTAGCCACGTGTCATTTTGATTAATGCAAACAAGTGCGTAGCTATGCCTTATGTTCCACATTAAATTAGTGTAAACAACCATCATGAACAAGATGTGATCATTAAGCAAGAGCTTCATCTGAGGCTGTGTCAGCTCAAAGTTTCCTACTGCTGCTACAGAAATTTGAGCTAATATGTACTGGTAGGGATGGGATGAGACAAAATTTTCATGAGATTTCGGACGAGACGAGATTTAAAAAAAAAACAATTGCATTATTTGTTTCAATTCAGAATTTTAACAAGACAAGTTTCAAATTAAATTTGTATTATTTATTGTTTATTTAGTTTAGCTTTACCTTTCATTATGTCTGTCACCTTGTATTCTTATTATTTGAATGATATGAGTTAAATCATTTGACATTTGTGTACCTCAGGCTCCGCCCCCTTTCTCCTGCCTCTGCAGCGCTGCTGACATGGACCAGACATACACAGATGACAAAGCCTTTCTTACTTTTTACAAAGTTATTGATGACATAGGCCAAAATATCACTTTGTGGATTGATTTAAACTATGTTTAAGTGTGAAAAATATTGCGCTGTTTCTGCGATGTCTGCGCGTGTATTTGTCTATTTTTGTGCTAACTTTTACAATGTTTAGGACTAATCATCTCTGTCAGTGTTGGTCCTATCTTATGAAATAAAAACTGGGACAAAGTTTAGACTGTTTTTTGTCAGAATAAGTCTGCTACAAGTCTCTTTGTGGAGAAGACTGTTTACTACAGCTGCTCAAAGATACTAAACTTAATTTCATGACTATTCCCAATAGCCTTTGTATAAGGAAAAATCTCACGGCAGTGTGTGCACAGTACCGTGACAGATTGATCTCGCGAGATCTCATAGCATGAAATCTCGTCCCATCCCTATGTATTGGTACACCGTTTTCTTTCCAAGACCTGTAGAAATGAAGAAGGCTGGATTATGTATATTATTTACGTTGTTTCTCCTGCTAAAGAAGGTAAGCCAACACATTGTGCTTTGTTTGTGAAACTTGCAGCTTGTACTGGACAAAGACATAAGCTTGTGCACGTGCGTCTGTTTGGGAGGAGTGAGATGTGAACTGTGCCACTGGTTTGGGCACTGTCCTAACACACTTAGAAGAAGCAAAAAGTGAATAGCTGTGACATTGTAGAGAGCACAGTTGGCACATAGGATAGGTGTTTTTGCTGTTTGTAGAGAGTAGTTCATGTCATTGTAGGGAGTGCACATGTGGCATGTTTGGTGTTTGTTGTCTGCTTAATGACCTGGAGATTTAAAGTCAAGGAACCACAAAATGGCACCAAAAGTGCATCATGTTTTTGGTTCCACTATTTCCCGAATGTTTTCGGACCCTATGTCTTACAGTTGAAAACTAATCCACATTGGTTACTAACTATTGCACCTCTATTTGCTTTTATTTGATTTTGAATATTCTAAGTGTTTAACTGCTTTATATCCTAAGCCTTAAAGATAAATAAAGTTCCCTTGATTGATAGATTTAATAACCAAGTAGTTGTATTTCCGCTGCATTAATTTGTGCAAGGTGGCTCGTCACGCCTGAATCCTGAACGCCTCGGTGAAATGCCCACTTTGAAAATCACCTGACTGTGCATCTACAGAGTTTAGATACATTTCACATGGTCAGTAAACTGAGAAAAGAGCTTGTGTTCAGTATTAACCTTGTTTTATAGCATATATCCTTTGGCTAGTCAGCAAACCTTTAAATATTGACCACATGACCAGGTGTTTTCCCACTAGTCAAAGCCATTATTTATATTTTGATAAAAAACTTTAAAAGACAAAATCTGATCACGTACATCCCAGCACACAAAAAGCTAATTAACTACAGTATGTGTACTTTTAATCTCCTTCGTGTTTGTTAAAAGGCTATTAATCATATATACAGAAGCAGTAGGAGCGTTAGAGGGATAAAATAGAACATAATTACATAATTAGCATGGGGCAGATTGCCGCAGACAGGAGCTGGCGCGTCAAATCAAGTGGATTTCTCCCCCTGTCAGCCATGTAAGTCTGCGGCGCTGAAGTGAAGCGGATAGTGTGTGTGGCTGGCTGCTCTGTTGGTAAAGATTGGGCCGGTTCTCTCTAGATTGCTGATTGTAGTAGTGTGGTATGTGGTTAGATGGCGTCTACTGTGCGGCTGATTGGACTCATTTTGTGTATTATAAATGACTGGCTTGTGCAAGTACTCCGGCAGAGGAAAAAATTGAACAAATTCGAGGGAAAAAATATTAGCTTTTGTAATAATGAAACCCATAATCAGCATGAATTTGCACTGGTAATTATTAATGTCTGAAATGGAAAAAAAAAATCTTTGGTAGATTACAAGCGTCAAAACAAAAAATATAATAAAATTGGACTTTTCAAGAACAGTTTTTGAATGGTGCAAAATGGCAGCCTCTCCAAGGCAGCTGTGGCTTCAACAGTAGTATCTTACTGCTGCAGAGTGGGGTGCCAAATGTGAAGAACTTTGAGTGTCTTGAAAAGCACTAATAAATAATTTAATTAAATATACGGTTTCTTTGTATTGTTTGTAGCGCTTTTAACCAGCAATCTAATATCTTTTACTCTTTTAAAGTTTGTCAGTCTTGTGTTATCTGTGCAAGGTACCAAGTTCACTAACCGGGGTTCCCAAACTTTTTAGACGGGACCACCAAAATAACTAAGGAAATATTTGGGACCTCCACTGAAAATAATATAGACTTTTGTAATAAATTAAGTAACAAAACCATTAAAACTAAGCTTCATTGTGTCTCTTTTGGTCGTGTATTACTTTATCTGATCTAATTTTACTCGAGAAGATGGTTTTCTGTAAAAAACAAAACAAAAATTAAATACCAAGTAGAGGTGGCAATGTATCATGCTTTAGATAATATCGTGATTGTTGTCTTGAAGATGTGCAAAAACAGAATATCAAACCTTTTTTTCCCTTGTAGTAAAAAGGCAACAAACAAAAAAAAATGAAAAAAAAAAACAGGTTAAAAAGTTACATATTTCGCCAATTGATCACTCATTCCTCCTTGTTGGCCAAAATTTGTATCAGTTAGAAAGCACAATGCACACTTATTCTGAATTTTTAACATGAACATCTCAATTAGCTGTTTTTCATTTTTGTTTGTTTCAGATATTCGGTCAGACCATTGAGACACTATATTTGCTTTAGGACTAATCAATTGGTGGCACGTATCTTAAGCCCCAGACCAAGTATATCTGTAGTCAACCCAGTCAAGCCCAATTTTTTTTATATTTACAATTCATAATACATTCAAAGACATACTTGATGCTTAGAATCAATAATATCGTCTGAAAAATGATCGAAATAAAACTTTTGAAATCATCTCGCGACCCTCAGAGTTTGCTTCGTGACACCCGGGTTCTCGACCTCCACTTTGGCAACCATTGCACTAGTAACAGAGGAAATTACAGGTAGGTAGAATGTGAGATGAACGCTAGCTTGTTCTCAACATGCTATCACAATTTAAATTGAACAAAGACAGGATTCCTGAATATTAAGGTGTGTTTTGAGAGGGAATATGGTTAAAAGCTACAGTTTATTATGTATTAAAGCCCACAAAACCAAAAAGTACTATTGTTTTGTCTTAAAAATTTGCAGTTTGTAGTTCTGGAACAATGCTACTTCTTTACGCTGGTTCTTATGCTTTTGTTTTTTCTTCTGTTTTGCTCTGAAAGAATATCATCTTTTCGAGGGAGTCCATAAGAAAAATTAATGCTGCTATTACAGTTATGTGTCCCTCTGAAATAGCCCCAGAAATTGAATTCTTCACAAAGGAAATGCAACGCACAGTTTATGGCCTGAAGAGTAAAGGGCAAATAAGTAAAAATTGAGCTCACACAAAATACACCATGCCGTCTCCTCTTATAGAAATGGCACAGAGTATTTTGGAAACCGCATTTATTTTCTCACAATTTGCCATGGCCTCAGCGTTTGGAGAGTTGCAGAGAAGGCTTATGGAAAGGGCAGGAGGAAGACGAAATCTACTGAGACAAAGTGAGACAGTGAGACTGACTGACGCCGGCCTGTGCATGAGAAAAGCCGGTCCTGTGGGAATGAGCCCTGACAGCTGCTGCACCGCCGTGTCCACACCAATGTGCGTTTGAAGGCTCCCAACTTCAAGACACACAAGTTCCATCACAAGGACAGAACAGCTTATTTTGCCCAAAGATGAAGCTGTTATCGGGGATGCAAACATACAGTTTTGTCAAGATTCTGCATGTTTCACAGAGGTTGTATGGCTTGGCAATTGGATGAAAAAAAAGTACCACGATTTTCTTTCTTCATATTGATTGTTTTCCATTTTCGATTCGATTAGTAGTTAGTGGTTTCAAAAACAGACTTAAATGGCTTTTGATAATATTTCTGGAACATAAACTAACACAGAAAACAATCACATTTTCTCAATTCATAAAGCACACATAATAATTGACGATTTGACATGACTGCATTGCAATCTTGTGATCATTTAGATTAACTGCAGAGCCTTGGTATGGCAGTGATAGGCATGTGAGTGTGAGTAATTATTTTCTTCTGTTGAAGATCAAAATAGAAATGTGAAAGCTTTTTGTAGGAGTCAGTAATTGAAAAGCAGACAGCAGGAACCCTGCAGCTGTGCTCACTTTTAACACTGATAAACACTTTTTGATTTTCTCTTTTCAAAAAAAGATTTTTGTGAGTAATGTTGTTGAGAAAAGTAATTGTTAATGTGTGAGCTGAAGTGTGCTAAATCTTAAAATGATACTTGCAAACAAGCTGGCTATTTTGTTTTCTTACTTACTTAGTAACTAATGGAGAGACTGCTTTCAATTTTCAGTTAGTCCAAAACAAAAGCTTCAAGGACAGTTGGCAAGCATAAATAAACACATTTTTATCAGTTGTGCTGACCATAATTCTGCCACAGCAGTGAATGTCGAGGAGCATTTTTTCAAATGTCAGTGCCTAATCTTTAAATATGGGTCATGATGTCATTACGATTTTGATAATACAATGCAGTAATAAACATGTTTCTTCTTTATGCAAATATAGCAGTTAGGCCTTTATGAAGCTGTTCACTTAGATAAGCACTGCAGAGAAGTGGCATTGAGCTATAGTGCAATGTAATGTGGGGCTGATAATGAACAAGTCCATTTTACATCTTGCCCTTAATATACAGTAAATGCCTAGGTGAGCGATGTGTTTTCTTTTTTTATTAATACTTCGTTAGATACGGCTTCTAGATATATCGCATATGAATCAAAATAGGATCTTAATATTATTCTGGTCTCTTTCTTTGTTGATAGCAAATCCAGCCAGTTGTTGTAGGCCTAAAGCAAACATCTACTGTACTATAAGCGCCAATAAAAAAAATCACTAAATCACATCCAAATCAATCAACCATTAAAGTCCCTTTAACACAGACAATCTTATATTTCCAAAATACTCCTTAACGTTCTCACTCAGTGGCAAAAGTATGATATTAACATTTGATAACATACTGTATGTTTCTTCGCTTTTATAGGATCCTTCTGGGACTTTATTTTGCAGAAATGTGATAAAATAGCTTTTCTGTAATCATGGCAACAGTGCAGACTTTATGCTAGCTTCTTTGCTAGTAGCAGCTTGAAATGTATGTAACGTTTGCTTTTACAAAGTCCCAAAGTCTGTCAGTGAGAAATGTGACAGAAACAAAAATGCTCTTGTAGTTTTTCTGCTTTTCTACCACTGTTTACCTGATTTAGCTCTTTTTACATGTCAGATAGAAACTTAATATTTAGCAGTAGTTGTGGTTATTTATATTTATCATCAGACTGTGGCAGCTTTTCATATTTTAGCAGTGTTTTGACCTCTTACAGGAAAAAATGCAATTTGTCTCTATTGACTTTCATTAATTTTAGCCACTCACTGCTGACATGTCATCTGCATAACCTATATAACCCACAAATTGCTGCATGACTTGGATTAGAATTTGGTGCAGAATGGGAAGCACTTATTTTGAATGCAGTAAACCCAAATTGGCATTAAAGGTGACTGCAGGAGGGTTGACTGATTTTCTGGCGTGCGTCCTAAAACTGAAGACAATTTCTGCTGGTCCTGATAAATGAGGTGGACCACATCTGATTTAAAATACAATTCCAAATCCCAAGTCAGACTGATTTGCCCGGGTGCTCACAAAAATTGGACGGAGAGACTTCTGTTGGATTGTGCTTTTCAAATGGAATTTTTAAATTGCAGAACAGAAAAATCCACTTGTTTCTTTGAATGAATGAATAAAGCAATTTATATCCAACCAATATTTGATACCAGTATTAAAGCACTACTAGCATTTATAACTTGATTTTGATACCAAGGAACTTACTTGATTCTCAATACCAGTTTCATTACCACTATCAATTAAAAAATCATTTGTTAGGTCAAACTTTTTGACAATATCAACATTGTCAGCTTTTTGGTTGTTTAACATTGTAGTACTGTTGTGTGTTTGTTATAGTCCTTCTAAAACTGTGTAGAAAGTTCCAAATTGTGTGCTGATGAGCAGTTTTAGGTTTGTTGTCAACCAAAACATTTTTGTTTGTTGACTAAAAACACTCCCATCGACCGATTAGTCGACTAAAAAGGGGGCATGGCCTATGATTTGGTCCCAAACTTTCAAATAGTTACTTATTTTGTTACTCTTTAATATAAATTCTTAAATTAAACCAAGAATTAGTCACTATTACAAATTTGGTTGGCTAAGATTCCATCGACTGATAATCGACTACAGCACTAGTTTGAATAATAATTTTTTCTTTTGATTGTTGACAACATTAAAATAAGTAACATTTTGACACGTTTAAATGTTTTGTTAGTCGCCCTTTGCTGCTTTCTGGGGAAAACAACCATTGCAATTTCTGTGCTTCAACCCAACTACAGCTCTTCTGAGAAACACTCAGTATTTTATTTTTATATAAACTTTTTTTCTTTTTCCTGTTTTATTTCAGACAAACAATTTTGTTTTAGGGTTTGTGCACTAGAGAGATGCACTAAAGTTACTTAGTTCTACTTTAAAATCCATAGCACAGCCCAAGATTAACAACTTGCTTTTCACATTACTGGTAGTCAAAAAAAAAAAAAAAAACAGTTTTTATCTGGGGTACAAAATATTTTGTTGAAGCAACATACATTTTTAGCTTAATTGCTTGATTTATCTATTTTATTTTACTTTTAGCATAAAATGTGGAAGGACTAATTTAGACAGAAACTTGCAAACAGACTCTAGAATACCTCTTTTAAAATATCATCAAATATTGGCTGTATTTTCCAATATGGACAAATAAAAATATTGTTTAAAATCAAAATAACATCTAATACTGAATTCAAATAAAGTTGATTTTCTTTTGGACTAAGTATGGCACAGGTAAGTTTATGCAGTTATTTTTCTGTGCCAGTAAACAAATAAGCTAGTGCGTGCGAGTCCAAGTCTGAGTGTGAGAATTCGAGTGTGACCATCTGGCTGTGGTACGCTCTTCATGCCAGGCTACATCAGTGTCAACACACACTTTCTGTTTACTTCTTCCACCCAGCGGAAACTCACACGTCCCTTTAATTATTGTCTTTGAACCAAAACAGAACTATTAGGAAAGCAGACAGATCTAGTTTTATCAGGCTTTTAAAGTGTCTATTGTTTAAGGGTTTTCAGTCTTGTTTTAGAATTTGTTGTGTAGACTCTTTCAAATTTAATGAGCAAAAACATTATAAATTCTACATTCTGAAGTGGAACATAATGGGATTTTAATGGAAATTGCTACAAGAATCCCAAAATATGAAAAATCCATGTCATGTTGACAATTAAAACCACTTAAACAAACTATTAGAACAGGGCAATATGTTGAATTTTTCATAATATCATGAATGTTGTTTTGAAGATTTTGTGCCACAAAAGAGCTCATTTACATTAAAATTAAATAACGGATGCTGTACTTTCTTAAAGAAGAGAACAGGAAAATGTGTCTATAATGGGAGACTGCTGCGTTTTTGGGATTAATTTGACAAATATTTGTTGATAATTAAACACAAACACAAATGATCATCTTAAATGAGAAAACAAGGAACTATGTGTGCCTAGAATTAGTTTTTTACTTGTTTTGAGTAGATTTTGATTGGTTTGAACTTGATTTCCAACAGAACAGGTATAAAATATATCTATTCACTTAAAGAAAAAACACACTAATTTGAAGTTATTGAAAATGCTTGTGTTCTTGAGATAACTTAATTTATTTGTGATACTTGATTTAAGACAGTCAAACCTGCTCGAATCACAATAAACACTACCGTCATTCAGTCGTAGTTGTCGTTTTGCCTGTGTAACAAATGTTTATATTTTAACACATTTATGTTAAACTGACAGAATATAGTCCATAAATAGTTATCGAAATTCACCAAAAATGTATTGTCACTATCGCCCAGACTTTAGCATTTAGCAAATGATAAAAATCTGTTAAAAAAAATGCCCCTAGAACGTGCAGAGTTTTTAATCAATTCTGCAGCAAAATTGCACTCTTAGATGCATATTCTCAATCATTTCACAGATATTCAACCACCATTTTGTTTTTCAAAGCTTATTTTTAATTTGATTGACTGACAAGTCCGCACAAGCAGAAAAACTATGAGCGCCACTGCAGTTTTAAAGTTACGCAGCATCCCTGAACTCATCCTCACGCTACCGACGACACACGCGTATCAAAACAAATTGTGTGAAATTACCAGAAAAATCCGACTAAAACTCAATTTTTGAGCTGTTTTAGCCTTAATTAGTGGGCAGACGATAACATCCTCTATCACAAAATAAATAGAAGACAATATGACGATAGTGAAAAATATATTTCCCAACCCAATGTGCGACACTGACTCTTTTTATAATAATTAACTGCTTTACTCAGAAATGTGACCACACAATATTTTCTGAATCATTCACAGACATATTACAAAGTCTTCTACGCATTTCACTTCTTGGGAAGCTAATAAAGATTTTTGAGGCTAGACAATAGTGTTCTGTCAGTCTTTTGTTAAGAGGAAAAAGCTAGCTGAAACCTCTATAATGGAAATTTAAAACCGTAAAAATCATGTAGATTATTGAAAATGTGTATTATCTGCTTCATTTTATCTTCAAAATAATAAACATTCTGTTGAGTATGAAACTAAGATGGTTTGGCTGAAGGAAAATAAACTAATTAAAACATTATACATGAAGTTACTAAACACAAACTCTAATTTATGTTTCATTCATCGTCTGGTTCAAGGCCAACGACTAAGCTCTCAGCCTTTCAATTCATCCACGCTAACAGTAACACGGCTCATTATCTACATTTTCTTTTTCTTTTCCCTTATATAAATATATCTTGAACTTTTTGACTCCACTTAGCTCTTTAGTATTTGTCTATAATGAAGTGTGAATATGTTTTATATAGAGTGCACTTTATACATCATTTTATCTTTTACTGCTTTTATAATGACTAAACGATTGAATGTCTCATAAAGTAACCCAGGCATTTCATAGGGTCAATTTAAAGAGTAAATAATTAGTTGAGTTGTTCTCACTCTGCAAATGAGCTCCTGACTCCCTTCACTTTGGAATCCATGCACCAGAAGTATAAAAAAGTGGATTAAAGTACAAATGACAGTGTGAGTTCCAACTACCAATTGCAAAAAAGCACATCAGTCTTGTCTGATTTACTAATGCTGCAGAAATGTTTAGATTATATATGGATGTAGAAAAAGTGCAGCTCTATCTTAGTCGTCTGTTGTGACATCACAGATCTGAAACATTCTGAGGCTCAGAAGAAACTAAAAATATCTCAGACAGTGAATGTCACTCACATCTCTCAAAAAGCTAATAGTTAATACATGCTGTAGTTAGTTAGTTAGTTAGTTAGTTAGTTATTAGTTATTAGTTTCATCTCATTTTATAACTGTTCAGAAAAAGCCAAATCATTTTTAGTACCATTACTTGCTCAAATGGGAATCTAGGTTTATATTTGCTTATGTGATTTTTGATACTTTCCACAATACTACTTTTATATAGATTTCAAAACATGTCAGACTGAAGAGCAATAATGATAAGCCATTAAAAGTATATAATTTTAGGGTTTTTGATGCTGTCACTAGTTTGTCAAAAGTTAAAGCAAAAGTGTGAACTGCCCCTCTGCCCATAAGACAAGGTTTACTTCTACCACAATGAAAACATTTTTTCACAAAATTCAAGAACAGCAGGAGAATAGAGAACAGAAAAAGTTAAAAGACCAATGGGCGAGGCTCTACAGTTATTTAGCCGGCCAATGGCTAATCTGTATTTTTGCAGAATGCCCTACTACAGTACTTTGCAATAAAAAAGGATCTTTTAGGTCTGATACCTGCCAGTACATAGAGAGATTTAAGAGTTTTGAATCCTTTGCAGAGTCCTTTTTTAATCGATCAAGAAATTCTTTGGCCAAGTACACCCTTAACATACTTAAATATCTAAGAATAAACTGCATATCTATTCATCTTACAAACACATTATAAAAATGTATTTATTGTATCTATTACCATAAGGAAGTCACACCTCCAGTCTAGGGCTGCATAATAATCACAATTGAATAAAATTGCTGTATTAATGGACATAGTGAGCAATTAACTTCTTATTCGAACTAAAAACATTAATCTGAACATTAGATCTGTGTAAACCTTATTTTAAAACACTTGATTCTATTTTTAGTTTGGACACAATTTTATGTAAAGAAAATATTAGCAGAGGTGGTAGTGAAGTCAAAGAAATGGTTCTCAACTATGAGCAACATAAAATTCTCAAGTAAAACTAGGCTTATTTCAGTTTTTTGTAATTCTTGTAACTGAAGAGAATCAAAATCACAAATCAAATCGTAATTATATACTTCAATACTGAGATATTTTCCCCTAATCATGCAGCCCTACTCCAGTTTATATTAATCCTATCACTTTAGTTATACAACCATTTTATAGACAAAAATAAACTGCTATAGTCAATCCGTACTATAAAAGATCCCTATTGATGGTCTACTAGTTGTTAAATTAAAACAAAACCATAGACATTAGAACTATAATAATACGTAATAATGTATAATCATGTCAATCATTACTGTAATTATATAATGACTGTGCTAGATTACAACATCTGTTATTTACAATCATATAAAACCAAAAAACTTGTGTGACATTTCCAAAATCACAAGGTTTTTTTTTTTCGTCTTTGTAGAAATTACACAGCGCATGAACTTTTACCCAAACCCCCGTCTTCTCCATCTTAATGAACTCACTCTATTTCTATGTTTCCAATAAAGAGCTTTAAAGCCTATTTTATCACAACAGAGCGTGACAGCTGAGACCACTGGTGTAAATCCACTGTTTTTATAGATGGGGAGGTTTATATGACTTAATTACAGCTGGCAGACCTATAAATGTGTAATTTATTTGTAGACAGTTTCATATTGATTTTTTTTTTTTTTCTCCAAAGTGGGAGAGAGTTATGTTTCTTGTTTAAAGTCTGCGGGCTGGAGATGGCATTTTGGCTGAAACCAAGAGCGAGGAGAATTACAATAATCCTGACCTGACAAGATGTAAGCATGGATGACTTTAAGATCGCTGCAGATAAAATAAATGTAAGCTCCCACTGGCTGCGTTTCTTTATCTCTGTGCTACCATTTCAGCGCGCACCTCCTCCATCACATAAAAAAAACCTGGGAGAGAATGGCAGCTTGATTGTTTTACTATTACATCGATGAGTAAACAGCACTCTGTCATGTGTGAGGGCTTAGTTACCATGGAAACTGACTTTAAAGCAGGTCGCAATTGTAGGTATACTTTGTTTATAGCTGGGAATTAAGAAGAAAAGTGAGACGTAGATAAGTGTTGGAAGGATACAAGAGCTAATTTCCTTGCGGGTTCAATAATGTCGACCTCATCATTACCGTGGCTTAAAAGCAATCAATTGTTCTAAAGCAGCAACAACTAATCACATTATTGTGACTAATCAATTACTGAAATAGCCAACAACTAGTTTAGTTGTAGCTGTGTACAGGCTATAACAAGACATGGAGTTTGTTTTTCTATTAATAAAGTGGATCATAAATTCTTAACTTTAGTATCAAATCTTAATACAATGGTCATATGTGATCAAACAAAAAGTACTCAAATCATCCATTTAGACTTGTTTCATTTGAGTACAAAGTAAAAATGTCTGTAAAAATTGCAGATTAGTCTCAACTACAGTGTGCAAAATAGATTTAACTTTACTCATGCAAACATTATACTCGCATACCTTTAGCTTTTTATTGTTTTTCCAACATGGAACACAGTAGGGCTGCACGATTAATCAAATCAAATTGAAACTGCAATCATAATAGACGTAATTAGCTGCAATTATATTTTTTCCCAGATCGCCCAGGCCAATGCAAAGACCTGAGCACAGGACTAATCTGATCGTGCTTCCTGGTTCTGGGCAGGACTCGAGCAGTAGCGTTTTATTCAGCTGATTTGCAGCTGTTTTACAGCTCGTTGGATTGGCCAGTCAGCAGACCGTTACAGTTGCCTAACCTACTAGAGACAAATGCATAAATAAGTCTCTCCAAGTCTGGCTTTGACACTATGCCTTTGATTTTGGCAATGTTTTTAGACGATAAAAAGCTGCTGATGTTATTGACTTTATGTGACTGTTAAAGTTCAAGTCTGAGTCCATTATTACCCCCTGATTTCTAACTTGACATGAAGGTTTAAGAGAGAGAGAGTGAAGGAGACTGCTGACACTTTCTCTGTGTTTCTGTGGGCCTAAGATGATAACTTCAGTCTGTTCTGAGTTTAGCTGGAGAAAGTGGTTTTGCATCCACACACTGATCCTTGGAGTTAATGACACATAAATCTGAGAGGTGTCTGCATAGTTGTGATAGCACACATTATTACTGTACATTAACTGAGCCAATGGCAGCATGTAAAGTTGAACAGAAGGGGTCCTAAGATTGACCCCTGGGGCACACTACATGTCAGGACCATGTGTTCAGAAATGAAATTGCCAGTTTCAATAAGGTTAAGGTTAAGGTATACTTATTGTCCCCGTAGGGAAATTTGTCCTCTGCATTGACCCATCCTTCAATGCCTCTGGGCATCTCCTCAGGAGCAGTGATCCCGCAGTGCAGCGCTCGGGACCCATCTCCAGATGTTGTTGCTAGGCTTGGCAGACTACCGTAGCTGGAGGATATTACCCTAACATGCATGTTATTGGTTGGTGGGGAAACCGGAGTGCCCGAGAAACCCACCCGACACGGGAGAAACATGCAAACTCCACACAGAAGGCCCGGCCCGTGCGGGAATCGAACCCGCGACCTTCTTGCTGTGAGGCAAGAGCGCTAACCGCTCAGCCACGTGCCAATAAAATACTTCCTGTCTTCTAGATAGGACTTGAACCACTTCAGGGCAGAACCAGAGATGCCCACCCAGTCCTCTAGTCTGTGTAAAAGGATGTCATGATCAACAGTGTCAAAAGCAGCACTCAGATCCGACAGAATTATGACAGACTTTGCCAGCGTTAGTGTTCAGGCAGATGTCATTAGTTACCTTGATAAGAGCAGTTTCTGTGCTATGTGAAATCTGACGGGAAAACATCAAATGTGTTGTTCATTAGGAGAAAGTCTGTAAGCTGTTGGTAAACGACCTTTTCAAGAACTTTTCCTAAACACGGCAAATTTGAGATGGGTCGATAATTGTTCAGTACTGTACAGTAGCATCTAATCAAGTGGGTAGAGAAACTAATTCTAAATGGCAGATTATCAGTGTAGTTTATATGAAACATGGCTTCAAGGATGCATGATAGTGGAAGATCAAAAAACAAAGCTTAAAACAATCAGTTCCTTGTTTCTGTTGTTGTGTCTTTCTAACGCTTAATACATTTAACAGAGCTGCAAAGTGGCTGTGAAGATTATTGTGTTTCTGCAAAAAAGAATAAACACTGTTGAAATTACCATTCTTGAGGAACTTATAATTTGTTGCTATATCATAATTTTAATGTCAAGCGATTTTCATTCATCTCTTCATTGCCGCATTAACAAGTATGTAAGCATATTATGTTAACTTTGTTCAACAACCAGGTGACTGTGAATTTAATAAAAGCTTCTCTCATGTTATATACTGCTCACTGGCAGAGGTCTTAAAGCCCCTCATGCTAATGTGCTAATGGTAAATGAGATTGCATTTTTCATTCACGCCTTCCCGGGGGAAATTAAACTCATTACACGGGACACAGGAGAGGAAATACAGTAAATGAGCCCATTTGAAGCTGTCTGACATGGCAGTGCACGCAGATCATTTCTCCTGGATTCGGTTAAATACTTATTTATCCTCACTCTGATGTTGGAGCTGCCACCATTGTTTGTCTGCACTGCTGGAAAATGGATGTATTCATCAAAAGGAAATGCAGTCTTTTCAGAATGGAAGGAGCCGCTGCTTTGAATGCCATGCCAGGATTATACCTTTTTACCAAGTAAGCATAATTTATAAGCCACCATTGCATCAGCCAAGACCAGAACTTAAATATGAGGTTGTCCTTGGGTGCTCTTGGTCCCGGGTTACTCAAGGTGATGCTAACATTATAGTTTAAAATGACTTGTGTTGCCATTTTCACTCTGAGGATTGGCCTATGACCTTTCCTGTGCATTTATACAGTGGGATTAGTTGGTCTGTTTCTAGAGAGACCAGTGAATACGACTCAGCAATTATTTTTATATATAGTTTTGTGGCTTTATGTATAGAACTCCTGTATGCACAATCCATCTTTTTCAGCACAATCCATCTTTTTCATGATTTCAATCATTTGATTTTAGATATCTTTTTTGTTTCTTCCCAAAACAGACAGTTTGCATTATGTGAATAACATTTCAAACTTTTTTTTTTCGGTCAGCATCAGCCAATATTTAGTATAGGCTGGGCAAATAATCAAAAGATAGAGTGATCACATTTCAGTCAAATTGTCAATAATTTAGGAATGTTTTTTGAATCAGGAGCTCCACAGCTAATCCCGTGAATTGGAGCAGAAGCCAGACTTTGGAAGAAGAAATTTGATTGTTTTCTATCGACTGATATGAGTTTTTCTTTGGCCAATGTCGATATATTTCAGAATTTTGTCAGTGGATGCGATATCAATGGCCCATTTTCAAGGACCAATTTCTGTGGTCGATTTTCAAAAACCTTCAACCTAAACTATTATTCACCACAGTAAATGTGCGTCTCTTTCACACAATGTAATGATGCTCGATTGTATTTTGGTTCAAGAAACAATCATTTCACACCATCATGAAGGACATTCATATTGTTCATAATGACCAACAAATAAGCACTTAATAAAGCAAAGTCATAGAACAAGACTAATGATCAAATAAAACGGCAGACTTAAGAATAGTGAGAGATAAAAGATGCCTTGTAGTTTCTCTCCAAACCAACTAAGCTCTGCTGATAACTGAATGTGGCTTTCCCACGGAGGAAAAGTCAAAAAAACTGCCTGATCAGATATCGTCCAAATCTGACGCCGAAAGCTGTTATACAAAAAAATCTAAACATCTGTCCCAAAATATCTGTATTGCGGTCAATCTCTAGTTTTCTGCGTTAAATGGCAGCGATTATAATGTATTTAGCTCATGTCTAAGACACGTGTCAAACTCAAGGCCCGGGGCCAGATGCGGCCTCCACCTCATTTTATGCAGCCCTCAGGTCTTATAGGTTTACATACATTTTTAATTTTAATAGTGCCAGGATAATCTGGGTCTCCTAACCTAATGAAATTATTGTCTAAAACTTAAAGAAAAGTCATTTTTCAGGTTAATGCAGAAGTAAATTCAGTATTATGACTTAAAATAAACATACAATAACAACTATTGTTTTGTAGTAATTAGTAGGTTAATTTTAGTTACAACCGGCCCTAGAGGACAACCCCAAATGTCAATGAGGCCTTGTCAAATGAGTTCGACACCCCTGTTCTAAGAGATCAATCCAAAAAAAAAAAATCTTTATTATATTTTTACAAGGACCCAGTCCTAAATATAATCTCATTACATTACATTAAGATATCGGCTGAGCCCATATCATGGAATTGAAACTCGATATTTGATCCCAGATCTTCTGCACCTTACTTTTTTAAGTTCTTATATCATCACCAGACCTTTTTGAGCATTTTTGCTGTCAGATTACATCCATTGCAACTGCCTGCTTATCTTAGCATAATGGGGGTGAGCTAGGTTTGTTTATCGCTCCTTTGTAATTCATCAGCTGCTAGTAGATTGCGTTTTAACTTGATTCTCGATAACGTAACGTCTGACATCGTGTGCTTTTTGTAGACGTTTTTAGTCAGTTGGCAAAAGACCTCAAAACATGTGTATTAATATGCTGGTAAATATGTTTGCTGGTGGTAATGTTTGCAAACTGCTTGAAAAATGGAAAAATAACTTAATTGCAGCACGGTATCTTAATTATTGATGAAGCTTACAATTTGTTGTTTGCAGTTGTATGAAAAACAAATCATTTTCTACACTGCATCTGCTTTGATAGTTAAGAATAATGAACAGTGTGTTGTTATTGTGGACACTTACCCACTAAGAACACATCATTGTTCTTTGATGCAGAACCTGTGAATCAACCTTCAAAGTCTGGTGAGCACAAAGCATAAAACAAACACACTTACAGATAAAGCATTGTGGCTATCTAATTAAAAAGCAAATCACAGATCAAATATACATCACAGATAAGAAGCACAGATAGTGTTTTTTATAATAGAAGCAGCCTTTGGTTGGTTGAACATTTGACTTTTACAAACAAAGCATTTCATTCTGTTCAAGAATTTACCGCATAGAGTTGCTTTGTTATGTGTTCCACAAGTTCAACAACTCTGTTTCCTGTAGAACTTTTTGTAATGCTAGTCTTGCACATTAAGGCACAATCCAAAGATGTATTTGTTATAGCTTTATATGTGTCTTCTCAGTTCAGATACAGTATTTGAAATATTTAGCTTAGTCATACTTTGAGGTATTTTGGTCTCTTCCTTCCTGTTATTGGCTATTACTCAATTTGTACTTTGGCAGTGCCTCCATGGTAGTGCTTTTGTCCACCATTGACTCCTGCGCACATTGTTGTGTGCTTATGCAAGACTCTTCTCTCTGCTTTTGTGAAGACAATCGTGAAATTGTGATACCAATTATATAGTTTTTAATTTATCTTCCTATTGTGGCCAATAACCAACTGTATGTCTTTACTAATTTGGCTCACAAATTTGGCTCACAAATCTGGCTCACAAATTAAGGAAACTGTATTTGGGCATAATTTATTTATTTATTTATTTTTTTCACTGTCTAGTCTGTGAGCAATTTTGATGCTTTGAGGACAAATCAGAACTGATACATGACAACACCAATTATCTTCTGTTTTCTGACATCACCTATTTTGCCCCTCCCTAATAGTACAGCACCTTGAAACATACTGCTATGTTAACCTATTCACCCTCATGCAGCCGTAAGCAGTCCAATTCCTTTATGGCCCTCTCCTAATGTCAGCGAAAACAGCGGCTTCTAAATAACCCAATATACTATAGACCCAAGACATTTTCATTCCCGCTGCCATTTGCCGTCGCCTGAATATTGTTTACTTCACGTGTGCTCTCTCTTCTCCATTCCTCTCATGTTATAGATGCCGAGGCCTATTTTTGCTCTAACAATTTATGTTCCTGAAGCGTGAAATATACTTGACTTGTGCACATCCAAGCATACAAAAGAGGCATGAGCAGGCAATGAGAGCAGGCAGAGTCGGTAAAGGGAGAGTGCCCGGGCATCCAAACGGCTTAAGGATGCTGCGGGTGTCATAAAGTAATGACTGGGGCTGTTTCCGTGGATATGAGCGCGAGCATTAGCATAAACAAGGCCACCGGTGAATGTGCTGCTCACATGTTCTCTTTTGAGAGCTTTTAGTTCATTAGATGAGGACAGGAGAAATGCAATTGTTCAAAGTGCCGCATAACACGCACCCAAATACGCCATTTTCTCATTTTCAGACTTAGCCATTAAGTTAACTCCTTGTTGTTTTCTGCATCATTGGGCAGGAATTTTACTAAATACAAGCTAAAATCTGGATAGACACTTTTTTCTGTTTTTATTCTTGTGAACATCTTAGCAATGATAGTGTACATCAACATGTTTCTTTGAAGAATTTGACTTTCTGTGCCAGATGCCCTCCAGTGGCAACAGTCGTTAGTGAAGTATATTTAAATGACTATTTGACAACCTGGTTTGTCAGTACAATTGCATAGCTTTTTATGGATTTTCTATACCAATGCTTTAGGCCTGTAACTAGTTGTTTGATGAGTCAAACAACTAGTTACAGGTTAGTAACTAGTTTGTTGTTTATTAGTGTTTAGAAAAAAGTCACTTGAATACCAAATTTTACACCATTAAAACGTTACCTCAACTTTAAATTTTATTTGAAATCAAATTTTCAAGAGGTGTGGATTTACAAACTAGTGTTTACATAAAAACACAATTAAGCAATTGTTTTTTTTTCATTTCTGTTGAGTCTTATGTTTTTCTCATTCCAGCTTCATGTTTTGAAAACTATTTAACAATATTCAATTCCTGAATTAGTGACGACTATTTGAATAATTGTCCGTGTTTAATTTATTAACCTGTTGCAGCCTAGAGATGCACCAATCCGATACTGGGATTGGATACAAGTTACCCATGAAGCTTTGTTGGATAGGATATCGATCCCATAATATCAGTTCAGTTGATATTGTGTTTATGCCTTAATTGGACAACAATCATTTACTGGTTGATGCAGGACATCTGATTATGTTTGAAATTTTTATGGAATTGTTACGTAATTGTTATTTAATTTTGTAACAAGTAATTTGAATAAATTTGAGAATTAAAAAGATATTTTCTGTCCCGGCACTGGTATAAGTCAATAATTGGGTATCGACTTTATACTTAAAGCCATAGTTTCGAAAAAGCTGGATCAATGTACCTCTATCAGCTCTAGGTGCTTTACATTTTCCAGCACATGCATGTTTTACTGTATTATAATTATGTAATTATATGTTGTCATTTTCTGTCTAAAGCAGCAAACTCTGAAGTTTAGATTTGTACAAACATGTTTTAAAAAGAAGTGATTTTTGTATTTGTTGTGTCAGTTCTTAGGTCTATTTCAGTGTTTTTGCAATTCAGTAAAAAACAAAATCAAGTGAACCAGACCGAGTGGACAGCTGATTCTCAGTTGGACTGACATTTCCTGTGTAGAAATGTATGTCAAAGGCAGCACATGCTTTTTCCTTGTGTTGTGACAACTTTTTGCATTTTTATACTCGATATAGTATGTTGAAGCTGACGACGATGGTGTACAGTAGCTCTTCTAGTAGTCAGTTGATGCAATGTGATGAATGCTCTCACATGCTCACATTTTTAAAGGCAAATACAGTATATCGAAGCCTTTTGCAGAATGAACCTTATTTTCTCACTCTAGTTAGTCAGTTAGTACCAAAGAGTTTTCATGTTTCAATGCCCAACCATGATAGTCTACACAGTTTCAAGTGTTTAGTGTACAAAGATGTAACGGCATTTTTATGTTTAAATCTGAACATAACCTCACCAAGCTATGCACTCTAACATACTGTTATGAAAGAAAAAAGATATTGCTCCAGGTAAGACTTTGAAGTGCATAAAACAATGTAAGATGCATTATACCTTTATACTAAAAGCCTATTTAGCATAAAAGAAAATCTTCATCATAATAAACAAAACTAGGCTGAGATTTTCCTCGCAGCAGCTAAAAGCAACCCATCGAGATAACTTAAATGTATTTGTTGCACCACTAGTCTGTTTTTCCAACCTTCTGTGTGATGTGAACTGTAAAAAACAGTCAAGGTCTGGACACATGAGTCCGCACAAAGAATTCAAGCCTTTCGCTAATTCAATGACCTTGTGGAGATGTTTTTTGAGCAGAGTATTCACTGTGTCCATGAGTATCCTCCTCACTGTTAAAGCAACCATGCAATTATTTGGATTTAGTCTGTTATGACATGCCCTTGTACATTTTCCTCTCTAGCGTTCATAGAAAAAATTAAAGCTATGTTTAAAATCCACCACATTTCACCTGTGAATGGTGCGACAGTATGAAAGAAGAAATCTATGAAAAGAATGTAGTATTTTTTCTCGTATTTGCAGATATACAGTATGTAGGGCTTTGAAAATTAAAGCAGAAACCTTGTAATATTTCTTTGTAAGTTTCCGTTATATGGTTACATATGTATTTTGGGCATTTGAAGCATGTGTCGCCTCCAGCGGCAAAAGCGGCAACTGCAACTTTTCTGTCTCGCCCTCATGCCGACCCGAATTACTTTCCTGAGAAACTCTGGATGGACTCTCAATGATTTTTTTTTATATATACGTATATATATATTTAGTAAAGTAAAATGTGCTAATATTGTTTTGGTTGCCTTTTTTAAATCCCAAAGGCAAAATTAGATCATAAATAAATAATGATCAGATACAATTCAGTAGGCTAGTTTAATGACACAAGAGAGCTGTAAGGCAGTGATTTTACCATAGGGGGGCAAAGGGGCGCGAGCATCTGAGGACAAATCAGTAAAGTAAAATTTAATAGAATGGGCCAGGTTACTTTTACATGTATTCGGCCCGAGGTCAAAAGAAGAACTGCTGTAAGGGAGCACTTTTTTTTACCTACACCGGTAACAATATTCAGACATGTGGTATTGGTACCTTTTTTGTTTGTTTAGGTTTAAGAAGTTGCACTGACATTAGGTCTGGGGATAAGTCAAAATTGAATATCATAATTTTGTTGGAGCCAGATTACAATTTTGATTTTAACATAATTTTGTAAACTGCCTATTTTCTACGAGAAATAAAACTATCTACTTTTTCAGAAAGTTCCTACTTCAGGGTATTTGTTAAATCCAGCTGTCACTCAGGAGAAAGGTTGACGAAACAAAAAAGGTTTATTTTTGACAAACAAATGCAGTAGAGAAATGAGGACTCACAAATGAGGATTTATTTTAAAAAGCACTTTGTCACAAAAAAAATAGTTCACAATTAGATTTTTATGACGATATTGCCCAGCCCTAGTTCATATTGTAAAATATGATGTCGTAGTGTGTTTGTTTCATTTAGGGCAAGCAATATAAACAAAATTGTATATAATATTATATTTTTTCATACCTCATACACAGTGTTTCAATATTTTTGAGATTATAAAATTGGAAGTGATTTTTTTTTCTAAGCTTATAGTCTGATGATTAGAAAGTACATTGAATACATTTATTTTTGTGATGCGTTTTGCTGAGTCAAATGAAATTCTACCCATAGCATTTGTTTATAGTTTGACTCTTACAACTAATAGAACATTGAATTGGTTTTCTCGTCTTGTCCACACTTGTCCAAACTCAAGCATTTCCGAACAAATATTTGACCTAAACCAGACATCATCCACACGAAGCAGGAGTTTCAGACACTGAAAACAAATACAGTATTTCTGAAACCAGAATGTACTGACCTTTATCTGGTGTTCACAGCAAAATCTGCCGTCTCATTGCCACATAAGTCACAGAAGACAAGAAAAATTAAATAAACCCACTACAATCTCCATTAAAGCTTTCTCAAAATATTCCAAAGACATCTGTAGCATAAATCCACTTTCTGTGTCTCTTCTGTAGGTTTTAGATCCACGTTATTTATACAGAATATTTGCCAATTTTAGAAGAATTCTCCGCTAAGTTTCTGTTTACATTCAACAACTTTCTGCGCATGCTCAGTTATCAAGTCCTTCTTTCGTTGTGTGACTTTCTGTGTAAGTGTCACAGCTGGTTTACTGATTCATGTAGACACTCACAAATCTTAACATAGCTCCATGTTTATGCAATTTGTTTTTAAGATTATCCTCGTTTTGTCTTCGTGTACTATTCCGATATCACGTGGCTATCTTGATAATAATATTAACAATATCTAAAATTCTATACATCGTCCAGCCAGAACTAGATGTATGCATCCGTGTGACAAGCACAGAAACTTGACAAATTTGAACCTCTGCGTTCATATAGTAACTGCATCTGATTTTCTCTTCATGTTTTTGTTTTGTCTTGGCTGAGATCTGTGCTGTATAAATTGGAGATCCCAGGGAGATTCTAATGAGATTGTGTGTTCGTTTATTTACTCCCAAAGCACGAGAGGGAGACAAGATTTGTGTGAAACAGGAGCAGGTGTTCCGAGGTGACCAAATGTGAACGGGGTTGTCCAATTTACAAGACCCAACGCTCTAAACCTTTCAACTTTATTTATACAGTAACAAACACAAAAGGCGAACGCGAAACCAGAGGCCATGTTCAACTGAGCTGCAGTATTTTGGTTTGATATCACCGGACTGCATAAATTACCTGGAAGAAAAGAGAAAATGCTGTTGTTGTTTTTTTCTGTTTTAGAGGAAAAGCTTTGACATTTGAAAATAGCATTTATTTGTGAAAGCGCTAGTTCTAGTCATTATGTGGTCATTATAAAGTACACACTGTTATTTTTTAAATGCCATGTTTGAAAATTGAGAAGAAATTTGTGAAAATGCTCTGATTTTAAAAGGAAAAGTTTTGAATATGCTCACAAGTCAAACAAAGGAAATATAGTGTAAAGTATAAGTATAGAGTATAATTTACAATGCAAACCTGCAGTATAGGTTCTGTTCATGTGATGTTACATTTTACAGTAAATTTGAGCGCTTTCCCATGGTGCAAATTGCAAAATAATAGTGATAAGGTGAAAATCCCCTTTGAGTGGGTGAACTGGGTATTGCGAAGTTCAACAGTGCCCCCTGGAAGTTCCCCCCTACAGGGATTATGATGTGCATTTTTAGAGTAGCTGCATGAAATTTGGTGGAATGATAAAACATAAAACATCAAATCGGGCATATTGAATTGAAATCTGAAATTTTTTTTCTAGCCAAATGTTTTAGCGACCCTGTCCCAAATAACCTCTAGCTTGGCAAGGGTTCCCATGCGTCCTGGAAAACCTGGAAAAGCTGATAAATATTTAGTCCATTTTCCAGTCATGGAAAATGAAAAAACAAACAAACAGCCAAATGTCCTAGAATATGATTTAGTCTATCAAAAAATAATGCGCAAACTATATATTTTTTCTACCATTTCTAATATAAGGTCAGAAATATAGAATATGTCCTACACAAAGTTTGGTTGTAACATTTAGGCCCAAAATAACTATTACTTTTCTTCACTGGAACATAGAACTGATGTAGTACTACTTTAACTAAAATCTTATTCTTCATTGTTTAATCAACCGATATGTTGTCCACTCGGCCCGACTGTCAAAATTCATCAGAATGCAGGAAATATCATTATTTGAGGTTAAAATTTCCTGAGGGAGGACTCCCAGACCACCCCACTTTTTGGAGTCCACCCTTTATGGCTATGGATGTTCTAAATAATACTAACTTAGGTGTTGTGATCATTACCTAAAATCTTCTTTGGGAAAATATTTTTGAGATATGAGTGGGAACCCTGTCGGCCCATACTATCTGGAGACATAAAACATTAAGAACACCTTTGTTACAGTTTACCTTTTATACAAAGCCTCTTGGCAAAAAACATGCTTCATGTCATCTTGCTTAAAGGAGACCTATTGTGTACTTAATCATAAACTAGAACATACTATGTAGATCAGTAATTTACATTTTCTTCATTGTAAAACACAAACCTGATCTAAAACAGTTTGGAAATAGAAACAGGTGCATTGACTTCCTGTTCAAAACTACAGAAATGAAAAGCCCTGCCTTCTTAATGCAAAATTTAAATTAAATAAGCAGCAAATTTTGAATCGCAAATTTTGGCTAAATGACAATTTTGAACCCATATGTTGTACTTGGAATCTGACTGTTTTGAATAATCGCAGGTAAATATAGACAATTGTGCAACATTTTCTTTGGGTTTAACTAATAAATGTTAATTTACCCCAAGCCAAAGTTTAAATTTTGAAGGCTAATCTTACCTTACCTTAAGTCAAACATATTGATGAAATAAAGGCATGAAAACGTGTTTATCGTATATTTTGGACATTTCGCTGTATATCTGTGCTTTCTTTGGAGACTGTGCTGACTTTCTTTTAAATGGCCTTTGTTTTGTACCTTTTACTAATCCTATTGTATTGTATTGCTGGCAATTTACAACTTGGCTGGGGACTATAGGTGAAAACTAGCTACAGAAATGTTTATTATCATTCATCCTTTCAATAAAAATAATAATTATTATTTCTAAAAGCTCAAATCACTCCATCACCAGCAGGTATTGATGCAAGATGACTTTTTCTGGTTGCGTTTCCACTTTAAAGCATTTTCTTTTCTCCTTTCTCCATGTCTAACATGATCTTCTCTTGTGTGTGCCTGCAGGTTGCAGCTTCTTGAGCTCGGTGGACCCCCTGCTGTGCATCACCCTCCTGTTCCTGCATAACCTGCTCCCGTTCCTGTTGGCCCACTGAAGACATTTCAACCAAAATCCCACCGACAACAACCTAACCCAACGACCACCACTCTCTCACTTTCTCCAAAAAAACCAAAATACCAAACAACGGAGCAGCCGGTGGGGGTCAGGTCAGGGGTTTGGATTCACATCTTATATAAATATATATATATACTCGCCACACATCACTGCAGGGAGTGACGGCGACCAATTCAAAGGAGGAAAAACTTACCGAAGGGACTCAAATAAAGATCGAACACTGACTTTTTGGACTCTATATGAGCTTGTGCGGACGTATGGGGAGAAAGGAGAAGATATTAAAAAAAAAAAGCAAGCAGGATTATGGGATGCACATTGGCCAGGCGGAGCGCTGCCTCTTCTCTGCATAGCACCCGCTTCACGCATGGCCCTCCTCATATTACTACGCCATCTTTCGTTGTTTTTGTTTTTTTGTTTTTGGGGTTTTTTATTCAAAAGCATCTCCACTGTGAATCCTGCTTTTAACCAACACCAGTCACTTTAATAATGTGAGCCCTTCTGTTGGTTCGAGACATCTGTTTTATGAAGAAAAAAGAAAAAAACATGTGTGATCTCAGTGTTTTTGCTTTTAACGGAAGAGGAGGTCGGTGAACATTATATGGGAGGTGAAATTATTCAGACTGTGTTGGTCTAATGTACTTTTTGTCTGCCCCGTAGATGGAAGCGGACAGTGGAAGAATAGTGGTGCTGCGTGCGAGGAGGTGTAAAGAGCAGGTTTGGGCAAAAAGAAAAATCCTAAATAAAGGATTGGTGCTGAAAGAGTGGAGTATAATTGGACATATTCAAGAAAAAAGGGGAGTATTGGTCAGGAGTGCACACAAGGATATGGTAAAAACTTAACTTGCAAATGCGAAAAAAAGATATTCGTACATAGAAGAACTTTTGGTGGTTAGAAAAGAACCAAATAATGTACAATGGACAATACATTTTAAAGGACACATTTTATGCTTTTAACCATGTCCAACCATTGAGTTATAGCAATCATTAGAGAATCAGTTTCCATGGTAACCTATTATTAGTACTTTCCACTTCCAGGAGCCATGTAGTGTTGGAAATTATATTCTAAAGAACTCTTACAAACTAATTAGAAGCTGAACTTTTTAAATTACAAATTCCATTATATAGTAATGGATTTTTTTTTTCACATTTGTTCTGTAATTAATGTTCCTGTTCTAACAAACTAAAACAATCTTTAAAAAAAAAACTAATGGCATTTTTATAATTCACCGAAAAAGTGCTCAGACACAGAAAGGTGAAGGTTTTCTGTATTATTAGAAAAAAAAAGATGTAGTAATTATGTTATTTACACCTTTTGAATTTTACGACCTTGTTTCAGTTTTAATCACAATATGCCTTTTCTCCAGTCCTAAAATGTCCAGTCATTATTACCAACACAAAAAAACACCAGAAGTTGTATTAAGCTTTATTCAAACTAATTTGAGGAAACCTGTTTTGTAAGTTATCTTCCCTCTGAGCTTCAGAAAACACTCAGTTCCAAATTTTAAAGTTTCATGACACAGTCCAAGATCTTTGTCAGATCTTTTGGTTACAATTTGGCGTCTGCAATTGCTTGTAGGTTTATTAATCTTCCTATCCGATTCCCTCTTGCAGTCAGTAGAAATAACTTTAACTCAGTTCTTGACGAAGGAGAAATCTGACTTAAATGAAGTTATGTGCTGTGTTAATTGCCCATAACAACACATGCTCTTTAAAACATAATATGTGTCCTTTAATGTCAAAAGAAGTTGTACAATTGTTAACGGTGAACTAAGGATGTTGGTAAATGGAATGAACTAGACTGCTTTTGATATAATGAAAAATCACACTATAGAATGCAGCTGAGGTATTTACATGACAGTCACTATGTTTACATCCACACTTCAGAGCTAAAAAAAAACATAATGTGTGAGCTGGTGCTAAAAGATGTTCAGGGGCGCCTAGTAAATTAGAATTAGCAAGCCAAATTTGTTGCTGTATACAGTAACTGGTGAGAAAATGGCTATGATATATAACAACACTAATGGCAAACAAAAGTAGCAACATTTTTTTTTCCACAGCACAAATGAACACTTTAGCCTTGTTTCTATGGACACAGAAAGAGGCAGAACAATGCGGTCCTATACAGTTTCCACTGTGAAAAGCAGAGGGTTGTACTTTCAGAATGGATGGAGACCTCACACAGTTCACTTCAGTTTCCTTTTAGATGCAATGATAGGCTCAGGTGAAAACCAGATGGGGAAAAAATAGAGAAAAGCAGCAAATTCAACAAGTCGTCTTTTAAGTTCGGTAAACTGTGATGATAACTTGCCCCCACACTGCTCCGAGCTCTGTGTAAAAAGGTGCGTTGGTTTTATGCACTTTCTAAGCCGAACTGTATTCGACTCAGCCTTAGCAAAGTACAGCTATCACTTTCTTGTTTCTCGTAGGGCTGGTTGATATGGCAAAAAAAATAACATCACGATTTTTTTTTGGGAGCCAGATTACAATTTAAGTTTTATCAGGATTCTTGAAGATCTTATTTTCTTTGAGGTAATTACAATTCACTATCATAAGCTAAATCTTGCTGTCAAATCCGACCAGTGTTGCCAGATGTTCAGAGAGAAACAAGCAAACTCAGCCCTTTAATAAAAGTTAATAAATGAATCAATCAATTAGAACATTGTGTGTTGCTGCAAAACAAGTGTATGTGTTTTTTGTGACATTAGTAGCAACTTTTAGACATGAAAACATGCTAAAAATCCATGTTTCAGTCAAATGAATTCAAACCTGAAAAATTGCTAAGATTTGTTCCTTTTATGAAGTAAAATCGCAGTCCAAAAGAGACTTCAAAAAAGAAGCCCAAAGTCGTTATAAAGACTTGGATTTGGCAACTCTGAGACTTAAAGTAATTAGTCTATGTATTTGAACAGACAAATGCATCAAATAGAGAAAAGGGAAATCATTATGTGATGATGAAGCAAAACACTCCAAAAAATATCCAGTGCTTTAAACATCCAACATAATTCAACCAAACGTATTGCATAAAATGAGGCTAAAATGCAGCGCAGCAGTACAGACAAGGGTAACAAATGCAGGAAATGCTGACAATAAATTGAAAGTTTTTTTCTTTTTTGCTTCAGCCTGACCCTCGTCTCACAGCTCCACAAACATGGAAATATTAAACATGTTCTTGTGAATCTTTTAGCTCAACCTCATGAAGTATAATTCAGGTATAATTTAGACTAGAACAAATATAATCATGATTTTTTTCCCTCACATTGATCAATTTAGATTTTTGTGTAATCTTTTCAAAAGCTAAAGAAATATGGCCATAAGCAATATATATAATATATATATATAAATAATATTATATATAAATAAACTGGGTGCATTATCCAGTTTTCATGATGCAACATGTAAACATAGTGAGGATATAGAAGAGAGAAACCTAATGCCTTGGTGGTGTGTGCTTGAGACTTTACTCTACCTCAATCTTGAATATACTATTACTCCTATAAAATTCAACTGGCTATTTTGAAATGGAATTGATTTAATCTTTCTAATTATCATCTTTTGTCTTTTCTGAGTCCAACATCTTGTAACTCTTTCCTTAAAATGATATAGCCTCAAAGTCATTTGCATGATTCCTTGATATTAAAAGAAACAGACAATTTGCCACTTAGAATCTTCAGTATGTAACTAAAGGTGTGCAGTCATTAAGAAAAGAGCGTTTTTATGTCCTTATCATTTAACTTATTGTCATATAATAGAGTTACACAATGTTGTTCTGAAAGAAGGCCTACTGAATAAATGTGAGAAGCCCACTATTGATCCACTGTCTCCTGTCCAGTCCACGGAGCCAACACGTTTGTCTCATGGCTGTGTTCCATCATGTAAACACTGAATAAGCTGATCTATTTTGATTAAGATAAGGCACACCTGACCATTGTTGTTGTTTATCACCTCCAATGATGTTTATTTTTATTAAATCGATGGTGATCAAAGTGAAGACATTTCATTTCTACCAGACAAATAGATTTATTGGTATCTCGCCAGCTGCGGTTCAGATGAAGGTTTATTGTTTTTGTAATAAAAGGTAGATTTGAAAAGGTGGTACGAGTGCATCAGTGTCTTTCTTTTGTTATAACGGCTTCGTTCTTGTAGGTCATTAGTTTATGTTTCCAGTGTAAACAGCATTCATTCAGAAACATAATTGAAAAGGAACTCAACAGTCCTGTCCACTTTGAAGATCGCCTGGTTCATTATTGCTATAGAACGCAGGAAGCAACATTTAGCATGCAAATAATGACAAATCCGCCTTGTTAGATGCAGGCTTGCTAAACTTTCATGGGAATATGTTTGCCAGAACGATATAAAAGGTGAACAAAACAGCTATGGAACAACCCAATAAACTTCTGGGTCAATATTGGTAAATGTATCTATCTTCATTGGTCTAACATTTGGTCAACTCAAAGTTCTTGTTCCCAAGCATGCCATAGAAATAAAGGAAAATCCACCATGTTTGCAGCAGATTTGCTGAACTTCCATAGAAATAAATTAGCCTTAAGAATGTAAAAAAAAAAAAAGAACTACTAAGTGACTACTGATAAATACTCTATAGTGTTACCGTAAGTATAATGAATGCTACTTAAGTAGCATTGTCAGAAGTTTAACATGAGGCCAAGGGAAAATTCTCCTGAAATGTGATGTCACATTGTTTGGTTGAGTCTGACAACTCTGATCACAGTAAAATTAACGACTCGTGTTACATTGCCAGTAACTATAACGGCGTTATCACTGATGAAAAAGTAAATAATTATATTACACGATATAGATATACAGTATAAGCTGTTATATAGATATATATGCCGTTATAATGATAACGTCGTTATTTTCAGTCCAAAATTCTCAAGTAAAACTTCAGCACCAGATTCGAAATAAAAAGTCAGCACACGGCTGATTGGTCTTCAGGAACCACATGGTGGGCAGCCTGTTGAGCTCCATGGGAACTCCTGTTGAAAAGTACAGAATTGATAAGTCTTGCATCCTCAGAATTGTAGTTTAATGTAGCGAGCAGTAGACGTTAAATACTGAATGTTCACATAATACTAACTTGTTTTGCTCCCAGTACAGATACGTACAATGACAAAGTAACTATGTTTGGGTGGAAAGACATCACAATGTGAGTTTTTTTGTTCTCTAAATTCAGGAAGTGGCCTTCTTTATTAGCATTGGCATCTGTTGACTTGCTGACACTCTGGCTTCTGAAAGTTGTGAAAAGTGCTTCAAAACTCATCATGGTCATGAATTATGGAACACAGTATGCATTAGGTAAGTGAACAATACATTATTAGCTTTGTTTATTACTTTTTAAAGACTTTAAGACTACAGAACCATTCATTCTTTCACTTTGTTTCTAGTTTTGAAACACAACATTTTTAGATCTTATGTGTTGACCCTGATTCGTCTTGAATAAATGCACTTTAGCACATGGGCAGGGATAAGTGGTAGGTGAAAACAATACTAAGAACAAAGTAACAGTGCAACATTGCAAGAATATATCAGATGTTTATTTTTTCACCTTCATAAAATTCTCTGCAGCTCTTTGTGGAAAAAAGTGAGACTAATTGCGAGTCACTTGATCCAATTGAAGTGAGCTCTGCTTCTCTTCCGCACCAAACGCGCTCACATCTGGTCATTTGAATCACATGTGTGGATGCAGTACACTTCAGCCCTGCAGCGCTCACACCTGACTGAACACAGGCCTAATTGGGAAACAGCATCAAATACAAAAGTACGTGCTCACCTAACTAGTGACTCAAATTTCACTGCAGACAAGTGGACAAACTATATTATTGTAGTTGTAACCAAACTACCAGTCAATACAATAACTTAATGTATTTATTTATTTTCACTTTTTATAAAGGTTTGCCATAGTTCCTATTGAACAGACACAAGTGCTTTACACAGCCTTATGCACTGCCTCCTGGTGAGTAGGGAACCCATTTTTTCTGTTGTGGCACTTTGTTGAATGAAAACTGCTTGTCCCAGACTATTCTATTTTTTTTTTTTTTTATTTATTTATTTATTTATTTTTTGTCATGTTTCACCATCAAGTTCTATGGCCAATATACTACACAGTACAAATATACTCCACTGGACAAATATACTACACAGGACAAATATACTGCACTGGACAAAGGGTCTCAATTTCAATTGCACTGGAGGCCAACATGATTGGAAGGCCACATTTTAAAATGTATGCCTATAGTATGGTATGATGCTGTGTGCTTCACATAAATGAACCTTTTGTCTGCTGGTTTTCATTAAAACCTTGTTTTATCAATAATTTTTGAACAATATATCACAAATATTAGATACATTTTTGTAAAACAAAAGTGGGTCACCATTAAAAGCGCTATGCCCAATTTTACCATCTTAAAATGTAAACAAACGTTGAATATAGATTTTTTTTTTTTCCCAAGAGTCCAATATTTAGCTCATTTACCTAAAGAGAGCCCAGCTCTGCTGTGTAGGAGCCTATTTCCTGAATTTTATTAGCCGGTTTTATTTCGCACAGTGTTTAACATCACATTGTTTTGTTTGTTTGGGCCATGGTTAAGAGGAATTTAACCAAGTCGCTGTGATCAAAGATGCGGCACTGTGCTCAATGGCTTTTGATCGCTGCCATTTGTTGCCATTATGGCCGTTAGCTTTAGCCTTTTGCTAGGTGCTCTACAGGCTATGAATGGAGTTGTGTTTCCCCCATGATTCTTTGCAAGAGGAGCAAAGAATCATGTTCCAATCAGAGCAGGAGTAACAGAGTGAGCAGCGGTAGCTGAAGCTAAAGCTTAAAAAACGGTCTTAAATCTTTTGAACCAAAACGTCTATGATGGGAACATATGTAGGAATTGCAACAAAATCCGACCATTCTTAAAGTTGTAGATGCTGTTTCTGCTGAACACGAGCAGTTTGTGTTTGTAATGGAGCTGCCACTGCGACAAGTTAGCAATGTCGTATCCAGTACTACAACAGATTCATGCTTCAACCAATTGTACTTCCGATTATACTTCTGGTTCACTGCTTTAACCAACTGTACTTTCTGGTGGTTGAAGTGAAATGAAATTGGCTAACCTAAAACATTCTGGTCCTCAAAATGCTTTATCACAGTGTTTTGAGGTTTTCACCAGAGTTCTGCTGTGTCTATATGCTAATCACATTTAGCCCAAGTGAAGTACTTGGATTGTAGTCTGCAGACGGGTCATTGTAAACAATTTTTTTTTTTACACATATAGACACTGTGACAATGTTTGTGCTTAGGGTAAAACTGAGTTCAAGTTTATTTAATAAAGTTCAGTATAGCCCTTTAATATTAATCTGTAATCATCCTGGGCCAGGTGAAATCATCTCAGGGGTTGTGTTTGGTCTGCAGCCCAGGTTTTCCATAGGCACCTCTAATTCTGCACCTTTTATAGTCACCTTTTTTCCATTCGTTTCTGCTCTTTGTCAGTCTCACTTATGTGAGTACAGGTGGATTAAACCAATCACTATGAAGCCTGAACTCACAGCAGTCTTCTTTTGAAACTGACGATCGGTGAATAAAAGATATGAATGACACAAGAAAAGAAACTTGGACTAACAATTAAAATAATATCACAGTTAAAAGCAAACCAACCTAGATTTGCGAGCATAACGTGTCAACCGGAACAAAGAGAGGAGTTGCCCTGTCAAAAGACTTATTAGATTAGCTCTCTGGGTAAACAGCAGCTCCGCGCAGCACTGTTCAAGAAGGTGTCTTTTTCTACAAAGGGATTTAAATGTAAGGTTTGATGTCAGGACTAAATTATGGCTCTTTGATGAACACAATTATCTTCCCCAGACGACAGTGCTTTCATGTGCGCTGTACTTGGGTGAGCTCAGATCTTTCAACCCTCAGGACTAAATTCACATCTGAAGTAACACAAAGCCATCGCAAAATCCAACCAGGAAATGACAATGTGCAGCTTTTATCATTTTAAGTGGATTCTGAATTGTATCACTATTTAAATAATGATAGATTAGGAGATTAGATTTGCTCAGTGTGAGAGTTCAGGAGCTACTTGAGACATATTAGCAACAGTAAAGCACAGATAGCAACTTAAAAGAAGTGTAGTTTTTCCAAGGGTGAACAGGCATACAGATGTGAGCTGTTGTTTCACTGTATAATAGGCAAGCTTGTTGTGATTGTAAGCTATATTGGTTTTAATACTGTAGCTTGTGTTGACTGGCATTGAGGTTAAAGTAGTTTATTTATGTAGTTAGAAAAACACATGGAAAAGATGCAAAAGAAGCTCAGTGCTCATAGAACATAACCAACATGGACAAACAACACAGACACAACTGACACATCGACACTTTGAAATCAATAAATAAAACATTTAAACAAAGCTAAAAGTGCTGCAGTCAAACTTTAAAGGAGACCTATTGTGATTTTCCGTACATTTAGGAAGAAACTATGACATGTGCAGGTCAATAATTCATGTTTTGGTTCTTTGCAAAACACAAAAATGATCTAAAATGGCTTAGAATTAGAAACAGGTCTATTGACTTCCTGTTCAAAAGTGCAGAACCGCCTCCTCATTGTAAAATTTAACTGTAACAAGCTAACCTGGCCAGTCAGATGTTCTTTCTCGCTATATTTGTGAATTTACAAACACGAGATAAACCATCTGGCCTTCCAGCCGCCCGATTGGTTTAAGAGTCTGAAATGGCGGTATTTCGGCTCACTCACATCACAGCAGTGTGGTTTTGAGGCCCAGTCACATTGTACCAGGGCGGGCTACCACGAACTGTTAGCGCTCCGAGTCTGATTCAAGCTAAACAAAGATGGCTGCTCTCGTGGATGTATGTGTTCTGCTGCTTTTGATGCGGTTTCAGCAGAAATACGGAGTAATTTCTCTTTGAAAGAAGAGCATGTGTGACACTTGTTCTATCCCACGCGGACATTGGATACACCATTACGAGTTGTTGCTGTGATTGGCTAAGCACAAATAAGGTAGGCCGCTCACCCAATCAGCTTTAAGTATTTCAGTAAATGCCCCACCTTTTCCCAAACGCCTTCAGCAAGTAAAGTTCCAGATGGATATAGTGAGAACTCAGATAGGAGTTCAACACAGATCCATCTGGCGTGAGCCAGGTTAGTAATAAGCCACAGATTAAAAAACAACTCGTGAAAAAAAATATAGAGAGAATTTTGTTGTTGGAAATTGTCGACAAAACATTCTGAACCCTACATCTTTTGCACACCATCTTAATTTTTGAGTAATTGATAGTAAATACAGAGTGGGTGGGGTAAGGTGGTAGGTGAAGATAGAGATTTTTCTTTGCACTGGAGCATCAGCTGCAAAAGAACGCAAGATAACTCAAACATGCATGAATCAATCCAAAT
This sequence comes from Mugilogobius chulae, assembly GCA_038363315.1. Lineage (NCBI taxonomy): Eukaryota > Metazoa > Chordata > Actinopteri > Gobiiformes > Gobiidae > Mugilogobius > Mugilogobius chulae. Next base: position 39,721,890 of record CM076398.1, on the reverse strand, counting down.
ATAACTTGGGAAAATTAAAGCACTGTGTTGTAACAGGGTTAAAAACTCAGAAAGTAGATTTTACATAATAGGTCTTCTTTAAAGGTGCATCATTTAAAGTGCATTATTCACACTGATAACAGCTTGTAGGAAAAAGCTCTCAGCATGGCGTGCAGACCTGTATTTAGTTGAGCTATACCTTCGACCTGATGGAAGCAGCTCATACGTGTCTCTTCCAGGGTGAGAGGATTACTTATGATCTGAAGAGCTCCATTTAAAAGTCTCCTTTAGTAAAGAGCACAGGCAGGTCCATGTGCACAGATCTCTTGGCCAAGCGAACCACTTTATAAATAGCTTTCTATTCATTGCCTGTGATGTTTCATAAACCACATAGAGACTTTCAATAGTACAGTGGTAAAAGTTCAACAGAATCTTAGTTCTGGGTGAATTCTCTAGGTTTAGACGCTGTTGAGGTTTTTTTGCAAAGTTAGTTAGAAGTTAGTTGAAATTTACACTCTTTCACGATTTGTAAAATCTTATCTTACGATTTGTAAATCTTAACCTACTCCCAGTCCTAAACTTACCCATTTTAGTAACTTGAAGCCTAAACTTAACTGTTTCACCCCCAAAAATGTCACCACGTGGCTTCAACCAAAATGGTGGTTATTTTAACATACTGACGTAATAAGGGGAAAAAACGTGCTTGTCCTCTATTTTGATCTACATTTTCTTTAGAGACTGGGCTAATTTTTTTATGTGAAGCTAACAATTGGTATTATCACAATATTACAGAGGGCCCATGACGATGAGGTTATGCCAACAGTCATTCTTTTTTATTACTATCATTGTCATTCAGTGATTCTACTTTTGGATGCAAATTTATGGCTTCAGACTAGCTCTCTCACCACCACATAGGCTATAAAGTCTTGTTTCTTTGTTCATTGAAATATGTGTTGATTTTTTAAGATTTTTTTTTTATATATATAAATAAAATGTGTGTTTAAATATCTGAAACTATTAGTTTTGCACTGTTTAAGCCAGTCTCATTATCCAGTTTTGTAGTTCTGTCAGTATTCAGATGCCTTTTGAATTTCATATGTCTTAAAAAATCTGATGAAAAAGTAGTATTTTAAAGTTTTAGAGTGTCTATAGTCCTGGTATTATTAAAAATTGACAAAAAACACACAAGACATTATGATTTTTTATAGTTATTTTTTTGTTTTTGTTGATATTTAGTTAATTAATCGCTACAGCCCTAAATAGTGGTATCTGGCCTCGAGAAAATGAAGTTGAATAGCTCTGCTGTATATTATCTGGTCTGCATTCTTTTGAGCTTCAGCACATCTGAATTAGCCATTCAGGGATTTGCATCACAAGGAAAAAACAAATGGGAGACTGAAAAACAAAGTAGATTTCTGCCAAATCAATGAGCACTAAAGTATTTTAATGCAAGTTAAGGAAAGTTTGATTTTATGGCTCTCCTTTGAGCGCTCATTTATTTGTGAAGCCTTACTTAACTTGAAAATATCAGGCTAATCCCCCATCTATAGGTCCTCCTCACCAAACTCCCTCCCCAAGGAGACAACCTGTGCTGCACTGCGGCTTCCTGCTGCTCCTGACAGCTTCTCAGCAGCACCAGGTGATGGATGGATCAAACGTACATTTACTCAGCAGAGACAAATAAAGGTGCACCATATGGCCTGCTGGAGTCGGCTGTTTGTCTATAAGGAGATAGATCGCTTTATTGCCATACTGTGGAACTTTCCAACCAAGGCAATAACACTAAGACCTCTCACTACATTCACTTGGCACAATATTGGCTCTGTTTAGGCCCAACCAATAACTTTTTAAAATGGTTGAGAAGCCGGACTGGAATTGCTATAATTTGCGTTTGAAATAGTCATAATTTGAATTTCAATCAAACTCACAAATGGTCAAATTTATGCCGTTGCCTCTGGCCAAGTGGCTTAGTTGGAAGTTTTGGTCTCTCGTGAGTTAAAAGGTTAAATGAAATAACTTTAAATTGCTGTTCCTGATTTTGGAGAAAGGCAGAATGCTAATACCGAGACAATGGGGGTCAGTTTTTAGAGTGTGACTATAAACTGCGGTCTGTTTGAAATACTGTGCATAAGGATTAGGCTTGAGTCCAGATGTGACTCTGCCTGTTTGAGTACCTGCTTCCTCAAAGTCGTGCAGAGAAAATCATGGGGAGAAGGGCTCAAAATGAAAAAGGCATGCATAGAAAATCTTTTATAGTGCTCAGGGAAGAACGGAGCGCTCTGCAGCAAGACGTGCTCAGTGACCATAGAAATACATTACAAAAACAATCTAGAAGAAAAAGACCATGCCATATACCGACTTTATTTAGAAAGCAACTGACCAACACATACAAAGTAGCAATTGCAGTCAACAATATAATAATAGCAAGTAAGTCAAACAATAAGACATCACAAATTGAATAAACATCTCAGAGTTAAAAGCTTGTGAAAAAGTGTTATTAGGAATGATTTAAAGAATATATAGTAATAGAAATCAACTTTTTGAGTTTAATTCTATTTTAACATTGTTTCCTAATCAAAAACACATTTTAAGTTTTCTCTGTGACATGTTTTTGCTTCAGTTTGAACCTCAGAAAACACTGAGGGCCTGATTTATCAAGCCAGATGCTAAATTGCAGGTGCAAACTGAAAACAAAAAATCTTGTTTTTTGCAAGCAATTTATGCATACTTTAATATTGGAAGATGTATATATAACATGTTACACAAAACAGATATGCACCACCTCAAATTCTGCATCTTTAGTGTCCCGTATGAAAGAAAAATAGCTATGCCAAGATTTTGCTCCCCTAACCTGTTTGCACATGAGCAAATGCTTGATAAATCTGGCCCTGAGTGCAGAAGATCCTGTTTTTATGTCCATAAACCATTTAAACGTGTTTGGTGCATTTCTGCAGCAGTTACAAAGGAGGCTAAATTGTTTGTATTGTTTTCCTTGTGTAATTTCCTTTGCAGCAGATTTGCAGAGCTCTAACTCAATTCTTGATGTGGGAAACACATGACTATCATGTTGGTTCTGATCTATGAAAGTGCAGGTGCTTATCGTCAAAATGTGCCATCATACAAAGACACACAACTGAAAAAGTTTAAACAAGCATTTAACACAATTCAAGTTTACAAGGTCATGTATTATTCACTCATTTTCTACTGCTTGTTCTCGATAGGGGTTGTGACTGGAGCCTACCCCAGTGACTTTGGACCTTAGGCGGGGGAACACCCAGTGACCAACTCGTCACAGGGTTAGAGGCAGACAGCCATTCACTCTGGACAACTCGGAGAAAACCCATGATGACACAGAAGGAACATAACATCTGGAGAGTGTGAAATGTTGACTTGGTTTGGCCCAGAAGTTGAACCAACAATCTCCTCATTGGGAAACCAGAGCTACTCGAACCCATCTGCGACCATCCACTGTATTATCATTTGTCATATCGTAAATTTGCCCGTCATTTATGTCTTTAGATTTTGGCCCATATTTCAAAACAATCTTCTAAGAAAATGTAGATATACAACAAAATGTTAAAAACGTACGATAAGACCATTTTCACACCATTTTTACTCCAATGTTACAAACACATGAAATGTAAATAACCACAAATTTAGTTTGAAGCCATGTGATGATATTGTCTTTGGGTTTTACGAGTAAGTTTTGACTTCAAGTTACTCAAATGGGTACGTTTAGGACTCGGGCTTGGGGTAGGTTAAGATTAACTTGTTAACCCAAAGAAAATGTCGCCACATGTTTTAAACCAAAGTTTGTGGGGTTTTTTGGCATTTTTTGTAAACATTAGTAAAAAAGACGTGAAACTTATCGAACATTTTTGACGTTTTGTTATATATCTACATTTTCTTCGAAGACTGGGCTGCATATTTACAATATGGTTGTAACAGCTGTGGAATTACCTTTACTTTATGCATACTTGCTGGACAAAAGACATCTATAAACTTAATGAAAATAGCTTCATTGGGTAACGATGTTTAATATAATATAATATAATATACTTATGTTCACTATGTTTTACTCAAAAGTGTAGTCTAACCCAGTGGTTCCCAAAGTGGGTCACGAAGCGAATTTGGGGGTCGTAAGATGGTTTTCAGATGTAATTTTACAAACATTTTTCTGTATTTTATAATTATTTACATTGAAAACAGCATGTTTAATGAATTTCAGTCAAATAACACTACAAACTGCTAAAACAGTTAAATTAAACCCTTTTAAGAAAAACTTTAAATAATTGGAAAGGTCTATTTGTTTTGAATTGGGGGTTGCAAGTTACTGGCATGGTTGGGTCCCGGTCAGTAAAGCTTGGAACCCCCTGTCATAATATTAAACCACTAGTACATGATAATTTTGTGGAGCCATTCCCAAACAAATAATAACAAAGAATCAAAATTGCAATCTCTTTTGAACATTTCTTTCAAAAACGAATTTCATAACCTCGCCTGACATCTGAATTTGCTTCCATTCACCAGCCGCACTTCCAACACTTCAATTATCACGTCTCATCAGAAAAGCGATGAGTTGGCGAGCGGTTCTGGAGACTTTCCGGAACGTCACAGTGGAGGAAACACAAGCGAGTCCCCGGTCGTGCTGGAGAGGCCATTACACCAGCAGTCCCAGAGAGGCTGCAGCTTCATTATGCACAGCCAAGCACTCTGCAAAGCACCTTAGGCACAGAGCAGCGGGTCCGCACCGGAACGCTCCACTGACGAGCCCAAACTTAATGGCTTTGTTGACCTCAGACGGAGAAAAAAAAACATGGCTGGCAACATCTTCCCGTTCTTTTGTGGGATGAGAGTGTTTTTTGTAAAAGTCACTCTGCCTTGGCTTCGGGTGAAAAGGGTAAATTGTTTGAGAATTTGGAGGAAAAAAAAAACAAGAAACGTCATTCGGAGGAAGAATAAAAGGTCCAAGAAGCCATCAAGGTCAGGGGAAGAGAAAGCTTAGTCAGGACGGTAATAAGAGAAGGTTTTAAAGAATTTTTTATTTTCTGTGTCTAAAAATAACATTAGCTGCTTTTCCTGAGTACCACAGCTGTCTCGATCATTCTAGCTCTATGCTTAAAAGTACTGGTAAAATGGTGCTTTCGTGATGGCGTCAAAGCTGTAAATACGAGTTTCCAAGAAGAAGCTGCATATGAGACTTCAGTCAGACAAATGACAATTCTGGAAACATCAGGGACGACCCAGTTTGGAATGTAGTCGCTGCTTATTTGGTGGAAGGCAACATTAAGTTACTTTCAAAAAAGATGGATTGTATAATTTCTTAGTTGTCAATCTTGGTCAAAAGAGGTGTATAGATTTGTAACAGCCTTGAACTTATGGTAAATGGAAAAAGAATCATAAAACAAATAAATGGTGTGCATGTAAGACCAGTAAATCGTTGGCCAATTGAAAAATAGGTACTTCCTTATAAATTAGCCTGTTTACCTGTCAATCAAACTCACTCTTTTCCTAAGTAACCCACTAACGGACCTCTGCAGAAGAAAGTTAGCAGTGAGTGATAAAACCTATCAACAATTTTTATCATTCACTGCTCAACAGCTACAACAGCAAATAGGACTTTAGGATATATATTGTGTCAAATATAGACACGAAGACTTTGGGATAAATAAAGCGATTCAACCTTCCAACTGTCTAACAATGCTAACGGTGGCTGCAGCTAAATGCTAACGTGATGCGAGCGCTGCCTGGCGTGTTTTAGCATAGTTTTAAAATTTCTGTTTACTTTTCTGACATAACTCCACATCAACAACTTCCATTTACACATGGTTGTTACTAAAAATACATAATACAATTCACTTACTTCACCAGAAAATGTTCTAAAAGAAGTTAGCAGTTTAGCATCCCATATTGTAGCATAGGCATGAGAGGATTTCCCCCTCAGCAAGCCACGCCTCCTAACGTTACGTGTTGCCGACTGTATCTATTGGCCCAGTTGGCAGTGGATGGCATGGCTCTTGAGTTTAGATAGCAGACTGTGTGTTCTCCTTTGACGTTTGTTCTTTTATTGTGGCCAGCCAAAGGCACCCCGTTGACTATATACTGTATACTGACCAATTAGCATCTTCATATGCCAGACCTGAGGCTGGGATGGACTCTCTCGACAATGGAGAAGTGCTCAGTACAGTAATAGAAATTTGACAGATTTGTATTTGAGATAAACTGGTCTTTTGTGTTAGAAAATGTTTTTGTCTACAGTTCATGAAAACTTGGTACAAAATTATTACACAGTGGACTTCTAACACTTGATCCTTCCTCAGAATTCAAAGGTTAGACTATTTTGTATGTTTGCACAATGTTACAGTTGAACTGAAGAATACTTGTGGTAAAACACTGACTCCTAAAACTTTTGTCTAGCTGACTACAATGCTTGGTGAAGGGGAACATTTTGCTATAAGAAACAAAACCAGCATTCATACAAAAAACAAGGAAATAGAGAACAGTCCCAAAGCACCTTTATCCTCGCCCCTTCAATCTTTATAAGGAAAAACTCCCATAAACTCAGTTGGAAAAAGACAATCCTCAAGGGGAACAATGGTAAAGACGAGATCCCACAAACAGGCTGTACATGATACAGAACTGACACACCTTCATTTGCAGACAGAGTTCATAGACAGAGTTCATCTAAGGTTCAGTCCTGTTTCTTGCATTGTGTATCTTGCGTTGCCATGCTGCGTTGCCATCCTGCACTTGTAATCCTTATTCATTCATAAGTTCCATGCCTAATAAATGAGGACCTATCATAATCCATGTATTGTTGTGTTGTGGTCCCTGCTAATGCACTGCTTTCAGCGCAGTCCAGGGCACATGGTCAACAGAGGGCAAGGCTCTCCTTTGATGATACAACTCAGAGATTCAGAATCCTTATTTATGGGTACACAATTTGGGTGAATTTGGACATGGTTATGTTAGCATTTCACAAATATTTTTTCTTGTTTTACCAAGATATATTGATGACTTTTTAAATTATCTTTTGGTGAGCAAATATGGCATAGAGTAGAGATAATTCTATAACTCTTGACTCGCAAACATCTTGCAAACAAAATAGTTAACGATTTGACAAATAACTTCAGTTTTGTTAAAGGGACTATATCCATTCTTGCTTCCTTAAAAATGTAACCAATCAGAAATAATTTATTTTAAGCTTCCCACATTAGTCACATGTCTGGCTCACTATCTAATTCATTCGGAGCGTCTGAATTGTTTATCACGATGTGTTTTAAGCTTTTTTCACAGCTAATAGTGCCGGTATGCTAATGGAAGTTAGCCACAATGCTACCATTAGCAACAGACTAACTTAACAGAGCTGATTGAACAAGAAACCAGAACCAGAAAACTGTAAATTGTCTTAGATTTAAGTTTGATGACATACGGCTTATTGGAGGTGGAGGGATTTTATTTAAAGTGAGGCTAAACAAAATAAATAAACGCACGGTCAGAGGCTTACTCTCCCTACAGCTCCGAACAGCCTCACAAAAATGAAAGATGCCCGGAAACATTTTAAGAGACGCCCAGTGGGTGTGAACAGACATTCATTGACAGCATGAAATATGAACAGTGAGCTTGGCAAGTTCTGAGTCAAAGCAGTCCTGACATGCGCTGACGCTTACAGCTGTGAGGCCACAGTAGCAGTGTCAGAAGGACTTCTGTTAGCCCACCTGGACAGCTCAATGTGATGGGAGCGTGGACCGAAAATGCACTGACAGTGTGTGACTATTGTGGCAGCACAGTCGGGGTTTTGCACACACAACTGCAAAATGAGTGACTTGGACAAAAATGTCAAAAAAAAGGCCTGTAAACAGATTATTGAATTTTGACCCCATATACACATTGACAGTGGGAAAAAAGCTGATTCTGTGTTTAGTTTCACTTTATAAAAGACAATGTGTATTTTTAAAAATGTATATTCCAAATTTTTCATAAATTGCAATTTTACTGCTGTAAATATTTACATCAGGGACTATCCAACTACATAAGTTATATTTACAAAACATTATCCGTCTTCTGAAATCTAAAGTGGGGCTCAGTGCAGCTCAAACATGGCTAGGTTGTCTATGTTCCAGTCTGGGCTGTTGAAAAAGCAAGTGGATGGCATTTTGTAAGAACATTATAGATTCAGTTTCCAGAGCATTTGGTGTTTCCACATTCTGAGAAGTCGACATCTGGAGAATTCCCAGGTGAAGAACTGCTATCGACCTGTATTGAAGAGGCAGCTAAGGTGATGCTGTATCCCTGAACTCCATCCATACATTTCAGACAGCACTGGTCAAGTGGACAGTGCTGGAAGAGTAAAGAAAGGGGTGAAATGGTTTGGTCAGAAACAATCGAGCAATCCACACAGACGACTAGTATACTTTGTTTTGTTTTTTTACTATAGCATTGAGTTCACTTGCCAACTTGCTAATTTGCTCAGTTTACATAAAATTGCAAAAACAATGTAGGCAAAGCAAAAATACACAGCTTAGTAGCCAAAAAATGCTTAATATAACTGCAAAAACAAATTTCCCATAGAAACAATAATGTAATCACAATGCTTGGTGAATGGAAACTGTGAATGACTTGACAGAATACAAGTAGAGTGGCGTACAAGAGCAAAGTCTGTGGATGTGTTTTCAAATCAAAATTTAGAAGGATAACATAGATAACCTTGAAAAAATAAATAAATTAAAATAAGCAAGACCATTGAGACCATCGGTTTGACTTCTTGTTGCATTTTTCTTCATATTTTCTGTGACCTTTTCAAATCCAAAAGCCTTATCTTTACACTAGAGAGATTCTTAAAACAAGCAAAAGGTTATCTTAGACATTGAGTGCAATCGCAAAGGCTCTACATTCTGCATTATCCCACTTTTGGACTAAAGAGGTTCAAACTCAGTCAAGGAAAAATATTTGGAAAGGGAGAATTTTTCGAGTATCATCCAGCAGACAGACAGACAGACAGATAGAACTCTGAGATGAGCAAAGAGATAAGGGTGAATATTTAGATCTGTGAAGTAGGAGAAGCTGGAGGATTATTAAATTAAGATTAAACTCAATTTATCTTTCCACAAGTTCACAGAGGTGTGGTGTGAGTAAGTAGTTTTATTATATATACTGTATATATTTTTGTCCTGGAACCACTCATCTTCCTGGATCAGTGTGATTCTATTATGACAATTTGCCAGTTTACAACTCCAAGACTTCCATCTGTGAGGTATCAGCATGGTTGGATTTTACTCTTTATCTGTCCAATTTATAGCTCCCAAGGGAAAACCAAAATGGTTCAAAATCACAATGGTTCTAACAGGACAAAGTACAGAGGTGAATGGCTACTATTTGGACCGAGGAAACAAAGACGGAGGAGTTGCAGCAACCGAAGTACAAGGCAGAACTATGACGGGAGTAGATGAGCTTAATCCGTGAGGTAAGTTTAAAAACATCTGTTCTCCGTCAGAGTTTGACAACTACTCGAGCGCAACTCTTTTCATCAAGAGACTGGGTTGTTTATGTCACGTGCATGCCCACTCGCATTTGTTTGGATTGTTCGTACAGTCTGCTATCTCAACTCGGGTTGGCACGCCACTTCGCTCATGTACACTGATTGGGCTGTACCTTCTGGTTTTGGGGGAACTGCAGTCCTCTAATATCTGGCCTAGTAGTTAAGTGAAATGGCTTGAATGCTGAATACATTGTGCTAATATTGGCTATCCAACCTGACTATGCTTCCACACAAGGGGGTGTTTAGTATAGCTAAGGGGGGCCATCTTAGAGACATAGCATACCACTTCTGTGAGACGAGGTGACTGACGAATCTGACAGAGAAGGACATAATTGCTTACCTGAATGGCTGAATCGCTCTGTAGGCAACATGTTAACTAACATTCGAAGCCCCTCCCGGTCTGGGTTTAAGGATGGCGGGACTAGGACTACGGGGGACAGACGACGGAGGAGAAGGCTGGGAGAGCAGGTTCTGGATGAGATGGAACACTAGAATAGCATGAGCTAAGAAACAATGAACTGAGAAAGATGGAAGTGGAGGGAAAACATCACAACTGCCACAATATGGACTTAGATCTCCCACAATGACTGCACTTGGATTCTGGACACTCTGGACACTCGATTATGCATAATTGTACTTTTGTAAATAAATTATACTTTTGAGATCAGACAACCCTCAAAGATGTAATTTTTCTACAAAAATATGAAAATTCCACAACATAATGCTACAGAAATGCTTAAAGCAAAATGATTTAGAAAATTTTAGAAATCGACACATTACATCACTAATTGAGAACATTCCAAACTGTGTTTTCTGAGGCTCAGAAGGGAAAGAATCAATATATCACAGTCAGAACTCCAGCTGTGTTTCTAATGAAGAGGCAAAGATCCAGTTAAACAAACAAAAAACAAAAAAAAAATAGTAGGTAATAGTAGGTGTCCTTCAGCACAAGAAACCAGCAGTTGTATTTTATTGTGGAGAAGCAAGAACAAGCCGGTCTGTTAGAAATCCCATGACTGGAGGAATATTAACCAAAAATGTCTTGACTTTGCCCCAAGCCTTGACATAGACTTGCAGAATAAATAGAGATCTTGTATCACCCCACACAATGTCACTCAAAATCCGTTCTGAGAAATCCGGAGACGCACCGAAATAATTGCGAGGGGCTAAAACACAAATTAAAAAGTGCATGTCTTGAAGAGTTACACTAAATTCCCCGAAGATAATAACTGGAGATGATTGTACATCGGGGAGCAGATGTCACGTCGGAGACAGGCAGCCGCAGCACTGTCAACGGAATTAATCAAAAAGAAAGAAGCTCGCGAAAAGAAAGAATAGATTTACATAAGCAGCAAGATGTCCACCTTTTAGAAAATCTTGTTTTGAAGATTCGGCTAGAGCAGGTGGTGTAATGTATCCAAAAGTTTGTAATGCCAAACTGAGAAATACGTCTCTTTGAACAACTTTAAATCAGTTTTGGCCAAGTACAGATATAGTGTTAGAGTGATAGGACAAAAAAGTATTTAGACAACCACCTATTGTGTAAAAGAGACTAGAGAGGTCTGTAATATTCATCTGAGAGACGGAATGTTACTAGATAAAGAATCCACATTTTACTATTTACGCTTCCTCTGGTTATAATAATCGGTAGCACTTTAAAAGACCTCCACGGTACCTACCAGTTAAGTACCATGTCAGTTACTAGTAACTAACAGTGACACTTACTAGTACTGTACTCTGGTACTTACTGTGGTACTTACACTGGTACCTAGAGTGGTACTTGAGTGGTACTTGTACCAGCAGTTACTGGTACATACCAGTGGTAGTTACTGTGGTACTTACTGTGGTACTTACACTGGTACCTACAGTGGTACTTTGAGTGGTACTTGTACCAGCAGTTACTAGTACATACCAGTGGTAGTTACTGTGGTACTTACTGTGGTACTTACACTGGTACCTACAGTGGTACTTTGAGTGGTACTTGTACCAGCAGTTACTAGTACATACCACTGGTAGTTACTGGTACTTACTGTGGTACTTACACTGGTACCTACAGTGGTACTTTGAGTGGTACTTGTACCAGCAGTTACTAGATACATGAGACTGGTATTATGTGGTACTACACTGGTACCTACGTGGTACTTTGAGTGGTACTTGTACCAGCAGTTACTGGTACATACCACTGGTAGTAACTGGTACTTACTGTGGTACTTACACTGGTACCTACAGTGGTACTTTTACCACCAGTATTGGCATGCTGGTATGGTCGTAGCCATACCAGCATGCCAAAGCCTGATCCAGTCAGATCTCAGAAGCTAAGCAGGGTTGGGCCTCGGCAGTACTCGGATGGGAGACCACAGAAGAACCTCTGGTGCCACAGTGGGGCAACTTCAGTGGTACTTACTACAGTAGTTGACAGTCAACTACTGTAGTAAGTACCACTGAAGTACCAGCATGTGTCACTTTAGAACAGGTCCCGTTGTTACTAGTACTTAACTGTCAACTACTGTAGTAAGTACACTGAAGTACCAGTATGTGTCACTTTAGAACAGGTCCCGTTGTTACTAGTACTTAACTGTCAACTACTGTAGTAAGTACCACTGAAGTACCAGTAAGTGTCACTTTAGAACAGGTCCGTTGTTACTAGTACTTAACTGTCAACTACTGTAATAAGTACCATTGTAGTACCACTATTTACCATTATGTATCATGGTATTTATCAATAAATGTTGGAATTAAGCTAAGATTGTTGTAAATTGTTTTCTGTTGTTTTGTTTACTGAAACAAATAATTACTTTGGTATTTGTCAATACCCAATATTGTTGTGACATAAATAAAGACAGTTGTGCTTTTTTAACACTTGCATTTTATTGTTATTCTTAATTTATAAGCTCTACTTTTTAATTTAGTACCAATAATACACCACTGAAACATATGTGTGTGCCACAAATTATTAAAAGTGGTAAGTGTACTAATAGTTACCACTGTAAGTACCAGTCACTGATGACACAAGTACCACCTTAAGTATCAGTGTAAGTACTACAGTAAGTACCACAGTAAGTACCAGTAACTATCAGTGTTATGTACCAGTAACTGCTGGTACAAGTACCACTATAGGTACCAGTGTAAGTACCAGTGTAAGTACCGCAGTAAGTACCACAGTAACTACCAGTGGTATGTACCAGTAACTGCTGGTACAAGTACCACTCAAAGTACCACTGTAGGTACCAGTGTATGTACCACAGTAAGTACCAGTAACTACCAGTGGTATGTACCAGTAACTGATGGTACAAGTACCACTCAAAGTACCACTGTAGGTACCAGTGTATGTACCACAGTAAGTACCAGTAACTACCAGTGGTATGTACCAGTAACTGCTGGTACAAAGTACCACTCAAAGTACCACTGTAGGTACCAGTGTAAGTACCAGTGTATGTACCACAGTAAGTACCAGTAACTACCAGTGGTATGTACCAGTAACTGTTGTTGCAAGTACCACTGTAGGTACCAGTGTAAGTACCAGTGTAAATACCACAGTAAGTACCAGTGGTGTGTACCAGTAACTGCTGGTACAAGTACCACTCAAAGTACCACTCTAGGTACCAGTGTAAGTACCACAGTAAGTACCAGAGTAAGTACTAGTAAGTGTCACTGTTAGTTACTAGTAACTGACATGGTACTTAACTGGTAGGTACCGTGGAGGTCTTTTAAAGTGCTACCTAATAATCATATTTGTTTGAACTTGTTTTCAAACAGATCAATCACTATGGCCAACACAAAAGAGCTGTCTAAGGACCGAGGACAAAATTATCTGCACAAGACTAAGAGGAGCTACTCTACAATAGGAAAACTGTCTGGTGAGAAAAGATCAACTGTTTCTGCAATTATTGTCACTGATTTGAAGAAAGCTAAGACCACAATGATAAAGGTTACTAGTATTACATTATGTTCTCATGGATTCAATTCTTGCAGCCCAATAAAGACCCTGCTGCTTAAACCAGTACATGTCCAGACCCATCTAAAGTTTGTCAGTGACCATCTGGATGATGCAGTGGAAGATTGGGAAACTTTTGTGTTGTCAAATCAGATTAAAAGTTTTGGTATCTGTGTTTGGAAGGACAGGCTGCTTTCTTAGTTTTACTTCCCCGTGTAATCTAGTTCTTACATTTTCAAATCAGTAACATGTGCTAGCTTTTTTGTTTTATGTCAGAGGGTGTTCTGGGCCAGTGTTCAAAGTGTAGAGAGTGTAGATGGCAGCTCTCCTCTTAACACACATTTCATCTGTCCAAGGAACTTCTGCTGCATGTCTTACCCCTACCTAAATAGTCATCTAAAACAAAAAGTCTGTGGTGTTGTGAGTACAGTTTGGGTCAGATGTTTGGTCAGTCACTAAAACACACATTTTAAGTTGACGTCAGCCTTATTAGTTTGATTATTACATTTCAAATAAATTATTTAAGACATGTTTGAACATTTTCTTGTTAGTTTGACATAATATCATAATCGAGATATGCCAAAAAATAATCAGGATATCTACTTTTATCAATATTGCACAGCCCTATTCGCAAGAAACTCACACATACTGTATCCTGAACAGAGCTCGCTTTGCAGTCAGTGTACGGGACGCGTTACTTACATACAGCTCCTCCTCCCCACCTCCGCTCAGACACTACTTGTTCTCCTTTCTCAGTATCCACAAGCTCCCGTTTCCTTCATATACTCGTCCTCCTTTCTTGCCTGTGCCTTTCTTTACTAGTTCACTCATCCTGAACAAACTTGAAAGCGAGAAGCAAAAGCAAGCCATAGTGATGAAAGTTTAGAGTTACTTGTGGAGGTACTCATCAGATTAATGCTCTGCACAGTGGGGGCACTTTACACTGCTCCTAATCAGCCTGTTGAAACAAGCATTTAACCTCAAAAAAGACACTAATAATGGCTAAATTTGCCATGAAAATCTAATGATATCACATACTCTACTGCTCACTGCAATAATGAGGTAACTTAGCAAGTTACTTTTAAAAGTAATACTACCTAAATGTGTTCCCACGGGATGTACATTATGGGACTATATTGAACCCTTGAGTAGGGATGAGATTTCATTTCTCAGAAAAAGGGAGGTAAAAGCAGTAAGCAACAGGAGGATTGACTGCGCATTTGGCAGTCTGCCCTTTTTTTCACATTGCCATCTGAAAAAAGCTGCTCTAAAGCTGTGTTTACGCCTGAAAATTCTTCCATATGAGTATTACTGCAATGCCAAATGGTTTGTCAGAATTACATCTAAAAACATCTTTTTGTAGTTTGAAGCTTTTGTTGCAAAGAATAACCACCTAACAAGTTATACATGCTCATTTTAACATCCTTTGACACAATAGGTATCAATAATATTTTTGGCTAACATTTATAACCCTGTATTTTTGTTTTCAGGTTTGCTTTACATTCTGGCGTCTGAGATGTAAGCCACTGGAACGTCACACAGCATGGCCCACATACACAGACACCAACACAATGGACAATGCAGGCACAGAAGCCATTTTGTACTGGGTCCAGGCAGGAAAGAGACAAAATAACACAAAAGAAAAGCTTCAAATGGAATGTCTTTATTTGAAGTATTGCCTGGGGATCTTTTATTCAGTCACTGTAGAATTTAACATCCGAGGATTTTCAAACCACAGTAGCTTTAAAAATAGTCTGTTATGTTTATATTGCAATGGACTTCCAAAAACTCCAAAAGTTTTATAAGTCTCCATATGACTGAGGACTTATTCAGTTGCTATGGACATGTTAATGCACACACTAGAAAAAATGTTGTTTTTCTATTATTTGGTCCATCCTCAGAGCTCAGCATGCCAGTTTATTGAATATCTCATTAATTTACACTTTCAGACACATTCTCTTTTAATGGAGCTCAACAGTTCCCACCCACCAACTAGTTTCAGAAGTGATAATTGTCGTTGAGATTTTGAAAAAACATGATATTAAAAGTTCAAAAACACCAAACAACCTAACTATTATTTCACAAGCTTTAAAAGTTATTCAAGCTTTTCGACAACTTTTACTGAGAGCAACTGATTAATAGATAACACTTCGCACATACTGTAGCTTGTTTGCTTCAGTACTTCTGGAACTACAACGATCTTCCATCGTTGAGCTGCATTATGCTTTTAGACCCAGTAGCTTAAGATGGCTGATCACAAGTTATAAAGAGTGTCAACTTATTCTCATTCTGTCAACTAAAGAAAAGAAAGAAAGATTACAGTAATAAATCAGTATTCATTACAAAAGAGCAAGTAATAGTTATAGTTCTTGGCTAGTTCCGGTGTGAATATACCAGTGGATCATGTTTCTGGTCAATTCATTCCCTCAGGAGGCTAGCTCAAATGCCGTAAACTAATTAAAATAATTAATGACACAAACTGGAAAAAAGTGACAGCCAGACAATCATTTGCAGCGAGTTCATAGTTTCACATACGAGGTAAATACTTAACCATGTGTTTATAAAATGTGCCATTTTGTCTCTGAAGCTGATGTTAACCTGTATTCAATATATTTATTAATTTTAAAATAATGCTACAAACTGAACTAGCTTTATACAAAAACACTTAACGTAGGATGTCATGTATTTTTATCAAATTGTCTGCTTTATATTTGCGCTAATTTATTTGTTAGCATTACCATTGCACCAAACGTAGACACTTTTATAAACACACAGTCTTTCTCTGGAGAAGTATTTAGCCTACCTTGATTATGAAGCTCTGAACTCACTGCCAGTGGTTATCTAGTTGAAATCGCTCACTGCTTAAATATTCATTATTAATATTGTCCCATAAGAAATGAATGGAACAAGAAGGAACTATCCGCATGTATCTTAAACCGGAGCTAGCGTAGCCACAGAGTGAAAAGAGCCTATTCGTATAAAGTGGCTTTTTAAGCTTTAGCTACTGCTGCTCACTCTGTAACTCTCGCTCTGATTGGTCCGAACGGTCAGAACGTCTCACTCCTCGAACAAAGAATCATGGGGAAAACGCATGCTCCATAGCTTGCACAGCATCTAGCAATATAGCATCTAGCAAAAGGCTAAAGCTAACGACCATAATGGCAAGTGCCCACCATCTTTGATCACCGGCGCTTGGATGAGCACATAACAGACCTGCTGTCAACATGATTACTTCAAACACTTCATGGAGACAATTTCCGAGCAGACTTTAATTCAATTGCCAACAAGATGATACTTAAAGATCTTGAATTTCAAATGTAAAGACCTTGTACATGACTAAGTGTACCAACACAACTCAAATCCTGTTGCTTTCTGAAAAGTTGTGAAAAGTGCTTCTAAACTTGTCGTGGTGATAAAATATAAAGCTCAGACTACAGTTGGTAAATATATGAAATATGTGACAGGTGGTAAAAGTTAGCATTTCTAATATGATAACATTTACTTTCATGAGTTTTTCTTCCAGCTCTTACATTACTTCCTCATCAAAAACACAGCTGGAGTTTTTTTCTGATGTGTAGCCTAATATGCTTTGCAGCGACTGGAGCTTCAACCCAATTTCTGACATTACTAATCTACCTAGTCATTTTAGTTCTCTCACAGTGCCAAAGCAAAGGTTTTTAAAAATGCTACAAATATGCAAGTAATGTTATAATAGATAATACTGTATTTGTACTTGTCTTTGTTTTGCTGCTAACACCAGCTAGCTAGCCATTTCTGATTCATCAAAACAGAAAAGCAAGTTATTTCTTTTTCCTAAGTTACCATTTCTATTCTGACAGCAAACTTTGGACAAACTACCATCCCTTTACGAGCACAGACAGAGTAAGTGTTTTGGAGGAGAGTTTTAAACAGTGTGGAGCAGCTGCGGTGAACATCTGGCTCGGAGTGCGCGTGGAGCGGGATCTGACACGACGAACGGGCCTGCAGCCATCTCTTACACACACACACAGACAAACACACACACGCAAATCTGATCGGGTCCGGGTTAATCAAGGTCACATGGATAACATATATGGACCAGTGTGAGCTTATCCACCTGCGTGATGGAAGAACTGGACTAGCATGACCACAACTGCTAAACGTGGGAAGCTAAGGTAAGGCTAATGCTAACGGTGTGTTGTACGAGCCCACACGTGACTCAACGGGATTTCTGTTTTGTTTTGTTTTGTGTAAAGCTAGATTATAGTCAGCCGACACAGAACTGGAGCACGGCCGGCGCAAAGATTATCCCAAGAAGTAACGTGACATGGCACAAGAAGGATGAAAATGTTTGGACTGAAAGATTTGGGGTAATGTTGAAAGCCTTGTACACATTTTCACATACTTACTTATATAATTACACTTAAAGGTACTATATCGGATTTTGCTTCCTTAAAAATTTAAACAACCAAAATAATACATTTTTAGTTGTTTGTTTGTAAGTGGAAAATTAGTGTTTTTAGTGTGAAGCAGAAGCGGCTGGTTTTTCAAACAGAAGGGGCGTCAAAAATACATTGTTGTGAGCCTCTTTCTTGTCATGCTATAATAATGTGAGTTTATTTCCAATGAGTGCGCAGAAAGCGGCTAGCTAAATTTCGAAGAGACAACTTCACTCCCAGGCTCACAAGACCTACTTTGTAATCTGCATTTTTAAAGTAAAGATATAGACTCTGATGAAAGTCATATAGTTACAGGATGAAGTGGAGAGGCTGTAAGAAGGAAAACAACTTTTTTAGAGCCAAATGGAAGAACTGAAGCTGGTGAGTCGCTTCTTTTTGAAGGACCTCAGTCTCACAGTTAAGGATATCCACTACACGAGGCAAGTTTTTATAATAACTCAAACTGGTTAAAAAGATACCTTATAATACTGCTCCTACAGGGAGATTATTTGTTTATCAACAGGGAGATGTGTGTGCAGTTGACCTGCAGAAAGAGCTGCAGCTGATTGACCCAAGCTGTAGCAGCAACACTAGCCAGGGCTGTTGTTAGCTAACTACAAGAATTTATTACTATGCAAAAAACAAACGTTATGCTGCTAAATCAACATTTGTGAACGAAATTTGTTTTTACGACTCATACACGTTACTTTCAGGTAAGTGACAAAACGTTGAGAAAAACAGTAGCTCAAGATGTTCGTCACACTAGTTTATACCTGTTTAAAACAGTTGCTCTCCCGTTTTGTTGTTTATCAAAGAAATTTCCTCAGCCAACTAATTGGAAAGCATATCTTTTTGCAGGTGATATGCGCAGAGCTGAAAGTGAAATCGACGATAATAAGTAAATACCTTTTGTTTGTTTTTGCTGTTATAAAGGAGTGCCAAGATATAAAAATGGTCAATGGTTAACCAGAGCATTGACCACACCTCCAGGGACAACACGCTAAGGGCCAGATTTTGCTCATGTGCAAAACAGGTTGGGGGGCAGAACCTTGGCAGAGATGACATTTTTCTTTCACACACTCTAAAGATGCAGAATTTAAGGTGGTTATGTTTTGTTTAGTATGTTGTATGTGCATCTTACAATATTAAAGTTTGTGTAAAATGCTCATAAAGAACTCACAATTTAGCACCTGGCTTGATAAATCAGGCCCTAAGAGAGTGGCCAAAACCGTGTTAACCCTGCAATAAAGGGGCCTCAAACTAGAACAAGCTCTAGAAAACAATTTAAAAGGTTATTTTTTTTACTCAATTTTAAGCCTCAAATGACTCTCAATTCATTTCTATTTATATAGCGCTTTCTACGTCATAAGGCACCATTTTATATCAGGAAACTATACTCACACATTCACCCCAATATACGCAGACACTGATATCAGACTGATCTTGTGCTGTTTGAATATCATTTATATTTAAATACACAGCACAGACAACTCCTATCTCTCTGACAAGCTATCTTAAAATAATGGTGCTCAGTTTAAGATTAGATCAAATATTGTAAACAGGCTGAGCTCTTGTTTGTTTGGGTGAGATCTGTATATTTAAGAGCAGATATGATTCTTTCAGTGGCTCTGCTGTTAACAGGAGCAGGCTGTACTAATGGAGCACTCAGTGTCAGAGGTGGTGTCAGTTCAGCCTGAAGGATTTACCATCGCAGATTACAGCTCACTGCTCTAATCTGCTGATGTCATGTTTGTCGACTCATGGCCATGCAGCTGACTACATTTCCCAGCAACCCCGAAGAAACAAGATGATGTCATGAACTTGAACATTGTGGAATAGCAAAGTGTTTGAACAATAGATACTGTCTGCAATGCGTCATATTTGGTGGAGTAGCCTGCTGAGGGGGAAATAATAATATTGCATATTAAAAAAATCATTGGCAACGCAATTCCCGATGCTTATCTTTATTAAGAAATATTTTTACATGATTTGGGATCAAAATTAAAAAAAAAAACCTCTATGCTATTAAAGAAAAAGTGTATATTTTTGCACAAAAATAAAACTGAAAAAAAAAAATTTAATAAATGAGAGGGTCTGCCCAATGCTTCTTATCATAATTACCTCTTTTATATTAATTTGAGGTCAGCAGTTAACACAACAAAAAAGTTATCAAGGAAACCAAAGAACATCTGTTTTATCCGGGAACAGTAATTTGTTGACGGTCCCTTAATAACATTTACCGACACTTCAAGTTAACCCACTCCGCATCATCCGACAAATTATGTTTGGAATCATCACGTCTTTGTGGCTTTTAAAAATGCAAAAGTTAAATATTTCGAATATTCAAACAATTTCACCGAGGTCTGAAACATATTTGGAGAGGTCAGAGCCTCGTTAGAAGTCATTGTTGAGTCTCTACTACCTATTCATTATATAAATAAAGTTATGGGGAAACCGTGCACAAGGCTCCATTGTGCGCCCAGAGGAAGCAGCGGTAGCCGAAGCTAAAGCTTAAAAAGTCGGTATACTAAACTAAACTTTTTGAACCAGAACAAAGGAAAATACTTAAGAATTGCCACAAAATCCAACTATTCTTAAAGCTGTAGCTGTTACTGCCAAACTCGAGCAGTCTGTGTTTGCATTGCCCTCCTGGAAAAAAATGCTTTCTAGCCTGTAGAGGGAATTTCCCGCTGCTGTGCCAATGGAGCGGCCACTGCAGCTGATTTACAACAGCTACAATGTCCTATCCAGATAATACAGTATATTAGATCCATAGCTCCCATGTTAAATCTCCATAAGGGTTTCAAAAAAGGTATATATTAAAAGTTTGAAAACGTCGTCGGTGTTAATTAGATCTGTGGGGAGTCAGGAGCATAAAACTTACATTTTTTACAGCTGTACAAACTACACAGTTATTAAGACATTTTGCTGAATTTATGTCATAGATGTGCTTTAGACTGAAAATAACAGCACTATAGGTCTGAGTTAGCACAGTTAGCCCGCGATATGTCTTTAAACTCTTAATATTTGAATTTTTCAAAAGCCTATGGGACTTTACAATGGGGCAATTTACTTCCGGAACCAGGGAGATCTTCCACTGTTGAGCTCCATACATTTTTGAGGCGTGACGGTATGCTGATAGAATTTAGCCAAAAACAGACTAACTTTGTGGATTATGGTGAACAGAGACATTATTAGAGGTAGACTAGAAAATGCACACTCATTTTCAACTAAGTAGATACATTAACAAGATTTATGTAATTTTATTGCATAAAAAACATCTTTAAAAGTCAACACATTGCAGTAATCGATTACATCTAGCAAAAATATTGGTTGAAAACAGCAATAACACTCTCCAAAACCTAGCATAGTCTACTTTATAGCATTATTTTGTCCTAAGATATGCAACTTTATCTATTTCTGCCATTATTATTACAATTACCAACCTTGTGCCTGCTGACATGTGGATAACTATGACTTGTGCTTGTCACATTTAGGAACATTCATGCAAAATAAGTAAAATACAGTTATATTTTTACATACGCACATTACGAAAGCAGTGTCAGCGGTGCAGACTGTAGCGTTTGTGTGGGCGGCTGGACTGTTATAGCCAGAGTCAGTGTCATGGAAGCAGCCAGTGGAGAGGGCTGGCAAACACCCACAGAGACCTACAGTGTATCATCTACCCTGCAGTGTCACAAGACCAGCACATATATTATCCACATTGCAACCTATGGATTTACAGGAAGTCAAATCGTTTATGCTATTTCAACTTTAAAAGTTTGAGATAGAATATAATAACTGTTTAGGGATGGGGAATATACTGTATATGTGTATAGGTATAAGCATTGGTCGATATTCATGATCTTATGATGATATTTCTAAAAAAAATATTGGTACCAGACATTTTAGCAAAGGTTTTCTGTAGACGTATCTGTCTCAATATGCCCTCAAAGCATTATATTTGTTATTTTAATCTAACCAAAGGGTAAAAAAAAACAAACAGAAACTATGGAGAATATTCACATAATAATGTCAAAAAATCTTTTATATCACAGATGAATACTTGTTTTTTTATAAATACTAAAAAGAAAAATGTATTTCTAATCTTATGATCTTATTGCTATGGATTTTTAAATGCAAATATTGGTATAGGCAAATATCAGTTATCAGCTACAGCAGAAGACCAAATATTGGATATCGATTAAAAAAAAAGGCATGATACCTAGGCTCTGGGAAACAACCGATGAGATTTGGTACCTTGCAGGAACTTACTTCTGAGCAAGAGGTGCTGATCAAGAAGTTAAGAGTGAAAATTAAAAAGTGAAAGAAAGTCAGAGCAGGTGGTGTGAGTAAAAGTGGAGCCGGGTGGTGCAACAGAACTGCACAAGTGGAAGTACTTAATGGGGAAGTGGAAGTGAAAGTTGAGGTCAGAAAGAGATAATAAATGATTTTCATGTTTTGACAGTTCTATCTTTAACCGTTTAAACATTGTCCCTCTAAAACAGGGTCAACCTGATGGACCTTTCAGGTTAGAGAAACATTACACTATGTTTTTGCACATGGAAGTGCCAAGAACCAGGCATCAGGCCGATTCTACTCTAGGAACAAGTACCAGCTAGCATTCGCACTGCTCAAAAGAGGATCCAGGTGACATTCGTTTGACGTCAGCCACTTACGTTGCCAGCGTAAGCTGGAAGATGTTCCAAAATACTGTTGAGGAAAAAAAATGTGATGTTTTTTCTGTTGGCCGCAGTCCAGCTGTTGTGGTCCTTAATAGTCCTATTTCCCTGTTTTTTTTTCTTTTGGCATTGCTTAGCTGTGTGATAAATGCCAACTTGCAAGTTCATACGTTTTTTGGTTCCCTCAAAGTCCCACTGTACCTCCTCATCAGCGTATGGACTAAGCAGTGCTTGTACCTCTGAATCCATCCATCTCTCACCGCCATCAATAAAGTTTAATTCTATTATTAATTTAGCAAATACTTTCCGACGTGCCTGGCGTTGTTGACGTGCGTACAACATGCGTCAACGATGTCACAAATTGCTGCGTCACTGACAGGTCTCGGTCTAAAGGAAAAGTACCTTAGTTGGTCCCTACATTGGCCTCCCTGGTTTCTGGCCCTTCTTATAACACACCTGAAAAGGGATTAGCGGCTAAAAAGGTTAAAAAAGTTTCTGCAGTGCAAAAACCCCTTATTTGTCTAAGCAGCTAGACCCAGTAATTACCAAGACTATGTTGTCAAAAGACTCCAAAAACAGTACAGGTACATAGACATAAGGACATTTTGCAGATTGTTTGTCTTGCAGTTGCATCATGTCGCGAACAGACAGGTTCAGTACTTTTTTACAAGCAGAGCGCAATTGAAAAAGTGATCAAAGTAGAACAACAATGATAAAAGACAAGTGGATGAAACCTGGCTTGTGAAGGCCACAGGAGAGAGTATATTCATTAGAGTATTGGTTTTCAGCCTTGGGGTCGCAGGAAACTTTTTTTGGGCCAAATGAATGAGCATTTGGATGCAGCTCATCAGCACAGCACAGCTTAGGGAGTCTGCTTGATGCCTAAAACAGACAATCCCTCCACATAAAGATTAACCTACTTATTGCCAAAACACTGAATGTGAGTATGTTAGAGAGTGATGAGACAGATCTCTGTACACTTGCTTTATTCTTTTTTCTTGACCCCATTTTCAACTTCCTCTGCCTCGATTAAAAAATTGGGTTGCAGCAAATTACCCATTAGTGGGTTACCTGAAAATAAGTTTGAGAAAGAACCACTATAATAGAGACATGCAAGTTTTTTGCAAAGCGTGTGTAACACCAGCTTAGTGAAAAAGAAAGTGAAAAGATTCACATAAATTCCCACGAGAATGCTTGTATAATGACTTGAAAGTCGCATCACACCGCTGCAATCTCTGGGAAAAAAAAGATTTCATGTGATTTTTCCGGAGACATGCACTGCTCCCTCACCTGCATTTGCACTCTGTGGAGGTCAGTGTACAGGGGCACATTGCTTTTAGTTTAAGTTCTGCAGGACCTAAAACCTGAACCGCAGAAAAATTACATTTCACTTCGCACTGGCGTAAGAAGTTATCTGGTTATACTGCAAAAAATGTTTTTGAGTAAACTAGGGTGGCTATTTTCTACATTTTAAGAGCATATTTAGCAAGTTCCTTACTGCAACAAGTCAACTGTTTAATCACAACTAATCAATTATTTAAGTAACTGTCAACTAATTTAGTTATCGGATAACCATTAACTGGTCTTTATATGGTCTTCAAAACATTGGACTTACAGATTCATGAATATGAATACGTTTATAATAATAGGGATGTAAACACTATTTTTTGTGTAAACATGCGTCAGTAGAATGACATCAACCAACATTACTTCAGCTTTGTCTGGGTCAAATTTTGCAAAAAATATTGTATTCCAGTGTTTTTTGCCTTTTGCATTAATTGAAAGACTAAATGAGTGAATTGATTACTAATGTGATGGTTAGTTGTAGACCTAGCTGTGGCCATAGTCAAAGTCTGAACTCATCAGATTTCAGAAGCTAGCCCGGACAGTGCTTGGATGAAAGGAACATTAGGTGCCACAGTGTGATGACAAGAGGGGATTGTCGTTGGGTCCTTAGGCAACACATTTAACCCACATTGCCTCAGTGCCTGTGTACACTGGGTGAGTGGATCTTGATTGTAAAGCGCATTGAGTGCCTTGAAAGGTGGAAATAGAGAGGATTAGAATA
Organism: Mugilogobius chulae; assembly: GCA_038363315.1. Lineage (NCBI taxonomy): Eukaryota > Metazoa > Chordata > Actinopteri > Gobiiformes > Gobiidae > Mugilogobius > Mugilogobius chulae. Next base: position 39,697,271 of record CM076398.1, on the reverse strand, counting down.
CCATTTAAGCTTACTTTGATATGTTTGTTTCCCGAAATCATGGAGACTTAAAAAGGGTTTAGCTAAATTCTTTAATACAGCTTATGTAGACTATATTGTAAACTTTCTATCTTTTCTTTTTAAATTTGGACTTATTTGGATTCATATTGGTCACCTCTTTCTATGTAGCCATTTAAACATCAGCAAATGCCAAAACGTGACAGCAGTGTAACTAGTCCTAATCTGTGCACATGCTCAGTGTCACTCTAATCGCAGATCTGAACCCTCCATTTATTATGTAAGAGCCTTGAATAGAAGCACACCCGGTCTCTCTCTCGCTCTCTCTGTCTGTTATTCTGTCTGCTTAATATGTGTGTATGTGTGGTTAGTGCCAGCGGTGATTGGTGGCATTTCAAACAGCAGGTCACATGTATCACAGGAGAGGCCCGCTGTTGTGAAATATCTACTACATGCTGCATGTGGCAAGGCTCATCAAGCTCTGAGGACGGCACAAAAGCCTGAGTGAAAGTGAAGAGGGTAGCCTGTTCAGAATCTGGTTTGAAAAGACGTATCTATTTGTTATCATGTAGTTGAGCAAAATGTGTTTGCTCCAGTACAAATATTGTCAGTGTGGTATGAATTAAGGATTTTTTATTATGGGAGATGTTCTGCATTTTGTCTAGGTTATTCAACATCCGGGAACTTGTTACTTTAATTTTGACCTTAACTCTTTTGCGACCTAGATGAGTTTTCATATGCCCATCACCACCCACACCCTCCACTCACACACACACACACACACATTTCATGGGGACATTACATTGACTAACCCTAATTTCATAAACCCTTACTCTAGCCAAGGTTAACCTAACTCTCACCCTAATCCTAATCTTAATCTTAATCTAATCTTATTTGAACTTAAAACCATGTTGCTGATCGCATAATGAAGAATTTACATAATGGGGACCTGCTTTTTTGACCCCATAAGGAAGGCTGGTCCCCATAAAGTAAGTGGGGTTTTTTTTGGTCCTCACAATGTGATGAATACAGCCCAGGCTTTATGTTCTATTTTTTGTGAATCTAGTTCTGTATAGGAATATATTATCTATTAGTGTTGAAGGCAGGAGACTTCAACATTTGTTTTTTTACTCACCTGAATGTAACTTGTATGGGTCTAATGGGGGAATTTCATGTTGAATTAGCAGCATAACTTTTGTTTACCTGACAACAAAGCTGAGTGTTGCTGCAACAGTTTTGTATCAATCAGCCATGGCTCTTTCTGCATTGCAGGTGTGCGTGCTTTTCCCGTGTTGATAAAACAAATAATCTCTCTAAAGGTTCATCAGCTGTTGTGGTTATAACTCAATGAATGTGTCCCATTGACGTGAAATAAAGAGTGTTAGAGAGGTAGAACTTGCAAACTGCAAGTTGTCACCCTTTCCACCAGATAGCGGCCAAGGCAATCGCTTAGTTTGCCTATGCCCAAAGCCGCCCATGATCTATGAATTCCTAAACATAAACCTTTTACTAACCCTCATCTCATTTTTGCTTCAAAACAAAACCAAACAACATTTTAAATGTTTTGAGTGGCAGGTGTAGCTTATTTAGGATGGTCAGTGGTGTCGCTTCTTTCTGTGATCTGGCTAAGTTTATATTTTTGAGGTGCTTGAAGTCTCCCTCTGTTGGCTTCTGGACAAATGTCTGCCATGCAACAATGACCTGAAAATAACTCTCCTGAGAAGTCTTGGCTCTTTTATAGCTGTCATTGTAAAATGATCTTATGTCATTTACAGTGTTCAATTAAAAATATATACAAAATGTATGCAAATGCAAGATACATTCTGTAGTTTGATATAATGACTTGAAACTCAAAGGCGAGGATTATACTTGGACTTATGAGTCACTGACGTGGGACTTACTTCAGACTTGCAAAACAATGACTTGGTCCCACACAGAATGTAAGAGCTGCTTTTACAGGAGCTTAACTGGGCTTATTCTCCCTTTATATTCCAACAGCTTTATGTTCTCTTGTTTAAAATATATATTGAATGTAAATCCATAACCCTACTTTCACTCTTAATCTTAATGTCAAAATTTAACAAGATTTTAATGTTAACCCTAATAAAGCTTCTTCAATTGTTATTGTTTTTTTTTTTTTTTTTTTAAGGTATGAACATGAAATTGGATGAATACTGAAGCCGACAAAACAATGTAACTATATACAGCATTTTACTGTCCCTTGAAATTTTGTTAGCAATTTTGTTTCATTATCACTTTTAATTCTAAATCAATGAAAAATAAATGTTGTCTGAGATTGTTGGAGAGATACACAAATACTTTCCTATAGCAGACAGCCAGACTTGGATTTGTGAACCAAAGATTCGACTTATTCTGACATTAAAGTCCTTGACATTACCGCCCTCTGTATATGATTTTCTTTAAAAGTTTCAAACTAACAAAACCCACTGCACACATGCTTAAGTAATGCTTAGCTTAACTTGACCTTGGTGACCTCTCAGCCTCTCTTACTTCTTAATGTTTACAGTGGCACGTGTAGCTTCACCCAGCCTTCCATTAGCCCCACTCAGCTCCACTCTGCGCCAACGAGGACCTACGGCAAATGAAGAAGATCATAAGTCAGCTGCACCATTTTCAATATTGGATGTCCATAATTATATCTCGATGATTGGGTTTGCGCGGACAGTCAATAGGCCGTACAAAAGAAAAGCATTAGACTTTGACACTGCCTCCGTGTCCCGCTGGCGTCCGTGAATGCCCTGCGGAATCACGCCGCACTCCAAAAACGTTTTTCCGGGCTGTGCTAATTACATTTGGACACAATGCGGTTTTCATGAAAGCGTCCGAGCAGACAAATGAGCACCTTTCAATTTGCTTTTATTTTCTCCCTGACCTAGCGTGCTCCACCATTTTAATCTCCCCTTCCAAGGGGGATTTAGGGAAAGTGAATTTACCACAATGTCGGGATGATTTGATAAAGCGGAAAGCGTTCTAAATGTAAATGCCCGCGTTGGATTAGGCGCGGCGTGGGCTGTCCAGGTTGAATTAGTTTGGTGAAGGAGGGATGCGGCTAGCCCGCGTGGGTGACAGATTAGCAACGGTAATTGTAGTCACGAGAGTGAACGTGAGTGGTCATGCGTAAACTACTGTCTATACAAATATACAACAATATAGACACTGCATGAGAAATACCAACTCAGTCAATTGACTTTTACTGAAGTTAGCTTTTTGGCTACATCTAGCTGATCAACTGTACATTTCCATTAGTCATGAGGAATATAAGCTTGACTTTGTTTTTGTGTTTTTGCCAGTCATGTCCACTAAAACTCAAGAGATGAACATGATGATGATCTGACAACATACTACAAATATATCATCTGGGTTTGTCAGGCAATAAAAAATGAAACACAACACAGTAACATTTCTGAATACAGAAGAATGAGGTAACCTGGCCAGCCAGATGGATTATCTCACGATATTTGTGAATTCACAAACTGGAGATAATTCATCTGGCCTTCCAGCCGCCCGATTGATTTGGAGTCCGGCACAGCGGTGTGTCGGACCTGTCACTTCACAGCAGGGAGGGTTAGGGAAGGAACGACAGGAAGTACCGCTTAATTCAAACAAAACAAAGATGGCGGCTCTCGTGGATGTACGTGTTTCCGTGCGTTTGATTCTGTTTTAGCAGAAATACGGCGAGCAGGGAAGTGTGTGTGAGTCTTGTTTTATCCCACGCAGACATTGGATATGCCATTACAATTCGCTGCTGTGATTGGTTAAACACAACCAATCAGCTAGACAAATTTCACTTAACATATCACCTCTCCCAAGGCTTTCCGCGAGTAAGAGGCGCCACCAGAAGAGTTACACACTGCTCTTATATAAAGGGGACCGATTATGAAAAATCTACTTTTTTGACTTTGCAACCATGTTATGACATTGTCCTCTCATCATCAACTTATTCAAAGCCATATTTGATTCATGCACATTTGAGTGATCTTGTACTGCTCTGCAGCTTGCCTGTATCCTCAATTACTGAACATTTTCTGATTCTGTGTAAAATTTAAGAGTTTAAAAGCGTCAATGGCCACGTTCTAAGAATAAAAACAAATATGCTTTTTTTTTTTTTATCTGTTGCTTGTTAAATTTTAATGTCACAATGAGGCTGTTTATTCAAGCTAAACATTGTCAGTTAAAGATCGTGAAACGTTTTTTAACGAACGGCAAGCAACTCCCAGATCCATGTACAGTTACTGAATAGAAGCATAACGTATAGTCCAGATATATTCTGTGGCATGATATTTAGCTACTTGTATTTTTGGTGGAAAAACTGTGTATACAGACAAAAGCGCCGAGCATCCAAATCCCTTGATGAGTATGACTATGTAATTTGCAAAAAGTACAGGAGGTGAGTTACCACAACATTGATCAAGATTTTTGTATAATTTGTGTTTATGTATTATTAACAAAGCGGAGAACTGTGTGGCAATATTTTGTGCTGATTTCTACAGAAGTTATTGCATGAAGGACTCCAAGCATAGGATAACTTCCATGATCTGGGGAAGTCCACTGTATTTGTTTTGTTAGTCGATAGCATTAGCGATCCCTTATAGCTCCCATATAGCTAATTAGTCTGCAGAAATCACAAGTTATAAAGAGTGTCAACTGGTGCAAACCTATGGAGCACATTAGGAGAGGTCACTGTTGAGTTTTCTAATTGTTTAGTGTCTTTAGTACTTCTTTCTCTGTAAATATAGGTATGGGGAAATTGCGAAAAGGCTCCATTGCCTTCCCGCCCCTTTTATTGAAGTAGGTTCTGAATGGGTCTATGCGACTACTACACTAACATGTTTTTTCTTATTTAATCAAATTTGCTAAATAAATACAAGCCCATTATTTACAGCATGTGTTATGGGACACATTTGGAGTGCGTAATGAGCTTAAATGCCAGCCCAGATGCACCGACGTGTGAAAGTGTGTAATGCATTAGTCCGAGCCAGGCGTTGACGAATCAATGCAGTCTTCATAATGAAAGCCCATATGTGAATGATCTTCTGCAAATCCCCACAACAGCCACTGACAATCACAGCAAACTTGTGCAGATTGTCCTGGACCTCCACCGGCTCCTCGCTCCCTGGTCGCGGTGGAGGAGCATTGTGAGTGCGCGTCGATGCGGCTTTAGCGCTAAGCCCACTCCACAAAGCCCATTCCCCATTTGCCTGAAATATGCTAATCCGGCTTACTTGTCTTTAACCAGAGGAGATACTGTGGCTCTGCTGGAGGAGCCAAACAGGATGTGTTCACTGTGTAATTTCATCAATGCTGTCCGGACGCGCACACAAATCCACACGCACACATGGCAGACACATACAAGCTTTAAACATGTTACCAGACTGGTTTATATACTGAGGGGTTTGGTTTAATGGAGCGGCAATTGTGTTTTCAGAGAATTGTTCATTTAAGTGGCTGCACCTGAGATTTTTCCTGCCCTAGGATGGATAAAAGCAATTCTTTAGGTGATCTGGCCTTTACTCAATAGCTGTGTTGCTTCAAAAGTGCGCTTCTTGACTTATGATCTCCATTTACATAGCGCTTTTCCACCTTCCAAGTCACTCTAAACACTTTGTTGCCCAGTGCACATCACACAGACACGGACTGAGGCAAGGTGGCTCAAGTGAACACGACAATTTACTCAAGCCGTCTCTCTGCAGCATCTGGTACTTTCTGCGGTCTCATTTATTAAACATGTGTACAAAAATGTTACGTATGTCGCTTTCCAGAGTTTGTGATCTGTAAAATGCAACTTCAAATTCTTAACTTTGTGATTCTGAAGTTTTGGAGATGAAGCGGAAAGCGATCTGTGCTTATAAGAACAAGAAATGATCAGGTTTGAGTCAGGCCAGCCAGATGGATTCTCACGGTATTTGTGAATCTACAAACTGGAGAAATCCATTATGGCCCCACTAGATCGATTGGTTTGCTGTTCGAACCACTGGTATAACCACCCAAAACACACAGCAGCAAGTAGTGCCTGATATAAAACTGAATCAAGCAAAACAAAATAACAGCTCTCATGGATGTACGTGTTTCTGCTGTTATTGACTCTGTTTTAACAGAAATACAGTTTTCTGAAAGAAAGCTGTTCTACTCCGCACAAACATTGGATATGTCTTTACGATTCGCTGCAAAGGCAGGTAGGCACTTGTTGACAAGTCACCAAATCAACTCTTAATCATTCATTAGACCTCCCATCTTTTCTCATATGCTTTCAGCGGAAAAGGTTCCAGATGAATAATGTGGAAAATATCAACACATATTCACTTAAAGTGGCATCGTGTAACTTTCTTGACATGAAAAGTTAACTGCAAATTCAATAGAAATAGAAAGTTAAAACCATACACATACAGTAAGAGGTATAAACATGACCTGCAGAAAGGCTGTTGTCAGCTAACTACAAGAGTTTATCACTGTGCAAAAACAAACGTTCTGCTGCTAATTCAACATTTGTAAATGAAATTCGACCCTAATCAGAGAGAAAAACACAGTTTCAAGCTTCAGGAGACAGACGTCTGTCATACTGGTTCATGATTGAAACAACTGCTCTTGTCTCGTCACATGGTTTAATTCAAAGAAGTTTCCCCAGCTAACCTGATGAGAGTGGCTCTTTCTGCAAAAATTATGTCGACCGAAAATCCCTCTATAGAAACACAGAAGAAGAGGTCCAAGTCTGTTCCAAGTAAAGATGCTGCTTTTTATCATTTTCTGTTTACTTTTATCCAGGTGTGCGTTTGGTGAAAAAGTTACACGGTGTACCTTTAATGAAAAAAATCAAAGACTTATAACAAAAGGGCATGACAAAATTAACCTGCGCAGCAAGATATAATCTCATATTTGTGGGCTTACAACTCAATTCAGAGTGATGCACATATTGATCTGTAGTGAGCCAGGTTATGAAAAAACTGTTTATTAGAATGATATCTGTAGAAAATAACACTGTCTACCTGCCGTCTGCTTTGGTAAAATGTCACTATAAACAGCAGAAAATCAGTTCTGCATGTTTAAACAGGAACCTAATGAACCTTTTCTATTTTTGTCAATTGTAACCCTGCTGTTTACAATGAGCTAAAAGAATAAATGATCCAATTAGTGCAGTTGTTGTAAATTTAAATTAAATAGGTTAAGGGGAGTGAAAATTTGACCACTAAAGCTGAATAGTGATTATTCTGGTAATCGATTAGTTGGGTGATTGTTTTTTTTTTCGATTAGTTGTTTAGAAGAGAAAAGTCACTTGAATACAAGATTTCTACAGCTACCAATAAAGAACACCTGAAACAAAACAAGTAACTGAAAAAAAATATATTGTGAAAAACTTGACTTGACAGTGTGAAATATAATTGTGACAACACTTGTACAAAGACCTTTTAACAATTATTTGATTATTACTTTAATAATTGAATAATCGTAAATTAGTTTGTGATTATTTCAGTAATCGATTTGTTGTAATTAATCAATGAACTTGTTGAACCTCTACAGCTGACATTTTACACTAAAAATGCACTCAATCAAAAAAATGTATTAACATGGACTGGAACTGTATCACTGTATAAGTATGTTTATGAAATATTCAATACAAATCTGAGAGCATTCTTGTCATGTGTCTAGTGCTGCCCTTTAAGCGTTTATATGTAGCTTATGTTTTAAGCCGTTTATTTTCTGTGTTTTAATTACTAGAGCAATTCAAAATGGGAAAATCCCAGAGCAAAGTTAACAAACTGACCTGCTTTTGACAGAGGATTTCACAAAAACATTTAGATCTGCAATTACAGTCGACGCTTTGGCCAGCAGCTGAACTGTAGCTCAAATCGATATGTCATTTTATTCATCATTATTTCCACATATATTGTCTTTTTTTTTTTTTTTTTTAGATGATTTAGTAGTATTAGTAGTAATAGATTTACTGTCCTTAATTGGTTTAAGGACATAAATGTCCTTAACCCTGAGATGGGTTAGAGTTAGGAATGAAGAAAATGTACTGTTTCCTTTTATTTTTTCTCCTTTGTTCTCCTTATAATGAGAGACACGTTTTGTGATGGACAAGGCATATTTTACATATTTTAACAGAGTAACACAAACTATGTCTATTCTACACTGAGAGAGAAACAGAGTGAGGCTACAATAGTTGGCTCTAACTCTGTCTCTCTCTCTCTCTCTCTCTTCAGTCTCTCCCTCTGTCTCTCTCTCTTCTGCCCCCCTCTCTCTTCTGTCTTTCTCTCCTCTATCTCTCTCCCCTCTGTCTCTCTCCTCTCTTCTGCCTCCCTCTCTATCTCTCCCCTCCTTTCTGTCTCTCTTTTCTCTCCTCTCTCTCTCATTCACCTCTGTCCTCTCTCCTTTCCTTTTCTGCCCCTCTCTCTCTTCTGTCTCTCTATCTCTCCCCCTTTTCTGTCTCGTCTCTCCTGCCCTTCTTCTGTCTCTGTCGCTCTTCTTTCTCTACTCTCTTCTGTCTCTGTCTTCCCTCTTTTCTGTCTCTCTCTTCCCTCTTCTGCCTCTCCTCTTTTCTGTCTCTCTCCTCTCTTTCCTTTCTCTCTGTCTCTCTCTCTCTTTCACTACTTCCGTCTCTCTCTCCCCTCTCCCTCCATCTCTCCCCTCTTTTCTGTCCTTCCCTCTGGTGTCCCTCTCTCTTCACTCCCTCTCCTCTGTCTCTCGCTTTCTCTCCTTTCCCTCCCCCTCTGTTTCTCTCTTCGCTCTCTTCTGTCCCCTCTCTCTCTCTTCTGTCTTTCTCTCTCTCCCCTCTCCCTCTGTCTTTCTCTTTCTTCTGTCCCATCTCCTCTCTCTCGCTCTTATGTCTTTCTTCTGTCTCTCTCTCCCCTCTCTTGCCTCATCTCTCTCTCTCTCTCTCTCTCTCTCCTCTCTCAGTAGCACACTCCTCTTCTCTTCTTTTCTCTTGTTGTGGAAATGGCTGTTGTTTGATGAGTGTTTTTATGAAAGTGTGCATAATATTGTGTCCACAGACTGTGTTCCGTTGTCGTTTGCCGGGGAGCCACCTGCTGAGCCAGACCAGTTGTGCATAACAGGGCCAGATGGCTTTGAGAGGGCAGCCTCTGCGACACACTGTACTGTACACACTGGCATCAGGGAACGCGGCTTTTGTGACTAAATGTGCAAAGATTTAAAGGTCTGTTTTAGCTTTGTTGTGTTAATGTTGTGTTTAAGTCGTTCACGTGCAGTGCTACGTAAACAAGGCATTGACCTATTTTCCACAAAACACCTCTGATGTCTCAGTGAGAATAAGCTCTGTGTATAAACGTTTAAATTCTCATCAAAATTTTCTTATTTAAATATAGGAACAGTAAAGCTGTTAGGGTTGAATGACTTTTGGGCAATTATAAAAGTTTAGACGGAGCCCATATAATCTTATTTGGGGGTATTTATAAAGAGTTTTGAATACAGAGCCTGATTTATCACTTTTTTTTTTCAACAAAATAGCAATTCATCACAAATAGATAATTTCAAATCATTCTATTCACACAATTTACAATATAGGCTAATAAATATAAAATAACATCATTAAAAACAATATTCTTGACTCCAGTAACATTTTGGTTGGACAAATGAAAACAAAAGTTTTCAAAGTGATTCGTGCCTTTATGACGCTATGGTGTTGCAGAGGCACGTTTTGACCACTAGATGGAAGCACAGCCTTTCTTACTGCACCATACTGTTCTTCTCTGCTGTTGACTGTAAAGACAACCAACCAAACCAACAAAACAATGGTGGCGATGGTGCCTAAATCAAGGATTCTTGTTTGCTCGTTTCTATGGGAGATGGCATTGTCTTTTCCCAGAAAGTTTCACATAAAGTGCACAGGTTAGACTACACCAGTGATGAAGTTGATTATATATTTCATTATATATTACATTATTCAAAACATTTGCGCATGTTTGTGTAGTTTGCCCAGCAAATATGACATATTTGTAATGGAGTGAAATTCTTGTAAATAACTGAACACAATTAAAACCATTATGACAGATCAGTGCGTTTTTGTACTTGTGGTAAATATATATTAAGATGCAATTCAGAAAGAACAACAGTTGAAGATTACAGGAAGTCATTTGAGTTCTAAAACAGAAGCGCTAACATGCAAAGACAATTGTTACACAGTTTCCTGAGGAAAACATATTATTATTATTTTTTTTAATTATTATGATATATATTGAGTACCTGGACAGTGGCCAACTTGCCGCAGGGTTAGACAGACAACCATTCTCTCTCTCATTCACTCACTAAGGGAAATTTACAGTGATGCCCAATGAACCTAAACATACATGTTTTTGGAGGTGGGAGGAAACCGGAGTACCCGGAGAAAACCCACGGTGACACGGGGAGAACATGCAAACTCCACCCAGAGAGATCGTGAGATGTTGATATGGTCCGACCCGGGAGTCGAACCCACGACCTCCTTATTGGGAAGCCAGAGCTCTAACCACTCTGCTACCGTACCCCCCCCATATTTACAATGTGGTTGAAATGTGGAATTATATGGCTGGGAAATATGGCAAACAATAAATATCACAAATTTGTTGGAGCCAGATCCTGATTTCGATTTGATCACACTTCATGTAGACTGTGTGTTTTCTGGTCTTTGACATAGAGACAGGCAATACATATAGAATTTTAGATTGTATCTTGTTTTGAAGATACTCAAAAATGTAGTATCGAGTATAGTTTATAGCACTGATTCTTAACCATAGGGCCGGGGCCCAAAGTTGGGCCGCAAGCACTCCTTCAGGGCCAAAATCAGTAAACAATACATTTAATATGAGATTGGCCCAGGTTACTTCTACATGAATATTCGGGCCCCGAGGTAAAGGTTAAGACCCTGTTTAGTACTTTATGCTACAAAAACTTTATCAAAAATAAACCTTTTAAAATTATATTGTAAACATGAGTTTGAAAAGTGATATTTCTAAAATGACATTTCACATTTTCCAAACAATTAAATCTCAACTAAAAACCAAAGTACACATTTGTTTGAGGTAACTTAATATTGTGTAAATATTGTTATTGAGAAACACCAAAACATAATTAGATCTTGACTGTCAATATGGCCCAACCTTACTTAAAGTAAATACATTGATTTGCTTCATTAGAAAGCTCATATTTAAATCTAGATTGCAAAAATAGTTTGTATTTGAACTGATTGGTGCATTAAAGAGAGAGAAGGAAAAGAGAATTGTATCAAAAGAGCAAATTGTCCCTGATATGAACTCACAATTAGATATTTATTACAGTATTGTCCCTACATATGCATAGGCGTTTTTGCACATGAAAGTACCAAGAACTAGTCCCTACATTCCTCCAGTCCCTGTTTAGTCAGAGGAACTACCTGTCCCCATGTTTGTGTTCACACTGCAACAGTTTCTGAAAATGAGTCTAACTAACTTAAGCATTAGCATCTGTTTAGTCTGGAACATTTAAATATGTAATTAAATGGTGTTAGGAAAACAAAAGTTGCCCTTTTCAATTCCATATAAAACTATGCTCTACAAAACCTAAAAACATCACTGAAATTAACAATAAAACAGTTACCGGCATTCATTGTAATTCCTAGTAAGAGTTATGCTACTATTTACAAATTGAATCATTTTTCTTAAGGATAAGGTTCCTGGCCTGACTGGAAAGTACCTGCCCCATAGCAGGAGCTTAAAAATTTCCTGAAGTGTGGCCCTAGTCCATAGTTCCTGCTCTGTGTGAACACGTCCAAAATGGGGACTGGAACTGAAAAAAGTACTAGAAAAAAAGTTATTAGATGCACTTTAATATTACCTGATAATATTATCTGTATTTTGTTAAATAAATGTATGTTTCAATCTGTTTTTAAATATGAATATACTGTATGTGTAAATTGTCTCTGCCTTTTTATGTAAAATTGCATAATCAGGGCAATTCCTTTTAAAACTCACCTGCAGTCATTTTTAACTTCCCTTGATAATTTTCTACACAAATTGCATTTTAATACTAAAGCGTGATGGAAAAAAAAAACACACACACACACACAAAAAAAATGTCATAGTGTTTATAAATCTCCATCTTCATGTCAAATTGCAGGTTATGTACTCATCATCACAAAAAAGTGACATAAAAGCGAAAGCTAAAGCCATACTTAGGGACTTTTCAGATACGTTTCATGGAATATTGTTGGACTTTCCGGGAAAAACAGGAACAGACAAACACAGCTGCTGTTCCTGCAAACAGGTATGAAGAAAGGCATGTTTTTCAAGATGTTTGGTGCATTAAAACACACATAAACAAATACATCATTTCAAAACATTCTAATCGTTTAGCAAGTCTTTTGAATGGAGAAGTAAGTTTATAGAACCAAGCATGTCATCTCAGTGTAGTTCTGGTTTAGGCCTGCAGTCATGAGGTAGATCTGATAATTAAACTTGCAAATCCAGCTAGGTAAGCTACTCTTGATACTCAAATCTTACATTGTGCCAAGTGAATACTTTAAGAAGGAACTGTATTTATAGGTTGCAGATCACATGAAAATTACATAAAGGCTTTTGATGAAGGCATTTTAAATAAAGAAAGTTTCAAGATAATTGATCATTTGTGAATATTCCTTAGATGTTTCTCAAAGCTTAGGCAGGTCTTGTCCTGTTATGATAATATCAATAACTTGTTTCCAAAAAGGAGACTTTTGGGGATAAGCACTTACCAGGGGTGGCTAGAATAATTTCCAACTTTAAAAGAAGGTAGAATTAAATATTAACTGTAGTACGGTACATAAAACTGTAACTTAAAACCATGTTGCCATCTCAACATGGGGATCTGCTTTTTGTCCCCATAAAGAAGCATGTCCCATAAAGAAGGCAGGTCCCCATAAACTGAATGTGTAAACAACTTTCAGTTTCAAAATAAAAAAAAAAAATCTCCACTATGAAACGATTACATTGAAATTCCTTGAGTTAAGGAGTACTAATAGTGTGAGACAAAGCTCACTGAATACTTGCAAACCCCTAAGATAGATTAGAATCACTGCCCTGTTCATGAATATAAGGTCTTTAATGTTCAACTGTTCACCTTCATATTTAAGCCATAAATCACTATTATTCTTTGTTAGAGGAAAGAATGAGAGAAACCATTAACAAAACGTTTGAATACATTTCTTCCCGAGTTCTTCAAAGAGACAGTGATGCACAGCATGCAGGCTCTGTATGGGACCATGCTGACCCAAAAGTGACCTTGATTCAATCTGTAAATGCACATTGCCTGTGTAGGCCACTGAGGATTGGTGTGAGCCAGAGCTGAGAGTAAGTCACAAGTAGATAGGTAAGGTAATGTTTATTAAAACAATACAATTACTTTAAGCACAATGGCAAGATGCTTGTACCAGATACTAGCTTTTACAGCTAACTTCCATCTGTAGTGCTGGGAAGGGGAGAGGGAGGCACATTGGACATGTTTTTAGTGGTAGGAAACAGGAGCACCTGGAGGAAACCTACCAAGACACAGGGAGAACATGCAACCTCCACATAGAAAGGTCCCGGACCGCCTGGGAGTCGAACCCAGGACCTTCTTGCTATGAGAACAAGTCATAACATCCAAGTCCTACAAGTAAGTCCGCGGGTCATCAGGGTCAAGTAAGTTAAGTCAAGTTGTTGCACAGGCATCAAGTCATGGCAGCTCAGTTAATTTTTTAACCACAAAAAATGATTAGACTGAAATACCATTCTGCTTAAAGTATCTTTTACAAAATGACTAAAACCACTCTCATTTACTGTGGCTCATACTAGCTAAGTGACCCATTTTACCTGAACACAACATTAAAACATTTTTGGATAGCTGAGGTTTGAAAAGCTCTAGCACCTAGATAATTTAATTGGATCTACAGAATTTCATCTTATGATACTGTAACATAGAATAGAATAGAATAGAATAGACTAGAATAGAATAGAATAGAATAGAATAGAATACAATACAATACAATACAATACAATACAATACAATACAATACAATACCTGTAAACACACTAATAATTAGTATTATATAATGCTTTGTTTTCTTATGTAGCGGATTTGCCAAAAAGTGTCTCACTTACCTGACTTCACCCTTTTTAAATTAGCCATTGTAGCCTTAAAAAAAAAGAAAATATGTGCTAAATATGTCTGTCTAGTGTCAGAATAAGTTATCTTAAATCTTCATTACTCTTCAACTGAACACTATGCTCAGGGCTCTCAACTTTTGATTTTGGCTTGGAGTGAGATTTTTTGTGAGGGTGCAAATCATTCGTAGGTTCTGGGGTGGAGTGAGGCGCTGAAATCTACATGGAGAATTTGTAAAGCAGCGACCTAATTGGAAGTCTGTTTTTCAGTGGTTACGTTTTTCAGCAGTGTGGAAACCATGTCGTACATGGTGAAAAGAATGAGCGGGGGGTCTGGGGGTCCTCCCCCAGAGATTTTTGAAAAAACAGACACATTTTGGTGCATTTTGAGACATTTTACAGGCTTCAAGTGGCTGAAAAAAGTGAGACTAAAATTGTCGTATTGGATAACACTTTCAATTACTCTGAGCTTATTTTATAAAAATAAAAAATGAAAACAGGTGTTCAAACAACCAAGTGAATAAAAGATAAATGGCAATTAGGCCTTCTGTTCACGTGGCCCTGCGTGGTCGAGTCTGGGAGTTCCCCAGGAGATTTTGGTCAAAATAGATGTAGTTTCCTGCAATCTGAAGTGTTTTTAACTAACAGATCCTATTTTCTAGCAGATTTACACTGGCACAAAGTCAGCTGTGTGTTAGAAAATTTCACCTTGAAATTTCTACTTTTAGGCCTTCACATGTCCAAATCCTGTGTCAGTGGTTCACAGTGGAGGCCTAATACTCTGCTCAGTGGGAGACATGTCAGTGAGGGGCCTTCAGATTGCAGCTCCTGGTTTTGCAGATGTTCAAACTCCAGGTCTTGAGACTGCAGCCTCCAGCTCTACCTCTGCTGGCTTTAGAGCTGCCTCTGTCTGTGAGCTGCTGCTGCTTCACAGTGGACAATGCACATAGGCTCCTCCAACAACAGTTCTGCCTAAACCTTTTGTGCAGACACTTCGTGGACTTATGTTTGTTATGTTGTTTTTTCTATTCAGGATATGGATCAGGATTTTGGATCTGCTGTGCATGCTCCATTACCATAATTTACTTTAACTTTCTGGAGGTGAAAAGTCATCCACACATTTCAGTAGAATTAGAAAGTAAGACCACAGTTTGAGACATTCTAAATGTTGATAAATACTTTTTATGGCATAATATGAAAAAAACAACACTTTTTTTTATCAAAACAACCATGCGTGGGCCCTCCTCCTCCCGGGCAAATAAATTATCCATTTGGTGTAACAAAGACATAAAAATGTCAGAAACATGAAAGTATTATAACATTGTAATATTAATTAGAAGTTTTTCATGTTAGCTGCTGAGCCCCCACACCCCCTTTAAAGGTCCTTAAATCCCTTTCAAACGGCCCTGCACTTCCCACCGCAGACCGTGGATACAGAGTCAGCCTTTATGCGGCATTGACAGTGAAGCTGGGGCTGTAGAGGCTCTAAAACTCCACAGACTTTACAAACTTGGATCAGGACGTCTGAACTCACACTTAGTATCTCTTTTACGTGTCCTGTGTCCTGGGACAGTGAATGAAATGATCTGCAGTGTCCAGGGCCTTAGTGGGACTCATTTTCAGCCCGGGAAAAATTTTAATAGACCAGCCCTCTGACAAATAAAAATGTAACCGTGTGGGCTCTAGCTGCATCACCCTAGGCGAGATTTCAAATCACGCCCCTGATAGATAACCACTCTAGACCCTCAGACCCATAAGCCTGTAAATACAAATTTAAATCTAACAAGGTTCAGATGTAATTCAGGGGTGGTCTGGGGGAATTCTCCTACCTGGAGAATTTTTATAAAATCAATGCAATTTCCTGTATTTTGGTGAGTTTTAGATGTGATGATCCTATTGTGTGATGTCAATTTTATATAATTAAAAAGACATGAGGCAGTTAAATAAACAAAAATACAAATAGGGTCCCCCCCCCATTGAGGCCAGATTTAGGGGGCCCAAGCCCCAAATGCCCGATCCGCCCCTGTAAAACTGGGCTTTAGGAGCGTCAGGCAGACTGACTCGACCTGACAGGACTATCCTGAGTGATCAGAGCAGGGAAAACACAGGAGCTGCTGCTTTTATAAGGTTAGTGTCTGTTTTATGTCACATTCAGGCAAAAGTAAAAGTTGTAAAGACCACTTCAAACATTTCCGCGGTGCGCCGTTTTGCGCGATTTTCCCCTCTGTTATTTACACACGTTATCTTTCCTTTCACTGTACATTTTGGGCCTTTTCTCCGTAAATATAAGGCTGATTTGCACAAACTATGGATCACTATGAAGCTTCAGTTTCACAGAATATCACTGGGAGTTTGAAATGCGTCTCAAAGCAAGGATCTGTCTGTTAAATAGCTCTGATGTGACGCTGCCCTGACAGTTGCACGCAGCTTCCCGAGGGAGGGAGGGAGAAGGAGAGAGAGAGAGAGCGATTTTAAGACAGCGCATCTGAAATTCAGATGCACTGCTCGGCCGTTCTAGGCTCTATACATTTGAGACTATTTAATCTTGGTTTAAAAAAAATTGTGTCTGATTTTTCAGCGTGAGAAATGCCAGGTGTGGCGTGAGAGCGTGTGAAGGAGGTGAATTGCGTGTGTCACACGGTCATTGCGTGAGAGTTGAGAGCCCTGACTATGCTCTATCTGTTTGCAGTAGATCCATGCCTTTCAAACACAAATTCACAATAAACACCCCCGTACAGTTGTTTGACAGTCTAGCCAGCCCTCTGTCTCTGTCTCCGCCCACTGCTGTAAACGTCTCCTGGTCGGCTCATGTTTGTCCACAATCCGGGCCATGGGCGGTGGTGGACAGTAATCATCATGGCTGCAGTGGGCAGTGTGATTATTAGCTCACTTTTTCCTCTCTGTATCCCACAATCCGGACTGTCCTCTTCACACACAGTTTCCTGAAGGACTGAGCTCATTTGTGGTGCAGAGAAACCCGACGCCTGTGTGGAATCAGGAAGTTTGCGCCTCGTTTTTGTTTTGAGAAGGATGCCGACCCTCTGTAACGCTGTAAGTATTTAAGTATTGCTGTGTTATAAGTTCTCTAGTCGTGTTTGGTGTGGTGGGTAGTGAACAGACTGAGGTTTATGGGTTGTGGTTGCGGATTTGTTTTGTAGAACTGTGCGTAATCTAATCTAATCTACACTTTAACCTGAAAGAAACCGAAAAGTGAAACTTCGCACACGCGTTCTTCTGACAGACCGGGGGTGGACAAAAGCAGATTGTTTTAGGCTGGTTTTACGACACTTTTAATAGGTTTATGACTTAATTAGCTTCAGTTAGCTACCAGCAAGTTTGCTAGTTTTGTGCTGTCATGATTGTGCGTGAGTGTCGGCGCCTGATTTTTTTTTTAATTATTATGTTTTTTTTTTTTTGTATTGTCAGTGTTAAGACTGTATTTTTTATTGATTAAATCTTTATTACACAGAGTTATAGCATAAGTTGTGAAAGTTTGACTTACATGAGTCTATGCGCACCTCATTTGTGCGCCCCTCATGATGTTTTTTCCCCCAACCCTGTTATGCTGACTATGCTTGCTAAAGTTTATATTTTAAAATATTTACTTCACTGATTTGGGTAAGGTCAGGATTAGGGTTAGGGTATAAGTTAATTTTGTTAATTTTAAGAATTTGGGAAAGGTATGCTAACCAGGTAGCGGCATAATTGCGTTGCATGGGGAAACTAAAGACGACTCAACCACCTGCACTGCGCACTGTGGCACTGGCTCTGCTAATGGTTCACGTGAGACTAACAGGAAACACTTAGTACTTTTACGTATACAAATATATCTGAATATTATATAACTGTCAATTTCAGCAGACAGTAGGTCATAAAAGGACAGCTTAAACAATATTTTATTAGTTTATTAGCCAAGTATGAAACTTCTTTACATTGTTTACTTGTCAGATCTGGCCAGCACAGTCAGAACATTTATCACTTGCACACACTAGAATCAAAATGAATAAACTTTGTTAAATGTATGAGGGATTTAAATAGGGCTGCAAATAAAATTTTTTTGGTAATCGATTGGCTGGGTGATTCTTTGATTAATTGATAGTTGTTTAGAAAGCAATGACTTGAATACAAGATTTTTGCAGAATTTAACCAGAAATAATGTTGCTTGAGGACGTCCTTAATGTCATTTCTGTTCAATCCGGCGCTTTTCCACAGCTCATTTGATGTTTACTTAAAGAAAGACCAGTTAATGACTATTCGATTGTCAAAATAACTTTCAAGTTTAGTTGCATATAATCGATTAAATTGTTGCAGCCCTAAGTTTAATATAAAACCTGTATTCTTCATTTCTTTTCTTTGTAGGCAAGATCCCACTCTGGCTTGAAGGATGGATGTTCATCAGGGCCACAGCGACTGAGTCAGAATGTCCTATTGGTGTGTTAATGGGGTTCCGGAGGCTGGTTCCTCCGGAGTGAAGATGCAGCAGGACAGTATGTCACAGTCACTCTTCTTACAACTGGACACATATAAGACGTCAGCTCTAATTTGAATTTGCTACCTCTCACGTTTTGCTGGAGAGTTAGGCAATTGTACTGGAATGTCGGTTATCACTAGCCCTGAGACAAACAAAGGGACCATGCAAAGCTAAATTTAAGGGCTGAATTACAGTTTTTCTCAACTGCTTTGACACACTTGTCCATTCTAAAAGTTAATTTGCAAAACAGCTCACACAGAATCCTAAACGTAGCTTCAGTTTCTCAAAACTCAATTTCGTCTCTAGCTAAATTTAGTTTGACATTCAAAACAGTTAACTTTACCCCTCAGAAGCAAGTTTTATCATCAAACTCTCACACATTCTTCAGGTGTTCTCATGTGTTTCATCATTCATTTGACTTTACAGCTCAGAAGCTTTAGTTCTGATCTCAGACACAAAATCACCAAAGGTTCACTTCAGTCTGTCATTGGGATTCACACTTCACACAAAAGATTTTGTATCTGAATAAGTTGTGTTTTTATCTTACTGGGCAAGAAAAACCAAGATGAAAAATACACATTTACTGTAAATTTTGAATTGTGAAATATATTTTATATATTTATATAGTTCCTTTTTGCTAAAGAGAGTTCAGAGACGCCAAACAGAAACACAATGTCTCTGTGACAAACCATTTATATCAACGTGTTTTCTGCTCAGATCATTGTCCTGTTTGATTCATGGGTTTCATTCTTTGTTGTTTAATCTTTCTGCTCATGTGATTTTAGATTTTGCTGTGATGTGTGAGTTTGTAGATAAAAACTAACAGTGTTATGACAAAGGTTCTTTACCACCTGTGAACAGGTCTGTAGTGCTGGAGAAACAAACTAAATTCACTGAACATGTGAGTTATAAATGAGAGCTGTGTGAGCTGTTCTGAGAAAGAGTCTGAAAACTGTGAGAATGAATGAAAATTGTGGCAAATGTTCTGTGTATCTCAACCTTTCTTCAGATAAATGTTGGAAACAAGTGATCAAACTAAACCAAGTTTCAAAAATGTGTCAAAGCGATTGAGAAAAACTGTAATTGTGACTTATATATTCCATTTTACTCTGTGAAGTTCCAAAAATGTTCTGACCACAACCTCCAAAACATCCTGGAAAAAGTCACAGTAAATGTAAATTTGGCTTTTTTCATTTTGACTAGTGATTTGACTAGATGTTTTAATTAATAATTCTAAAATACATTTAGCATAATTCAGTTAAAGGACACATTTCTCTTTATCAAAACAGACCAGTGGAGTTCTGTATGTGAGATTTGTTCTCCTCTGAGCCTCAGAAAACATTGTTTTTTCTGAAGTTTTGTGATGTCATAGGTAGATCTTGAGATCTTCTGCACAGTTTTTAAGTCCATAAATCATCCAGACCCATTTTGAACATTTCTACAGCACGTCCAGAAAGGTCAATTTGATTTTTTCTATATGTATTTGTTACTATGTTTCATTTGCAGCCAGTATATGAGCTCTATCTCAATTCCTGACCGGAGAAAAACATTATCTCAATGATCTCTTAAAATAAACAAATTAAAACATCTCACCAGTCGACTTTGGCATTCTCAGCTTTAAATTTTAATGATTAAATGTAAAAAAGTGGAACTAGGCTTTAAAAGAATATTTCTGTAAATATGGCTGTTGACATGTAGTGAATATACTGCAGGTCCAGGGGAGAACATGGGACCTCATCAGGCCTCAGACCAGGTCCACAGATCACCACTGGACTCCTCCATCACTTTAGAGAAGATCCGGTCCACGTATGAGTCTGGAGAGCATGAAGAGGCCCAGGAGCTGATCCAGCAGGCGCGCTGTCAGGAGTGCAGTGCAGGATATCCGCTCATAGATGGTGTAAGGCTTTTTAAATAATATATCTACAACGCACAGTCAATATGCAAAAGAGACAAATTATTCCCACACTATTGAACTAGTGTTGTCACAGTTAGAGCTGCACAAGTTGGGAAAAATAATGTGTTGCATTGTCAAAAAACACAGGACATTTATTTGTCTATGGAGGAAGTTATTGTACTTACAACATTTGAGTCTTTTGTTATTTATTAGTTGTGTCCATTCAAATTGCTGTTTTCATTGAGTTATGATTTGTCTTTAAGTCCATTCATAAAAAGAATAGTAACATTTTAAATACAAGGAGAAAGCTCTACTAGACCTACTGAATACCACAGTGTTAATGTTAAATAAAATGTGAATTTAAAATTATTGAGATTTATTTAGCTTTTTTCTGTTCTGATATGAATCAGAACTTGAGAAGGGCAATTTGGATCCAATATATTTTTTTATTTGTGTTTTATTTGTGTTTTTTTCCCCATTGTCAATACCTACCCTAAAGGAGATCTAGTTTCTAGTTTTGATGGTAGTTTTTGCAATAATAAATAAATATGTTGCCATTTTTTTTACCAGCATCTGGAATGGATTTGCGGTTGCAACAATTTGCATAACATGTATTATGACTGTCAAACTGTAAACATGTTACCCAGTAGTGAATACATTTGTATAAATTTGATCTGTTTTTCCCCAACTCATTATTATCTTTATAAAAAATGCTAAGGTGGTAACAGGAGGGCTTCGCAGTTCACTGATATGCCCTAAAATGTATTTTCTTGTCCTTCCTGTTTCAGCTGTATTGTGGCCATATGGGGTCCTTTGAGAATTAACCTCCACAATGCACCACTGCGCTTTGGCTGTGCTCTGCCTTTTTCATTGTTGCCTGCTTCAGAGAAGGCACTCATATTACACACAGGAACAATTTAGACAATGCATTAAAGTAGGCTATCCAGACTAGCTGTCTATTCATCTGAAATGTTCCCATGCCACTGTAGAAAAACAACACTTCATATTATAAATAAATATAAATACATATATATAAATAATCATGTTATGATCCATAGAATAGTAATAATTTTCTATAACAGCATGAACAAAAACTTAATTCACGATAAGCTAAAGGCTTATTAAGAATTATTCAAACTTAATAACTATCTACCTAAAGGAAACTAGAGCTGTAACAAGCTCATTGAAAATTGAAATAATCCTCAACTAATTGAGTCATTGTATTATTAATAACTAATCTTCATATAGGCTTCATAACATGCCTCGAGCTGAGAAAAAACTGGAACAGCAATGACATGAACATTGTGGAATGTTAATGTTTTTGATCTAAGCACTAGATCAGGGGTGCCCAAACATTTTTCCTTGGTGGGCCAAAATTTGCAGATTTTTTCTTCGCGGGCCGAAATGTATTGCATTGAAGAGTGCCAAGGGCCAAACATAATTTTGTTCGCCATTTAAAAAAAACATTTTGTGAAGAGATGAAGATTAAAATATATTTTTTAAACACGTTTTAATAGATTTTACATGAATTTTGTCATTTGACAGTCTTTTCAACACAAAATTGAATCAAACAGTTAGTCCTAACAAACCTGAACAACCCTTCGCGGGCCAAATTGAACCATCTGGCGGGCCGAATTTGGCCCCCGGGCCCCACTTTGGGCACCCCTGCACTAGATTGTCTGTACATCGGTACCTCCAGAACTATCTTAAGGGAATGCTCCAACTCTGTGAACTCTCAAAAACCTTTGTGAATTTTGCATTCTAAACTAATTGATTATTCTAAAGAAAAATAACCAAAATAATCAATTACTGAAATAATATTTGGGGGCAACCCTATGTTGATCTTTTTTTAAACAAACTTAAAAAAACAAACAAAAAAAAAACACTTCTCTGAAATTTCATTCCAAAAATGTTGTGTTGATGTTAGTAGATCTCTTCTGCACTGTTTTTAGGTTTGAAAAGCATTGATACATGTTTTGATCATTTCTGCATTAGCAAATCAAGCAAGATCAGTTTGATTCTCTTTCAATTCCCTTTGTATCCAGTGGATAGATCTCTAACTCAATTCCTGGCATGAGAGACACATAAATATGTCTGCATTATTACATGTTTTTTTTTTCTGGTACATACACTGCCAAGAAAAAGTCACTCAAGAGCATGTTTAAAGGACAAAAAAAAAATACATATTTTCTTTGTAAGGACTTAAGATCTTAATGAATTTACTAAACCCAAACAATTCTTAATGGACTGCTCATTATAAATGAGGCCTTTGTTCATGCTTCATTAAGTTTGTTCACAGTGAAGTTAGTATAAAATGTCAATCATTTTACAAACTAATATGATGTAAAGAAAGAATAATGTTAGAGTTACATTAGTTTTGAAACTTACTTAAGTCCGTGTCCAGTTAGATTATACTTTTTGTGTAATTAGTAACTGGGCAAGATTTTTTGACAACTTATCTATCAATCTTTCTTCCACAGTTCTTTTTGTGGATTGTTATAATTTTCATTTGTCATCCAAATTAATCACAGGGCATAACTGGCTTTGTGGTTATTATCTAATTTGTTGTGATATCAGATTTAGTGAAAACTTTGATCTGATGTGGTTAATTAGACTGCTTTCTGAAGTTTAGACAAAGACAATTGTGCAAACATTGGAAAACTAGTGTGAGTTTTTGCGTTCTCTGGTGGCTTCGTAAATGTAGCGAGTGAGTTAGGTTTTTTAAATTGACTAATAACAAATAAATGAAAAGGGATTATTCTTAATTAAATCTTGTGGACACAACAAATTAAACGATTTGAATGTTGTGCAAAACTAGATCACCTTAAAAAGCATAGAAATTTAATTTACTAAATTAGTATTCTCTTTTTCAAGCTAAAATAATAAAAAAAAAGGTTTTACAGTAATTAAGACTGTAAAAAATACTTGATGTGTCAGTTTTTACATAATCAAATAAAAAAAATGATTATGCAATGTATGTGATGTACAGGTGGATCTCCTGTGTCTGGCGGTGGAGCAGGAGGACTATGAGAGTGTGCGCTACCTGTTGAAGGAGGCCCACATCTCAGTCCCTACGGATCCCACAAACAACCATCCTGCTCTGGTCGCAGCGCACCATGGACATGTGGGGCTGGTCAGACTGCTGCTTGACTCTCTGCCCCAAAGTAAGACATTATTTTAACTTTTTCATCTAAAGTAACTGGAAGTTAGTGGATATTTACTTAAACTTTTTTTTTAGACTTACATACTGTATCTTACATGATTTAAGGAAGAAACCATTTCCATTTTTTTTGTTCAAAAGTGCATCTGGTAAAAAAAAAAAATCAAATTTTTTGAGTGCCATGATAACTAATTTTTTGTTCATATCTTAAAATAAGGTCTTTGTCTAATAGTCATAAGAAATTGGCCAATTGGGCAGATCAAAACCTAGTCTCAAACCCTTCATGTTGTAGAAAATTTCATTTGTTTTCCAAATTAATTTTTGAGGGAGGACCCCCAGACCCCATTTATTTACTGCACTTTTGATCTTTGATAAAATATGACAAATCAGCGTGTATAATACTAAAACACTACTAAGAATTTCAATACATAATAATATTGCAAGTCTTAAATTATACGAATTTTACATCACCAATACTAATGAATTAATACATTTATCAAGTTATTATTATTATTATTTTTTTTTTTCTTAATCAAATTTATCAATGATACGGTAAACAAGATCTGACTGTTTCTGTGATTCATTTTCAGGCTATGTTTCAAAGAAAGAGCAGCTGCTGCGTCCCCTGCTGACTGAAGCCTGTAAAAAAGGACACCTGGACCTGGTGAAGATGCTTGTGGAACTTTACAATGTAGACGTTAATGACAGTGATATCTACACCCAGGAGTTCCCTCAAATCACAGAGCTGCCCCTGTACGCGGCTGCCACGGCTGGTATGTGCATGTTTACTCTTCTTGTGTGAGGCTGTAGTTTGTGTTGTCTCTGATTCTTTAAGCTTTGGGAGTTTAAGGCAATCAGCTATTTTGCTCTTTGGCACAGAGAATTAAATTTGACTTACATGCAGGTCATCAGTGTCTTTTCTCTTTTTCTAGGCCATTGATAAATACACTCTGATTCCCCCTTTGTTATTTCTCTGTGCAGGTAACATGGAGATTGCACGTTACTTACTTCAGAACAGAGCAGGTCTCTCATCGTACGTCCTGATCGACCACCCAATCTTCAGCAGACAGCTTCTTCGACAAAGGGTCTCAGGGAGCCCCCACGAGGATGGAGATCAGGTTAGTTCGAATCCCTAAACAAAATACATATACAGTATGTGTAATCCCTTATTCAGGAGTGATCCAAAGTAGAAAAGGCTTCAAAGACTTAAAACCTTTGAAGCCTTTTCTACTATTAATAGCTTTTGCCTAATAGCTTTGTATGAACTGAAGAGCTATTTTAACAAAACGTTTAAACAAAAATGCTGAACAAACAAATCTGTTTTCGATGTTAAAAAAAAAAGTTATCTGACTTTTCAATTACTTTGTGAATGATGTACTAGAGAGCTTGCTGAAAAGTACAGGTCAATGAAACATTAGCAAATGAGGTTAGGAACTATAGCCAGTAGCTTTGTGCTTTTGAAGGAAGTCAATGGACTGTAATATTAAAGAATTTTAGAATATTGCTAATCTGGCTCACACCTGGCTCACATATGTAAAGAAAATATAAAAGTTAATATGTAGAAGAATTGTATTCTACACATTATCTATTTGGAAAGACTGCTGCTGCTGAAAACTGTTGCAAAAATTGTCATGGTAATTTGAATCTGATTGATCGAAGCATCTCAGTTCGAAGTAGCCAAGAAGATTTTGCTTTTATATCCAGTTGAAAGAAAATAACATCTTTCCCGTCCAAAAATTCACAAATCGTATGTATTTCTGCTACAAGTCGAAGTATGTTAGGTAGCACTGCCATGTTTGTTTTGGTTTGACCATGGGCTTCTGTGTGATTGAATATTGCACTACAGTAAACAAAGGTAAATAATGCATAAAAATAATATATATATTTTTTTAAGTAGTCGTTTTATATATATTGAAGCCATTGTGTAAAATCTGTGTTTTTTGCCTGTTTGCTACAGAGTGTCTGTGTGCGCTGGAGCGGGCTGCAGCTGCCATGGTTAGAACTGTCCTGGTTCATGGACCTCTCATCACGAATAACTCACCTCGAGCTCTCGTCCAATCAGCTTACAAGCCTGCCTTCAGTAGTGCCCTGGGGCCTGGTGCACCTGCAGAGCCTTGACCTCCAGGATAACCTCTTACATGAATTACCCCTAGTGCTCAGTTCGCATGAAGTCCTTTGCACAAGGTACACACCCAGTCTGGACTTAAGTAGAACAAAATCTGGACTCAACTAGAGCTAATATTAACTAACTACCTAACGCAAGACTGACACACATGACTGGACCTGGACTAGGCAGCACTAAAACGAGAGAAAATGTGTCATTGAAATGACACCAACAAACCATCATTGTATTCATGGACATACTGTGTATAATGCAATAGTAACTTTTTGAGCTTTTGGTCAAAAAGGTACATTTTTCCTTCATTACTTTCAATGAGTCTTCTGTAGTCACTTCTTTCACTTCTAAGCGTCAAAACACATTTTAAATTTCCCAGATGCGTGACATCATAAATCAACCTCTGAGAGTTTAAGTTTATTCATTTTCTAGTGACAAATCATGTTCATTACTGCTGCCTGCTTTCATTAGCATCAGAGGAAAACTTGCATTGTTTATGTCACATAGATGATTCCTTCTGCAAAACATTTCCCAGTCCTAATAGTGAAATATGTACTAGTTGCATGCTAGTTACATACTAGCCCGTATGACAGATTGACAAGTTTTCTAATTATGACTTGTTTGGTTGGATACTCCCAGTGATAATATTTATTATGGCTTGAACAGTAAATGTCCAATTCATGAAATTTCGAGAAATTGACAAATGTAAGCTGGATGAAAACAAGCAAAATATTTAGTAACGTTTTTCAAATGATACACATTTTTTTTACTTGACAGGTTAACAGCCTGAAAGAAAATAAGGCAACCTCGTTTTCTCTTGGCCAATCTTTTATTTGCTTCAGCAGTTTCACTGTTTATATATTGAAATGATTATTTTTCTGTTTACCATAAGTACAAGGCTGTTACAAATCTATGCTCATACTACTTTATGGTTTGTTGTAATTTAAAACCATCTAATAATTGTGTCAGCATCAACAACAGCTGATGAGTGTAAATTACTGTTGTTTTACAGTTTGAAAGAGGTAAACGTCTCTCAGAACAAGTTGACCTTTCTTCCCTCTGGACTACTTCATCTCAGACACCTGCAGAGACTGTGGGCTTCCAACAACCATCTTTCTGTTCTCTTCCAGCTGGACAATGGTATGGTACCTGCTTCTCAGACAAGTCTGCGTGTGTCTGTTTAGTAACATCATAAGTCTATAGAACTTCTAAAGCATACAGTCTCATTTAAATGATTATTTGTCAAGTTAATATTCATGAATAAAATGTAAAAATAAATAAACATACCATAGGTTTTCTTATTTTAGTAGCATTTGCCCTTAATGATCTTTCTAATTCAGAATAAGCCAATCATCAACCAGCTATTACATATAACCAAAAGATGATTTTTCTTTAGCAGTGTATATAATACTTTTTTAAAATTTTGATTAGATATGAACTGGATCGGACTGAAGCGACTGGAGGAACTGGATGTGTCAGAGAACTATCTAAACAGTCTGCCTGCAAATATTATGCACTGCCTCAAATCCCTGAGGTCCCTCAATGCGAGCGACAACAGGCTGAAGGAGCTCACAGAACCCTGGGGATGTCCACTGGTAATAGTTCAGTTTATGACACGACTTTATGAATTAAACTTGCTGGCCAACATTCCACTTGCTTGTATGTAAGTGGTTATTTTCATGTTCTAGAATGTGCTTACATGGACTTGCATAATCTTTGATGAAGTAACTAGTGCAAAAATGTGTTCAATAACTAATAATAACTAAATTTTACCCGGTATGCAAATCAAAACATAAATGAACGTTTTTTTATGAATCAGTGAGTAGCAGAGTATTACTGATTGATAATAGGCCAAGTTCCAACCTTCTAATTAAGTACAAATAACTAAGTGAGCACGTTAAAACAAAGCATCTGATTCTATTCAAACCAGACATGTATGATTTGCAGAAGCAGTGCAGAGCTTCTGGTAACCTGCTTGAGAGTCTTCCAGAAGTGATTTCAGCTCAATGGAGAAAACATCTGCAGGAGGTGGACTTGTGCAACAACAAACTCACAGAGTTGCCTGGATACTTGTTTGAACTGGAGGTAATTTTGGTATAAATGTAAATTGTGTTTCCACTAGGGCTTGGTGATATTGACAAAAATGAATATCTCGATGTTTTTTTGAAATACCTTGATTGCAATAATCGGACGATATTTCAAAATAAGCATCAAGCATGTCTTTAAACGTATTTGATTAGAAGTTAAATAATCAATACCATTTGGCTTGACTGGGTTATAGGCATTCTTGATCGACAAATGTAAAACGTGCTACCAATCGATTAGTTGGCTGAAAGCAAAACTAGCCTCACTGTCTCAATGATCTGACCAAATATTTGACCCAAACTGCATTCACTGCATTCAAGACCATAAGTTCAGGTGTTTGCATGCTCCTTAACTACTGATTAAAAAAAATAAAATCAAAAAAATCAAAACAGTTAAATTAAATTTTCAAGTAAAAATTTTATCTTTAAGACAACAATTCTTAATCAATTTTTTTATTATAACTTTAAGACAACAATCAGAATATCAACTAAAATTCGATAAGTTGCACACCTCTATTTTCCCCTCCTGTCTTATTTCTGTAGGAATTACACACAATCTGTTTGTGTCTGTGACGTATGAACAAATGTATGCATACATACATACAAGTTACAAGTGCATACAAGTTGCACTTGAGAGTACTCAATCAACAATGCAGTGCTTTGTCTGTCACAAGTAGCTTGTGTTTTTTTTGCCTGAGCTGAAGAAATGCTTTCTATCAAAAATCCCTCAAGCTCCTCTGGGCTTGTTTTGAAAACAAAGGAACCTGTAGATAAGGAGCTTGGAAAAGAGTTGTATAATGTCTTTCTTTTTTATTATTTTCACTACTAAGTTGAGAAAGTTTCTTCTTGTGTGGCAGGCCCTGGTGTGCTTGCGTCTTGGAGGGAACCAGCTGACTTCACTGCCAACCACCATCGAGTGGAAGTGCACCCAGCTCCGAACACTTGACCTGTCCCACAACCAACTTGGAAAGTATGTGTGTATATATTACCTAGAGCTAGAAATAACCCATCAAGCCTCAAATACACATCACACCAAAGCACTTACACAAAACCACAAGCACACGTCCATGCATGGCTGGCAACACCACCGACTGCAGCAGAATGTGACCTTGCAAAGCACTGGCCTTGTGTTTTTCTATTGGAAAGCTGTTCAGACCTTTTCCATGTTTTTTCACTTGTATATTTTCTCTCTGGACAACCTGGTCATGGCCAACGCATGATTTTCAAAAGTAAAAGCATGTACTGACAGTCTTTCTGAAGCTGGTCTCTTTGTTCAATTCATAACTGTCTCAGAATGTGTTGACTGATGTAAATGCACTTGCAGTCAGGCTAACAACAAGAAAATAAAAAGGACACAAGCAGAAACATGACATCAACACTATACTGAAAATACATGACGATGACACTACAATAATATGACAATACTATATTATAACTGTAGCAGTATAAACAATGTGACAGTAAAGCCACAGTAGCATAACAGTATCATTATTCTATTTTTTTTTTAGAAGCGATGATGTCCCCAAATCCAGAAGACTTGGGTTCCTCTCCACATGGACCAGAAGAGAATCTGAGACTGGTAAGGTTGAAGTTGAGAAAAACTTGTACACAAACAAAACAAAAGATGAATATCTTCAAACCTGATATTGTCGATGCTGTAGGTTGTATTGTATTTTTACTACATCTTCACTAAATCTGTCAAATGCGTTGCTGCCGTGTTGTGACTGTTCGAGCTGTGTGTGTGTTGCAGTGCCTTCAGTGAACTTCCCTGCCATGCTCCGGGACTGTCTGGAGGTACTGCACCTGAATAATAACCAGCTGGAGGCAGTCCCACCATCTGTGAGCAATCTGATCAGTCTCACCGAGCTCTACCTGTCCAAGTGAGTCTGTAGTTATGGAAATGCAACACGAGCAACATTAGGATGGATGCCAACTAAGCCACTGTTTATAATGGCTTACGGCTGTACCCTCACTCAGAAAGTACACATTCAGAGTTTAGAAATCATTTTAGAACCACCTTTTTAAAGATAACATGTGAAATAACACATTTTTGTATTATAGTTTGTATAGTATGTTATTTATTATAACAGATCTTGGGATCGTGACATCACACAAAAGTAGAAAAAGTAGATTTTTTTTGCTCAATATCCAAAATAAAGTTAATTTTGTTGCTGTTTTGCTTTCTAAGTGGCAGAGGGCTGGATTGTGACTCTTGGTGTAACAAATTCCAAATCTTACAAGAATGTCAAGCAGCATGTCTAGCCTTAGTTAAATGATCTTTATTCATCATTTTAATGACAACAAATAAGATGTAATTGCTTACATACTGTCAAATATTTCACCAGTTTCAAAGAATTTCTAGCTGATAATAAGAGATATGGCTTCAAATAGAAAAGTGTGAGTTAGTAAAATGTTCTTAACCCTCTGGTAAATCATTTGGCACAAAGTAAATTCTTCATACAAGTCCAAAACAGTTTGAAACAAGAAAAATAATCTAGATATATAAAGAAATGTATGTGAAAATTCTAGAATCAAACCATTTTAACTTGTCTTGTAATTCATTTTTTGTAATGTTTCTGTAAAATATGGGCTAACTAAACTAAGTTGTTAATTTTATGTAATATTTATTAAGAATACAAATGTTGACACAAAAAAAAATAAAATAAAATAAAAAAAGTGGAAAGCATCACATTCATTATCAAAAATGTGCCGAGGGTCTGATTAAAACAGGCAGTTTGCGTTGTATTCCAATGGATGTTTAGCAAAGCTGATGTTTAGCAAACGCTGACTTTCTCGTTATTTCCAACACTTGTCTTTTGATGTTCTTTCCTGAGCTCCATTGTTTTGTAGATTTGGGGTCTTCAATCACCTTTTTTATGTTTTCAGTAATCCAGGCTTAAAGGAGCTGCCTGTCGAACTAGGACAGCTCTCCAACCTGTGGCAGCTGGACATCGAAAACCTCAACATCACCAGTGTCCCTCTAAATGTTCTGAGAGAAGGTAAACCTATGACAAAAACCACCAGTGAAAATAGCAGTTTTGTCACAATATATTATCTAAATATGTTTTTTTTTTTTTATCTAGACCACATATTTACCTCATATTTTTTGCAAATTAAATGCAGACATGTAAAATATGCCTGTAAATGTCTTGATTGAGGCCCAGATGTGAAAAGGCTATAGAATTAACCACAAATGTCACTTGATTCCTCTTTTTATTTGCATTTTATGTTGCAACTGTGTCATTCTTTTAAGCCACAACTTTTCTTTTACAGTCTATTTCTAATAAGCTAAAATGCTTTTGTAAATATAAAGCTTTTCAATTCCAAAGCAATATTATTCTCTGGCAATTATGAAACACTTTATAATATCTACACCTAAATTATCCTTAACAAAGCCTTCATAAAATCTTACTAGTGACTTAATTCCTCATAAACAAATCTAAAATGGCTAGTTAATAGACGAAATGATTTATTAAGGCTTAGTAACTACTTAATTACTTCAAACCCTGTCCCCCATTTATGATTTCATCATTTGTTTATGAATAAGTAAGGCTTAATTCAAGCTTTGTTCATGGTTTACTAAGATGAAAATGTGTAGTTATTATAAAGTGGTACTGGCAATTTTTGTATTATTTTAATTTAATTTTATTTTTTACATAATTAAATCTAAGTTATCAGCACTACGCAAAAGTAAACTTTCACAAAACTCTTCAGAATTTTTTTACATTTTTTTAGAGCAACTGAAATTGTGTTTAATCTTTGAAATATCATATCTTTTTTATGAATAATTTTTCAGGTACATTATCAGTTATGGCGTTCCTGCGAGCTCATCTCCGTAAGGCCGAGCCCTGTCGTATGCTAAAGTTGGTTGTGATCGGACCCCCGCGACAGGGCAAGACCACCCTGTTGGAGGCCCTGCAGAACGGCCGGACCTCCCAGCAACCCTCTGCCCCCTCTGGCATCGACACCTGGTCCTGGCACCTGGAGAGACCCAGCGCAGGCAAGGGCAATGTCAGTGCACACGACAAATCACAGAACAAGTGTTGTGGTTTTTGTTTCTTCTGCTTTGTTCTCTTTTTCATGTGTGGGATCTTAATGTGGTAATCCAAGAAGTGGGTACTCTTTTATAAATTGTAAAATATTTATATGTATATTTATTTCTCTAATATTTAGTACCAATCATTATGCAGCTCATCAACACATTTTGAAATGATTCTCAGCTGCTACTTCTGCCTCTCGAAGCATTTCAGAGCAGCAAGTTTTAATAATGACTTTTTAAATAATGACTAAATAATATTATTTGAAACCTATTCCCGACTTCTTGACTGGTAATCCTATTGTTTATTTAAGGATAGTAATATTATAAAGTTGTGACTTTTATTAATAATGCACTTTATTTGCCTTCAGACGCCTTATTTCAGGCAACTTTTTTCAGATTTAGTATGTCTTATAGCAGGTCCAAAACTTTGCTCAAAACAAACTGTTCTATGCAAATCAGTATTGCATATTATACCTCTCAGAAGTGTCAGAACTAATAAAACAGCTGTAGAGTAAACAATAAAGTAGTACTTAATTACTTAATTATAAAAGTAAATACATACATAATTTTATCATATGCTGTGTTTGTGGGCAGATTTCAGCTAATTCTGCTGTTTTCTTGTAAATGATAAAGAAAAACAGACTGAACTGAAGTATTGATTGACTTGTCTGATTGACTGTTTTTGTTTGTGTTGCTGACCTTGTGACCTTTGCTGTTGCTTGCAGAAGGACTATGTAGATTTTAATGTGTGGGACCTTGGAGGGAAAGCCAGCTTGTCCACAGTGAACCACTGCTTCTTCACTAACAAGGCCTTGTACCTGGTGGTGTGGAATCTGGCTCTGGGGGAGGAGGCTGTGTCCAGCTTGCAAACATGGCTGCTCAGCATAGAGGTACTGACATATACTGTACATGCATAGTTATGAAGCACAGGCAGTTACTGAGCATTCAAAATTAAGGATTTTCACATTAGTATTTTATTTTATTTTATTTTTTACCCCTATGTTGTAAAAGAAGTGAGCTCTGAATAAATCAGGCTACTGGTTGCTGTTTGCATCTATGATGAAGTATTCATTGAACCTAGAGGGGAAAGCCAAATGCTTAAAGATTGACTCTGTGTAAGGAGTCCACCCTGCTTCATTTTGCTATTTGAAAAAAAGTTGTTAACTGTGTACACAACGAGAAATATATACAGATGAATACTGCAAATGTGCCAAATGGTTTGCATCAACTTGGAAGAAGATATCTTTACACGTAAATGTCTACTTCCTCCTTTTGTGGTTTAAATGCAACTTTGACTTTAACAGAACAATTAAGCGTTGAATTGCCAAGAGAGAGCTAAAAAGCTAACTTTTTAGCTCTCTCTTGGCTCAACACTAATTTATTACTTATATTTTCCAAAATGATTCCTCTGAAAAAATACTACTGGTACTTAATTGCAAGAATCCCCAATGCTATGTATTTTTTCTAACTTTACTTATAATACTAAATTAAATATAAGGCTTCTTGTGCAATAGTGGTAAATTATACTTAACGCACACTAGATTGAACTAGTACTACTACCAATCTGTATCGGAGAATATGGAGTCATTTGGGACTCTCTTGGCCTGTCACTGTCCTCACATACTGAACACTAAAACATGACAGCTCACACCAGATTCTGCTGTGTGTTTGAACCTTGCAGGCTCGTGCTCCTAACTCAGCGGTGGTGGTTGTGGGGACACACTTGGACATGATCGACGCACAGTTTCGCACAGAGAGAATGGCCACGCTCAGAGCTTATGTTTTGGCTCTGAGCAGGTCTCCCTCAGGGGCCAGAGCCATGGGCTTTCCAGACATCACCTGCAAAAACATTCAGTAAGTGTGCACATCACAAGTATGAAGTCTCAAATACACAGACAAGGCTGGTAGTTACAAGGGTGGTCAGTTCACCTTTAATTTTGACACCCAATAACCTCTGAAAAAACAATAATAATTCATGATAATTTTGAATATGAGTGTATGAATAATTAAGGTATTGTTCACACCACATCTAGTAAATCACACATTCTGCAATATTTTATCTGTGTAGGGTTCTGTCTCAATGGTATGTAATTATTTAGACCAGGGGTTCCCAAAGTGGCACAAGGCAGTGTGCTGGAGGATGCAATAAGAGTTCAAGATATTTTACGCTACTTTTAACATATATTTTGTATTTTAGTATTTAAAACCATACATTTTTGGGTGAAATTAGAGGCAATCCCACAACAAACAACCCAATAAACAACATTTACATGGATTGAACAGGATTTTACACTTTTAGTTCAACAATTCAAAAACAAATCAGTACATATTGCAAGTGTCAGTGCACATGCGCGCCCACACAGACACAAAATATTTGTACACAGTGCTCCTATTGGTCAGCCTGTAATACCGACAGTTTGATTTAATCAATCACAGGGAGAGTGAACTTTCTTAAGAAGCAAACGGTAGCCTACTTCAAAAGCAACAGAAAAAAAATCAATAGTATGCAACAGTGGTTCTCAACCTTTTTCAATTGTGAGCCCTTAAATAACAACTATAGCCATTTGCAATCTAGAGACACAAAATGTAGGCTACCCCCAAAATGATGAACTAGCCTTCAGTCTTATGTTTGATTTAGGACTCTAGCTTTAGTCGTTTAGTCGATTAATCGGTCGATGGAGTCTTGGTCGACCAAAATTTTATTAGTCAACTAATTCTCTTATTTAGATTATAAGGAATTTGTATTCAACAGTAACAGAATTATTGGTCTGAACTGCTTTTTTATATAAACACAATGTTTCTTCTTCATTTTCTGCATAAACTATAGTTTTTGCATGAACTATACAATATTATGAGTCTTTTTGAGTAAGATTTCTCGCAGAGTTGTCACAATACTACCGATTTTGATACTAAGGAATAAACTTAAAAAATAAAAGTCCGATACAGTGGACTGATATTTTGAACACAAAATTCAAGTTTATGATCAAATATTTTAGTTTCAAACCAGTTTTATGAAACTCAAATGATTTTAAAACTTTTCAGAAAATGGTTTTGCGGAAAATATCAGATTTTGTTCAAATCTTTGTCCTGATAATCTGTATTTGATCAAATGAGTATCTATTTGACACCAGTTTTAGCATTGATTTGCAATATTTTTGACAACTCTACTTTTAGCTTCTGAGCCTTTGCCACACCCCCTTTTAGTCGATTAATCGGTCAATAGGACATGTTTTTAGTCGACCAAGAATTTCTTTGGTCGACTCCAGCCCTAGTTTGATTTTAGTTTGAAGACTTCAGTCTAGATAAATTCATCTTGTAGGCCAGCAAATAGAAATATCACTGTACTCGGAGCTGTCAGTTTTTCACATGATCACAGGACCCCCAGAAATCATTTCTAACTTCCAGATTGAGAACACTGCTGTACAGAAATGGTAATCAAATTTAAAATTAAACCTGGCTTTAAGAAACTATCCCTCTCAAAAGTGTACAACAAGTCAGCAATTGTCTGTATTTTTTAAGTTTTACGGCATTTTATTGCTTTGGCATGAATTGTGCAATACAAAATAAATTTAGTTTAATATTGAATAACGTGTGTGAAAAAATGTTTGAGGACATATTTGGAAAGGATAAGTCAGGTATTTATTCATTTATATGAGATCAGTAATTCCGACCAGTTTTGAACGTGTCTTGAAGTGAAAATGTGAGCAGTGATGATGTTCTATTCTGTTCCACAGTGAGGTGTCCTGTAAGACTCTGGAGGGAGTGGATGACCTAAAGAAACTGCTGTTCAATGTGGCGGTCTCCATGAAAGACATCAGCAGCCCTGTGGAGGATGCAAGCTGATTGGACGGCTGGTGGGCTTAAACATACATTACAACTACAAAACTCTTTCTAATTGGATTCAAAGTGGCCCATGATTTGTACAAACACTTTTGATCGTTCAAATATGGCTCTAACCAGTTGGATAATATATCTTGTTTCTTTGTGTCGGAAATTCTCAATAATAATCTCAATACCATAATACAATGGTGTGTTTTTTATACTGTTGTTTGGCTGCTTTGGAGTGCACAGTTGCTGTATAATTATTAATATTATTTCTTATGTTAATTATTAAATTTTTTGTAATTGTCGCAAATAATAAAATTAGATCTCTAGAAGCAGTATTGTGGAAAAATTGTAGTCTTAATTTGTATGTTTTGTGGTCTTAAAAACTCTCCATCATCTATCTAAATATCTGTTTCTGCAGATCCCACAGAGCTACTTAAAACTGCAGGAGGTTGTGATTTACGAGAAGGTGAGGAGGAGGGCAGAGGGCCAGGTCCTGTACCTCACAGACGCCAAGTGGAGAACCTGGTTCAGCAGTGCCCAGACAGCGACCTGGAAGGCTATGAGGACCTCCCAACTGGTACTGTAGAACTTTAAATATTGAAAATGTACTTTTGGGAGAAATCTGCACATCCCTGCTCAAAGGACTGCAAACTGACCCCAAACAAAATGGTATATTAGTAGAAAATGTTTGATGATATGATGAGAACCAAAAGATGTGATAGATTGATACTTTCTTGATCCCTCGAAAGAAAAATGTATTCTCTGCATTGACCAATCAGCAGAGCCACTGTTGCTTTTTTTTTATACAACTTCTATTGAGATCGCAAGAAGTCAGTTGTTAAAGGGTGTAAGTGAAGCGGAAACAAGCTTCACTTCCTTTTCTCAGAAATAGATTTTGTCAAAACAGACTATTTTGATCTCAGACCAAAGATAAGGACGCAGTTTTAATATTCTTGACGCAAAATGTAAATGAGCTTATAAAAAAGGCTATTAAGCATCAATTTATTTTAGCTGCACAGTTAAAAGGGAGTGTGCAGTTTGTCCAACAATATTAATGCCAGTATATATATTTTTTTAAGATTGTAATGATAGCATGAAGGATTGCTTGCATTTTAAATAAAAAATTGTGTTAAAATTTCAAATTACAAAATATGCACATGAACATCAAGTTTTATTTAAGCCACAGCAGGAAAAAGAATTTGATGTGCATGAGGTGTGAAGAGAAATTTCACAGCAGCTTTTGTTAGCCCCAGCAATTTTCTGTGAAGTGTTCGAACAGGATTAGTTTTGGCTATGGACCTTAGATAAACTGTAAAAATGACGGATGTCGTCTGAGTTTCTAGTTCTGTATGATTAGTGCTTAAGATATAATAGACACTTTGATTGCTCAAAGTTTTATGTAATAGATACTGTATTATGTGTCTAATGTGACCTCATAGAAGTGAACTGAACAGGAAGTGAACATGATGGTAAAAATGAAGTTGTGAAGCCAATGACTTCAGTACACAAAGTGAATTAGTATTTTTGTTAGATTTTACTTTATTGCATCATATTATAATTTAAATTAGAAATGTACACATATTTATTATTTCTTATTATTTCGTTTAAAAAGACTAAAAGATTGTAGAATGTATTCATATTTTTATTCAGGCTGCACAAAGTATTTTTTGCAATTTTTCAGACAACTATTGCAATTTATGTAATACATGTTATAAAACACATTCAAGATTTTGAAAAATAACTAAATGACTTAAATTGTCCAATACATTTATAAAAGCTAACCTGGCTCTACCAGATAGATTCTCACTATGTTTCTGATTTTCACAAAATATGAATAATCCATCTGGAGTGAATGTTAGAATAGACCTTGGTGAGCTGGTGTTGTTTCCAAAAATTGAATATGAAGTATATTGTTTACAAAAAAAAAAGGTACAAAAATAGGCAAAAAAAAAAAAGCTGTACGCTCAATTTAGGGCATTTACTGTATGTATTATTTTTGCGCTTTTGCTCACATTTGTCTGGCAAGAGGTTGCATCAAAAACATTAAACAAGTGAATATTAATTAACACAGACGGAGATCGAGCAGCAACAATGTGTAATACAAAAAGTTCTTGGGTCTAGTCAAAATGTGTGAAATTGCAATGTTATTCATTTGATTAACTGACTTTCAAATTCTGCAAAGTGAACGCAATCTGTTAACATGATCAAAACAGTTACAAGCCACAGTGTTAAAAACAAGAGTAGTGAGTGCTACTGGATGACGAGAGTACAATCCGATGCTCATTAAACATAGAAAACATTACTTACAAAATTGCCAAAAAGCCATGTAAAGTTAAAAAGTCCATGTAAAACTGGCACAAGAAGGCAAAGGTTTGAGGCACTGTGATTGTAAAAGTCCTTATCCATTCTTATTCTTCAGAATAGGACAAAATATTAAGTTGTCTGTGAATGAATGATATGTGTGATAGCCATTCAAATTGCAAAAACATTAGATTGTGATTAATCTTGCAGCCTTATTATGCATGCGTAAGAATAAATACTAGCTTGTGTGTGTCTGTTGCAGCCATCGGTTTCCTGATTGACACTGGGACACTGCTGCACTTCCCGGACACCAGCCACGGCCTTTGCACGTTGTACTTCCTGTGTCCGCTCTGGCTTTCCGAGTGTTTGGAGCGTATCTGGATCTGAAGTCTACACACGCTGTCATCAAGGATGATCTGATCAGCACAGAGGACTTGAGAGTATGAGATAATAATGTTTTTGTTGCTCTATAAGAATCTTCTCGTCCTGGGATTTTTGTCATTGTAAACAGTCTTTTGCATCTCATATAAGAATGAAATTATATCCATTTGTTTACAGAAAGTGCTGGAGGGGACGGGCTTCACTCAGCAGACAGAAGAGCAGTATTTTCAGTTTTTGGCCAAATTTGAGATTGCACTTCCTGTTGCCAAAAACAGGTAATTTATTTGTTTTAATTATTGTTCACATTATTTCAAATGGTACAGTTTTAGTGTAATCTTATTAAGGCTAAATGATGTTATAGATGTTATAGTTGTTAGAACTTTTGATACATTTAAACTGGGGTTTAAATGTATCAATTTAGTAATTCTATTGAGATTCATCTAAGAATATATATAAAAATGCACATAAGCAAGACCAAATCTCAATATATATCTATTTGTTAACCTGGAAATATTTGGAATCTCATTTTCAGAAGAGTCCTGAACTTTTCTAAAAAGACCAAGAAACTACAATTATTTTTAAAAGCTGCTCTATTTAGTGCTGTCAAGTGATTAAAAAAATAGAGAGATTAATTAATTATGATCTGTAATTAATTAATCAATCTAATTAATCTATTTTAATCTCACCTAAAAATACTGAGAAAAAACATCAACTTAAGTGTTTTTGTTTTGTTTTTATCCAATTTAATTAATTACATTATTGTTGCAGATGGGAAATATTAATATATTGCAAAAATTAAAACTTTAGGAAGTTTTTGGACATTAAATTCCCGTTCATCAGTCCAATAACTCTTGTCTGCTTCTTTATTTTTAGGGATGGGACGAGATCTCGTGTCACGATACTGTGCGCACATTGTGAGATTTTTCCATGGCATGAAATTAAGTTTTGTATTTGAGCAGCTGTAGTGAATATTCTCTCCACACACAGACTTGTAGCAGACTTATTCTGACAGGACCTGTCTAAACTCTGTCTCAGTTTTTATTTCGTAAAGATAGGACCAATATTGACAGAGATAATCAGTCCTAAACATTGTAAAAGTTAGCGCGAAAATTTATAATCGTCAAATATACGCGCAGACATCGCGGGAACAGCGCGGTGTTTTTCACACTTAAACATTGTTTAAAATAGATCTACAAAGAGATATGTTGGTCTGTATCATCAATAACTGTAAAAAAAGTACGAAAGTCTGAGGAGTCTGAGCTACACACAGGTAGCGGATCTATTTCAGTCAAAACTCATACCGTTCAAATAATAAATGTGATACACATAATGAAAGGTAAAGCTAAACTAAAAGAATATAAACTAACAATAATAATTGTCTCGTCTCGATCTCGTGGACCCAATCTCATGGCTCGTCTCGTCTCGTGAAAATTCTCTCGTCCCATCCCTATTATTTTTGTATTGTTGCTACTCATGACCAGTTAAAGATTTCAAAATAGATTAATGCGATTAAAAAAATTAACTCAATGAATATGTCTGTAATTAATTAATCTCAATTAATGCACTAATTTGACACCTCTAGCTCCATTATGCAAAAAAAAAAAACATTATTATGAACCAAAATTTGCATTTTGTGCATTTTTTACTTTTAGTGTCATAACAATGCTTTTTAAATGTATTACGCCGTCAAAACAATCTCATATACAACGGCATTTTGAAGTATAATCATAGTCATTTTAGAAGATTCAAACATATGGCTAATATAACGATATATTGATTCCATTTCTTTTATGTTACTGTTGTGCAGGTACCTGTTGCCCCACCTGCTGCCTCCCAAACCTCCCTGGACATCCACTATCTGCAGCAGGTATCTACCAACACTCTCCAACGCCTCTTCAAGATGAGCTTTGTTCCCGCTGGTTTCTGGGAGAGATTCATTGCTCGCATGTTGATCAGCCTGACAGAAATGGACCTGCAGGTATGGACTAAATTTACATAAAGTTGTGCTTGGTTCATGATTACTACATCTCTCCATATACTGAAACAAAAACTGGAAATTTCCGACAGATATTTGAAAATGAAAAAAGAAAAGTAGCATTGCTTAATCACACCAACACATAATAACAGCAAAAGGCAATTGGAATTTTTTGAGCCAATACCGATATCCAATTTTTAAACTTTTGCTGTGGTTCTTAACCGTTTTTTCCAAATTCCGATATTTGCATCATAAAGCTGAGTAAGTAACAATTAGATTTTTTTGTACACATGTAATTTTGGAGCATTTGAAGCATGTCTCTGCTGCCTCCTGGTGGAAAATTCACCCTTTTCTGTGCACTGGCCAAAAATCAGTTCTCCTGAGAAACTTTGCCTCTTGTTTTTTATATTTGGCTGTGTAAAAGTTTTTTTATAGATATGTATTGCCTACATACAAAAATAAGAATACAACTTTACCATTAATTTTAGAAAAAAACTTAAATAATTCTATTTATTTATCTCATGCAACATACGTAAACATGCAACCATTTACAAAGAGATAACTCGTTGGATTCTCCGGGCAAAGTTTGAAGTCTCTAGATTTATTGGATTGTTTTACAATACAAATTCTTGAATC
Organism: Mugilogobius chulae; assembly: GCA_038363315.1. Lineage (NCBI taxonomy): Eukaryota > Metazoa > Chordata > Actinopteri > Gobiiformes > Gobiidae > Mugilogobius > Mugilogobius chulae. Next base: position 39,656,284 of record CM076398.1, on the reverse strand, counting down.
TGATGCTGGAAAACTGTGACTGACACGTGCATTCAAAGACCTGAAAACATCCTCTAAAACAGGGTCTCCACCTATACTCAGAGCTACCAATAGCTCGCCCACCTTCAAGTAGCTCGCAAAGATTTTAAAACATACAAATTTGCTTATTTTCAAATTATTTTTTACATGCTATTTCTACTTAAATGTTCCTTTAGATGCCTAATTGTGTCCACTCTAAATAGACATTGACTAAATTATTATAAAGGCCTTAAATATGACACAGTCAATGTAAATTTTTGTCATCGCTAAAAGTAGCTCGCCGCCGTTTCTTTGCAAAAGTAGCTCCCTGGCCAAAAGATTGGAACCCTGCTCTAAAAGTATCAGTGCAAATATAGTAGTTATCAATGCTGATACTGATATAATACCCATACCTAATTGAAGGAACATTGTCACAGTTCTCTTTTTGATTATAGTTTAATGCTGTGTATAAATCTATTTGGAGTATTGCAGAGTATTTGCAGAGACATAATTTAATGCATAATGTTGTAATTTTGTGTCTGTCCAGTCATTTGAGCCGAAGAGGAATTCCCCCAAACCCTCCAGCAGAAGCTCTGTCATGTACAGCTTTGCAGGGGCCTTACAGAGGAGCCGCTGCAGTACCTTCAGAGTGCGCCGCAGACAGACTGTGTACTGGAAGGAGGGGCTGCTCGTCGCCTTTCATGGTGGACATCTCAGGTATATCTTAATATTCTATGATCATCATCCAGCCATGCTTTAACTATTCATACACACTTCACATTGACACAGATTTAGACTATGTTTGGTCCTGTTTAAAACAGTTTAGTATTGACTTCAGCCTAGTGTGAATGCACCTGTAGTTACCAGTGGTCCCCAATTGTGCTAGTTTGACAAAGCACAACCTAAATACAGAAAATTAATATCAAAAAGATAAACATTACGTATAATACAGCAATAATGATAATAGGGTTGATAACGAAATAGTTTTTGTGCATACAATATAAATGTGAAATGACAGAAGTATAGAGTTCTCAAGACTAAATTGTTCTGATATTAGCTTGAAACACAGTGAAAATTGTACTATGACTAATTTTTCAGTTTTCTACTCAGAAGTTGGTTTAAAAGTGCTACATCTGACTTTTACAGTCTTTTACAAAAGCTATTTATTACGGTACACCGTCTAGCTTCCTGAAGGTGAAAAGTTAACTGCACATACTCGAAAATAGAAAGAGAAAATCATTCTTTAGGCCATAATGCCAAAAAATTTAGCAATACAAGCTGCTTTCTATGGAAACATAGAGTAGGAGACCCTCCTTTTGGCCAAATAATAGTTAATTTTATGACTATAAAAACTTGCTCAAAGAAAAGTAACACATTTGTATTATTCATTTATAAAGACATCGAACTAGAAAAACATGCTTCAAAACTTACACAGTGCACATTTAACTTTTTTTTATCAGTCTGCTAACTTACCTAATGCATTTTGAGTTGTAATTCTTAAAGCTATACTGTACAGATACCCCATTTTGCTTCCTGAAAATGTAAACAAACAGACATTATTGATTTTAAACTTCTTACTTCAGTCTATAAATGTTTTGTTCACTTTGCTAATCCATTTCAAGTCTCTGAATTAGTCACCACAATGGGTTTTAAGTTTTTTTCACAGGTGTTAGTGGACTTAGTGGAATTTAGTGAACAAACAGGACATTATAAACGTAGTCAGTCATTGTGGACTGATTTCCACCTGATTCGATACAGGTACCTCATAGATTTTACAAATAAAACACCATATTATGAGGTGTTTTGCCTTTATTTGACTTAAATTTCACCAAAAATTGCACCTTCTTACAATATCTACAAAATAAGGGTGTTCTTCTGATTTTTAATCCTGCCCAAAATAATATCATGTAATAACTCTTAGTGTGGAGTCGGCTGAGGTGGACTGGAAGCGGAAGAAGAGTGGAGGCATCCGGATCACCTGTCAGTCTGACACCAGGGATTTCTCTGCCATGGCTTTCATCACTGATCATGTCAACTCTCTGATCGAGCAGTGGTTTCCCGGTCAGTTCATTCATATCACATCACATCACATTGTCATATTCCTATCTTATAAAGTAACTCCCACAGCTGTGCATGCAAATATGTTTTTTGATTTGATTTGATTTAGTTTATTCTTAGAAAAAAAAATTGAATATGAACTATAAAATTTAACTTTTTTTGTTTTAAATTTTAAATTAAATATACATATTTCTGATTCAAACCACATTTTTTCTGCAAAAGCATCCTGACCAAATAATTGACAATGCAACATAACTGAATCTCAATTCATTTATTTCACTTTAATCGCTTACAAACAATTCTGCGCCAAGTCATTCCAAGCTTTTCTTTCTAATAGTAGAATGATTTAACAGTGGTTGTATAAAATGAGATATCACTCCAAAATGAAAGTTTGCAAGTTTTGTATTCAGAGGATTTTATTCTAAATTAAAAAAAAATCCTGGCACTTAAATGATTGATCTCCCTTAATCCTTTTGCACACTTAAGGACCATGAAGCAATTCTGCTAAGAGATCATTTGTTGTGTCACTTCATGTCTGTGAGGTCAGTGTGACTCTGTTATGACTATAGGTTCCAACATGTTGCGTGAGGAGCTTTACAACAGCCAATCAGAGCAGCCAGCCAACGCCAAACCTCTGCTGTCTAGTAACAGCTTTTAAAAGTAACCTTGACAGTAACAAACAATGAGTAAAACAGCTATCTTCAGTAAACACACCGCTCTCTAAATAAGAATTCATCACATGTGCCTGTTTGCCTGCACAGTTTACATTCTGACATGCCATTCAATCACATAGCACTTCTCTTCTGAAATCGGCTAGTTTGCGATGTAGGGAGGAACATTACTCAAAATAGTGTTGTATCTTTCGTCACTGGTGTTTCAAATCCTCACGCATCCCTTCATCCTTTCGTCATTTTGGTGTAGTTAGGAAAAGACTTCATTTTGTTGTCCCTTCTACTTTCAGACAGTTTTTGCTATACAATAAGTAATCCCCAAATTGTAAAATATGAACTTTTAAAAACTTTACACATACAGTCGTAACCCTCGGGAAAAAACAAAAATTTAAATAAACGATAAACTCCTGCCTTCATTCACAATAGACTATTTCAAAGCCATAATTTGTGATTTAAGCAAATTAAACCTGGAGGCGGCAGAGTTTTTATTGGAAATACAATCCAATAAATCTAGAGATTAAGAACTTTGGAGAATCCAACCAGATATCTCTTTGTATTGTTTGATACAACAGCTGGTAAAGTGAGTATGCCAACCTAACTATCAACTAAATCAAAATTGTAAAAATTGTGGCCTATGTGGTGTGACAAGAATCAAATCATGGCAAAGCAAAATTTGTCCCATTCCTAGTAGTGTAGCATTTACAAATGTAGTTCAGATATGTTTGTGATCTGCATTTACTTAACACATCTTAAAATTGTGCAAGATTCAAATCCTGACCAGTGTAGAATTGATGGAAGAATGTATGTAAGGACTCACTGTCTGCTTGCCTGACTGTTTTCTGTGTGCCTCAGCTTTAACCGGCACTGAGAGCGACGGCAGCCTCCTGATGGAGCAGTACGCCCCCTGTCCTCTCTGTCCCCTGGCACGGAGCAGCAGGAACAGGGACATTACTTCAGTATGGAGGACTGTGTGTTAGCCGCTGTGGACAGTGAGAGCATTGTCTGTCCTCAGCACCCAGACCGCCCTGTCCTCCTGCAGGAGCTGGTCCCCGAGTTCTTCATGACGGATTTCCCATCACGGTAATCCTCTTAACATTAAAGTACACATATACAAAGTTTACTTTTTAACATTTGACATTTATTATCAAAACAGTGTCTAGTTTTTATCATACTAGTTTGATGAATTTTGTTTAAAGTGTCACCGTAACTTCTGGAGGTGAAAAGTCAACTGCACAGTCAAATAGAAACAGAAACATCCTCTTGGCCAGATATTTGTTCATTTTGTGGCCATGCAAGTCACACATTTTACTCTTTATTCATGCCTTCTGCACACTTCTGGACTTTTGGCCTGATTTTAAGCCAGATGTGCATGTGCCCTCTGTGAGTTCGGGGAGGCGTGGCTAGAGTAAGAATTTTTGTAAGAGATTTTTTTATCATTTCTCTCCTTATGTCTGTGTGTCACTGCTACAATTTGTCAGGGCACATCATCATAAGGTTCAAATGCTGCATAAGCGTGAGGAAAACGACAACAGACACATCCGGTGCATCTGCCTTGTGACGGCGGCTCTTAAAATGTAAAATAAAGAAGAAACACTTTTTGCACGTAGTCAAAGTGTGGATTTTTTTTTTTTTTTTTTTATGAGCATTACGCACATCATCTCCAACACACCTGCTCCTTGTTTAAACTTTCATTTCACGCGTCAGTGTAACAGCTCTTTACCTCTAATGACCTCTGCACTCTTTAGTTCACTGATGTTTCATTATTGTTGTTGTTTCATTTTTAAAACCGTGCACATGAAAGAAAACACTACGCTTGATCATGTGATGCACACACTGTTCTCCACTTGCTGCTGGGCTCCCCAAGTCTGCGTCTCGTCTCTTTCTGCGACATGATGCAACTGTGAGACAAATAATCGTTATAAACGGCTTTATGTCTGTGGCCTGTTCTTTTTTGGCACATCTGAAAATCGCAAACATCATAAACTCCTCTTGTGTGCAGACGGTTTAATGGTGACAAGACATCTAATCTAGAAAATAACATGCTCCTTTAATAAATCCTCTTCCCTTGAGCCTCAGAAACAAATCAGTCCAATTTCCCAGTTCTATGACACCAAAGGTAGAGCTGTTTTTAAGTTTCAGAAGAACATACTAATAAAAACAGACTGGTGTTTTTGAATGTAATATCTAAAGTAAATCTCAAAAAAGGTATAAATTCAAATAATGAGTTATTTTTGTTGTCAGGTTGTTCTTACAGACTCCAGACCTGGAGTACTCAGAAGAAGAGAGTGGCATCCTGGGACAAGGAGGCAGTGGGACCACCATCTACCGTGCTCATTACTGCTCACAGCCTGTAGCTTTGAAGATGTTCAGCTTCAGGAAGTTTGGTCAGGAACACAGATCTAACACAGGTATAACTTTTAGTATTATTATGCTCACACTCTGAACCTTCCAAAAAATTGAACCATCTATAGATTGCAATCAATTATAACTTTTATTTTGATGATTAAGCTAGCACGTCTCTAAGCCATGTAGCAGTCACAGTGCATGGTTGTGAAAAGTTGTACTAAATCACAACCAATATCCTCACATGTCCTTGTGTTTCACAATGTTTTGGACGACATATGCATAATTCCTGCGTGTGTGTGTCAGGTACTGTCTCATGGATCTGCTCCGTCTGTTTTTCTTCTGTAAATCTGTGATGCTGTTTCTACATCCTTTAGAGCTAAAAGCCACATGCTGTCGGCCCTTTCTATGGACAGCTTTAATTCAAAATAGCAAGCAGCTCTTTTTAATTCAAATATCATATGAATTACTCTGAATTACCAAGCCACTCTAACATGCCTATTAGAGAGTGTTGAGAGTGACAACTGTTTAAAAACAGAAAGAAGACTTGGAAGATTTTGTTTATGGATCTGAAATTTTCCAAAATGAATTTATGCATTCATGAAAATCAAGGAGAATTTGTTTTTTACACAACAGAATAATAAAAAAAAAGAACATGTACAGTATATGAGTCCACAAAAAAACACAGGCAGCAATAAAATGCAATAAAACTTATGGAGGATAAAAAAACATAATTATAAATAAATAAATCAAAGTAAATGAAAAAAATAAATACAAAATAATAATAAATAAATAAGAATAAAAAAAAAAAATAACTATATAAATACCAAAATAAATGTGGAAATAAATATGTACAAAATAAATAAAATAATACCAAAATAAATAACTAAAAATATCAAACAAATAAATATTAAAAACTAGCTTAACAGTTTGATGAGCAGCTAATAATGTGAAACAAAGATCATTGCCTTTTGGTCCACATAAGCATCCATTGTTTGGATGTTTAGAGACAGTATTCAGACCACAGAGGATGTATTTTGAGCAAGATGACATTTTTTTAGTCTTTATTTTGTTTACTCTATTGTTTCACCACCAGATGGCAGTAGTGCACTGTAGAACCATGCAAGTTCATGTTATCTATTCCCTTGCAGTGTGCCTCCAAAGAAAACACAATTACACCTTTGTTCTAAATGTTGTCTTCAATCATTTCATTCAACAAAATATGCTTCAGCTTAAAAACATACAAACAAGAATACAATATCAATCTGCGTCTTTCTTTCTCCACAGACACCATGCTGAGGCACCTCCAGTCTGCCGACGCTTGCCGCAGTTTCTCAGAGTTCCGTCAGGAGGCCTCCATGCTGCGCGCCCTGAACCACCCCTGCATCGTGTCCCTGGTGGGCATCAGCATTCACCCACTGTGCTTCGCTCTGCAGCTGGCTCCACTGGGCAGCCTCAACACTGTGCTGGAAGAGAGCAGCAAGAGAGCAGGTTACATTCATTCTGTTTTATGAAAACTTCACTGCAAAAACTTTAAATCTAGACTTTCTTAAAATGACTTGGAATCAGAATTTTAATCCAGATTTCAAGCTGTTTTAACTGGTCAAGATTTAGTTGCTTATGTAATGTAGAATATTTCACTGGTTTCAAGGGAATTTGGCTTAAAATAAGAAAAAAATTGCCAATGGGGTAAGAACAGTTTTCAAGCAAATATTTTGGCTTGAAATACAGTTAAAACACTAAAAAAAAACAAATGTTTAAAAATAGTTCTGCAGTAAAAAGGGTAAATAGTCAAAATGTTGAAATTAGCCTTAGCAATCCTAGAATCAAGCAATTAAACTTGTCTTGAAATTCATTTTTTGCAGTGTTGCCATTAAGCCTATTATCCATTAGCGTAGTGCAAAAACAGTTAACAATGCATGTTTACAAGCTGCAATAGCAACTTGTAAAAATGTTTACAAGTTGCTATGCATGCTATACATTTTACTAGCAATTGTTTGCTGTACAAACTAATTATACTCTTATTTTAAAAATATGAAAATAATGTCTTTATACTTTTCTTTATTTATTTATTTCTTAACCATTTATTTGAGCAAACTAAACAAACAACGTTAAACTAGATATGTATTTATGAATGAATATAAATGATCTTAATAAATGACATATTTGTGTTTTGCATGTTTGTATCTGCAGGTGTGAAGTTCATTCCCCTTGGCCACATGCTGACCTTTAAAATGTCCTATCAGATCGTGGCAGGACTGGCCTATCTGCATCGCAAGAACATCATCTTCTGTGATCTGAAGTCTGACAACATCCTGGTGTGGTCTCTGGAGGTGAGTGTTTTTCAGCTACACAGACGCACTACATATACACATGCTTTTTGAATGTCGTTCTTATTAAAGACTTTCATCATCTCTAGGTGCAGGAGGCTGTAAACATAAAGCTGTCTGATTATGGCATCTCGCGTCAGTCTTTCCGTGAGGGGGCTCTAGGTGTGGAAGGGACCCCGGGCTACCAGGCCCCTGAGATCCGCCCGGCATCGTCTATGATGAGAGGGTATGATATCTGTATACTTTTTATTGTTATACAGGAGTTATCAGTGGACGTCAGACGATTTCATGCACAGATTTATTATTTTACTTTTTGTTTTCTCACAGTGATAAACTCTGTTGCTTCTACAGCTTGTGACAGGCAGCCACCTGCTCTTTCTGCTCACATGTTATGTGTGTATCTTCTGTGTTGATAAATAAATAATCCCTCTATAGATTTATAGAGTCATAACTTCATACAGTTAGTATGTCTGGCTCTATAGATAAGTCCCCAGGTGTATTCAATATTTTTTTTCAAACATTTGCAGTTGGAAACAACATTGTGAGTTGCTTCAAGGATCTGGTGCGATAAGGTGCTCTTCAGTTTGGTGTTGGGGCAACTTTATCTGTAGCTATACTTTGGGACTAGTTTGATTCAAAACTTTCTATTTTGCACAGTTTGCACTAAAACTGTCCCCTCCAAAAAAGGACTCAGAGTAACACTGAAGATTACTAGACACATCTAACTAAATTCTAATTGAAACTATCACTCTCTGTCATTAGGTGGACATGTTCTCCTATGGCATGGTCCTATACGAGCTTTTGTCAGGACAAAGGCCGGTTCTGGGGAACCATCAGCTGCAGATCTCAAAGAAACTATCCAAAGGCTGCGACCTGCACTGGGACGTCCGGAGGAGGTGCAGTTCTTTCGTCTGCATGGCCTCCTCAGGCGCTGCTGGGACACTAAGCCAGAGAAGGTAAACAATTAGCAATGTGTATACATTTATAGAGCTACTGCTTCCTCAGTAATAGTGAGGGGCACAGCTGAAACAAGATTAAAGTACATACAGTGTATTATATCTCTGACATGAGAAACACTACTGTCATTTGTGCTTCATTACACATACATTCTATTTTACATGTTTATGTTCTAAAACATGATATATTAGAAAATCATACACACACTGATATTTCTTTGCTAAACTAGGCAACTTCCTCAGTGCCCAGTTGTGATTGTGACTAAAAATATTTGTGTCCTGTTGTTTTGTGAACTTAACCAGTTCACACAGCATGTTTAAAGACAAGGACAATGCAAATAAACATATTATTGGTTCTCTAAAAGGTTCTTGTGCATAAGACACTCTTTAAGACAATATGGAAAAAGAAATCATACGAGATTAATTTTTCTTGTTCAGAGGCCAATGGCAGTCCAGTGTGTGCAGGAGATGCGGGAGCCCTCATTCCCCTGTCTGAAGTATGTCCTGTCCTGTGGGGCCCACACACAACTCTACCTGTCCCCACTGCAGGGGCCTTCAGCCGTGTTCTGGGATGGGGCCAAAGATGAACGGTTTGTATACTCTTTTCTACCGCTTGTTCCCGACTTTGGGCATTGGCCAGCTTGTCACAGGGTTAGGGTATACACACAGGAGGTCCTTTTTGTTTGCTAAAACATCTTCATTATTATATCCGAAAGTTAAAAGTACTTTAGTTCTTTACAATTAAATACTTTTTTAATCCTTCTCAATAAGATTCACTCAACATTATTGACACTGATAATATTATAATAACAAAAAGAAAAATTGGACAATTTTTGAAAACCAAGATGCCTTTTTTTTGCAATTGAACTCTTCAAATATTTCTTTAAAAAAGCATGAAGCAAAAGTAAAAAGTCACTAGATTCTGCTCAAGGAAAGTACAATACAGAATAAAAACTACTTAAATACAGACTTACATAAAAATACATACTTAGTTGTAACTTAATTATTTTCTCTCTAGAAACTACAGCGTGGTGAATGTGGACACAGGACGAGTGGAAGTGAAGAGGATGATGTGCCCGGGGACTCAATTAGCTGCAACTCAAAATGGGCAACTCCCTGTGGATGGCCACCCAGGTACACACAGCAGGGCCTTATCGAAGATCACAGTTATGAGAAGGAAGTATTTGAATAGGTACAGTGTGTAATAGTATTCTTGTTGTGTAAACATAGGAGCAGGAGGTTGTCATCTACAGCTAAAGGATATGTGTCCCCTGAGCCAGCCACAGAAACACTTCTCCTCTCCAGCCGTCATCACCTGCTTCCTCGGTGTACAACCCAGTCAACAGGTTAGATCACTCACAGTGCACAGGCATTACAGAGAGAAATATTCCACAGTTCACTTCAGTCTGCTGGTTGACACTGGGATAGCTTCACTTGATAACACTTTTTTTTCTTACATTCAGACCCCTGGTGCTTTAAAAAAATCTGGAAACGTGACCCCTGCTATAAGTCTCTAGATCGTTTTTTTGGACAGAAATAAAGGCTAATTTCTTGTTTTTAGCATTGCCAAACAGTGAAGATTATGGAAGCATATTGGAACACAACAAAGAGAAGAATTGAGTAGATCAACCAATATGTTTTTTCCAACATGATGCCGATTTTTAAAAATGTTGTCAGTCAATACCGATATCAATGGCTGATTTCTGGGGCCGAGGAGATGAGATAGTATATCTATAGTTAGTTAGTTAGTTAGTTATTTGTTAGTTTGTTTAGTTAGTTAGTTAGTTAGTTAGTTGTTTGTTTGTTGTTTGGTCGCCTACAGCATTACCAATATAGAGTACTTCTTAGAATAAAATAAATAAATACTGCATCCTACCAGTCAAGCATTAGATTAAATTATGCTTCTGAGCAGCTGTTGAAACTTACAGAGCCCCTCCTATGACATTATAGAAAAATAATATTATCACGAGGAACGAGATAAAAAAAAAAAATAAAATATTTTTTACATAACATTATCACAGGGAACGATATTATCACGAAGAAGAGATAATTATCACGAGGGAACGAAATAATTTGTGTTGTGCACCAACAAATAAGCAACACACTCTGGATCGCTCGAAAACAATATTGATGTATTTAGCATTTGCTTGTCGGATCACCGCGATAGACAGGGGTTTTAGTAGTCATAGCACACACAAACATCAAATATTGTAATGATCACACACAGGGATATACACATGCTATACCTTATTTGAAAGTTAAGACTGTAGACTTAGTCGCTATGTTACTTTTAACATGTATCTGTTGAGATAAGCCAACAAGATAAAGCAGCTAAAACGTTAGCTACCATCTTGCTTGATAATTATCACGTTCCCTCGTCATAATTTTATGTAAAAAAATGTATTATTTATTTTTTTTTTTTATGTCGTTCCGTCGTGATAATTATCTGTTCCCTGTGATAATATTATTTTTCCTAATGTCATAGGAGGGGCTCCATAGAAACTGTCAAAAGAAAGATATTGTTTACTTTAACTTGACCTCCAAGCATGACATGACAATTCCACAGATACAAGGCAACATGTGGCTTTTACTGTTAACAATTTACATAATTACATTTTAATTAATTTTGCAACTTCTCCCAGTTTATGCAACTTAAGTCTCTTTAACCCTCAGCTTCATTTGCAATTGTCGTTTTTGAATCTAAGATTTTAGGCCACATATCGTCCTTCAAAACTTCAAAAAGTTGTTATATACATTGCGATCATCATATGTCATTATGCTAACTTTTTTAATCATCATTTCAAAACAAATGCATTTATTTATTTATTTACTTGTTTTTTTATTTATTTATTAATTTATTTAAATGTCAAATGGAAGAATGTAATTATAAATAGGAAAGAATAACCGTTGTCTGGGTTTTTGTTGTATTACACTAATGCAGGACAGGTCCTTGACATAAAAGTGAACAGAATTACAGTCCTGAGTAATCCTGTATTTGTCGACCTAGCTCATGTTGTGTCTTTGTGCAGAATCTGGGCCGCGTGTTCGCCGGCATGTCTGATGGCCTGGTCGCAGTCTACAGTCTACTCAATGATCTCCCACTGGACGGAGAGACCTACCTGTGCTCTCACTCCATCAACAAGGCCCTGGGAGTGGACGAGTCGGATCTCCGGCAGAAAGCCTACCCCGTAATATCCATGGTGCTGCTGGGATCGGACAAGGAGGTGAGCACAGCTGGTTTGTGTTTGGTGCAGTTGAAAAAGAAGTACTGGTAAATACAGTCTGCTCACTGACTCATTTGGCAGATATCAATTAACGAACACTAAATAAACATTCAAAATTGTACAAAAATACAATTCTACTGTAACAGCCTGTTCACAATGTAATTATACAAGTTGGCTCCAATTTACCAATACTTTAATAAAATAAAATAAAAAAAATAGTGATAAAAATAGTGATAAAATAATGATTGAGGAATGAATGAACAATTATTATTGATCATAAATGACCATGTTACAGCCATGTGCATTTTACACTTTGGAACATTAAGCCCACCTGTATTTAAAGGGACCTATTATGTCAAATTCACTTTTCTAAGTTTTTAACCTTGTTATAATGTCTTCCTTTATCATTAGTTACTCAAAGTTATTTGAATTGATTCATGCATGTTTAGTAATCTTGTTTTGTTCTTCAGCTGGAGCTCAAGTGCTCAGAATCCTCGTTCTCACCTACCACCTATCCCTCCCACTGTCTGTATTTACTTGTTATATGTCAAAGATTAATCAAGTGAAGCTTGTATGGTTGAAAACTGTTCCATATCACTCTCAACATAATAATTTGTTATTAAAATCTGTTGCTTTTACAGTTACATCTTAAATGAAGAGCGGGGCTTATCAGTTCTGAACAGGAATCATTAGAGCTGTTCCTATTTTTAACTGTTTTAGATCAACTTTGTGCTTACAATGACAAAAGATAAATACTGATCTGCATTGTCACTTTCTAAATAGTTGAAAAACACAACTTAAAACCTAAGATGATTAACTGTTGCATTTAGATGACCGTGTAGCTTATAGATGAAATGAGTGGAGGCACAAGGTGGCTCTAGCTTGGCTACGGTGGGTGGCACAAATATAAATTAGTTCATAATTACCTACAAGATAGATAGATAGATAGATAGATAGATAGATAGATAGATAGATAGATAGATAGATGAATGGATGGATTGATGGATTGATGGATGGACGGATGCTTTATTCATTCCGAAGGGGAAATTAAAATCCATGGACATACACAAACACAGCACATCAACTGAGACAAACACAGTAGACACAACATTTAGAACTCTGCTGCAGCCCCATGTAAAGTCACTGCAAAAATCAGACAGCCTCAGACAAAGTGCTTATTATAAAAATGTACAGCAGCAGGAATAAAAGAGTTTTTGAGGCGTTCAGTAGAACACTGGGGCATCACCATTCGCCCACTAAAGAGCTTTTAAGTTCATCAAAAATACTCCGAAGAGGATGTCCGTTAAAGAGACCCACTAAACTCAGACTCACTACAGCACCAGCCTTTTTAATCAGCCTGTTCATTCGATTCTTGTCTGCCATGGAGATGCTCCCGCCCCAACACAGTACAGCATAAAACAACACACTGGCCACAATGCCTTGGTAATACACATTTGCTTACATCAAAAGATCGCAATTTTCTCAAAAAGAACAGCCTAGACTGAGTCCAGTTCAGCTTACTGTCCACATGTACTCCCAGGTACTATAGAAGTCGACTATTTCTATGGACTGCCCCTTAATGACAACTGGGGAGGGACTTGTTTTTTCTTTCTGAAATCAATAACAAGTTCTTGTCTTTTTCCTACATTTGAAGCTTGTGACAAGTAGCAGCTAATAACCGCAACTGACGCTACATGACTCAGTAGAAAAAGGAAATGAAACCCCATGTTGTCGAGCATTCATAAACAAAGACAAACTAAGAATAAATAAATAAGTAAATAAATAAAACAAATAAAGAAATGCATTAACGACATCTCCTTTTAGGAAAACATGCTTTTTTCAGTCTATTTTTGGTCAAACGTATAAATGTTGGGCCTTTAACTTTAAGGATTGTATGTGTTCTATGCAGTGATCAGGAGTTCCGAAGACAAAGTGATTTAATTTCAATACATGCAAACCTCCTTTTACTTTGCTGATGCAATTACATTTGCTTAAACCAGCCATGTTAAACTACATTAACTGGCCCTTTAACTAATTTTTTGGGCTCTGCGACTTCCTGCTTGATTGCCCAAATTAAATCAGTATATTTTTTTATGTCAAATTGGAGCAATTCTTTTATTATAGCCATAATAACAAACTTTAGATGTTATATAAGCCCAAAATGTTTAACGTCTTATTAAAAGTGTTGTGGTTCATTAAAATTAAATCAAATGCAAAATGTTGAATGGTTCACTTCACAACCATGTATTATATGACCTTCTGCTCCATATATGTTTCAAAAAGCAACCCACTGTGAAAAAAGTTTGGCTTAAACAGTAATAATGTACAAGTAGGATTCAACGTTGTAGAAGAAGCATTTTGGCCCAAATAAAAAATAAACTTTGCAGTGATCACTGGCAGGATTCTCATCACTAGTGAGTACTGCACAAACCACAATGCTGCGTTGTGATTGGTTTGAAACACTGGTGGTTCGGAATGCTAAAATGCAAACCTAATGGCGGGAAGAGGTCTGAACGAACCCTCAAGAGCTTGTAAAAATCATAAATCAATCAAAATTGTAAGAATTCATCTGGGTGGCCATGTTAAAGCAGACTTGTGTTTTTCAGCCGATTTCAAATGTTCAAAATAGAACGATAATTTATTCAAAAAGGTCTCTCTCATGTCATTGTCTTCCTGTTCTTCTCAGCTGTGGTACTCCAACGGGCCGGGCATCCTGGTCATCGACTGTGTCAGACTACAACCCATCAGAAGACTGGAAGCCTACACACCGCCCTCCTCTATAGTATCCATGACAACCAGCTTCTGTCTGTGGGGACAAGAAGCAGTATGGGTATTGGACGACCTCACCAATACTGTACTCCTCTATGATGCTGCCTCGTACCAGCTTTGTGCCAAGTACTGGTGAGTTCAAAGTCAAACTATGAATCTACTTTCTTTACTAAGTGTAAATTATGTTTGAAGAGCATTGTCTGCTTGTCACGTTTTTTGCAGTTTTAGTGCAAAGTAGACAAATTCGCAGTGATCAGTAACAGTACTAGTTTACAGTACTGTATATGACATCATCCTGGACAGCTCTATTTACTAACACCTGCTGTAATTATCTGTTTCAATAAACAGATAATTACAGCAGTCACACAGGTCCTTTCACACTCTGCCTCTGTCCCACTTTTACTTCTACTACTTTAGCATTTATGTAATATGTTTTTATGATTTATTAGAATAATCTTGTTAATTCTTACCTACTGCAAAACAATTTCCATTTCATTCCAAGGTCAGTATTTCAAACTTTTAAATAATAATAGTCAAAACACTCTTGTCTGGGTGGTTTTGGGCCTAGGTAAAACATTTTGAGATTCTCCTAAGAAGATGTCCTAGAAGTAAAGATAAATACAGATAACACAGTGAGTAAATCCCGCCTATGTCCTGTTGCTTTTTATTATCCACCATTTAGCTGTAGCACAGTTCTCGTGTATTCACTTTACAAGTGCAGTACTTGGACATGAAAGCCCCATTGTTTACCACAGTTAAAGTCCTGTAAAGGGTCATAAAGCTGAGCAGGTCATTCAGAGGAGGTGTCGGAGGTGTCTGTGAAAGAACATCCAGGTGAGTTCCCTGCTCATTTTACCAGAACAGTGTGCATAAACATCACAAACTAATGCTGCAGAACTTGTATTTACTATAAAGGCAAACAAGCATGTCCTTGATGTTGTAACACTTCCAAAGCAAAATGCCATTGTTGCTTTGAGTTAGTGTAAAATAGTTTGAAGCATGTGCTTGGCAAGACTCATGTTGTTAGCTTTTAAACAACACATTTTCATGTATGTGTGTTTTTTCACAGTTGTGTGGATAGAAATCCACTCAGAGATGTCTTCCTCGTTCATCATCCCACCTGTGTGCCCATCAATGACCCTGATGACACCAATGACCCCAATGACCCAGTGCTGAGAGCAAGCAGCCTATGGACATGATGTACATGTGCAGCCAGCAGGCTGGAGCTCAGTACTTTCAGACTCAGGACTCTCTCACATCAGAGGAATCTAACATGGAGGGCCCACCAACTATCACAGTGCTCAGCGTGGATTCTCCCCCTCAACCCCCAGCAGCTCAAAGACTAGTCCCCAGGGCTCCATCTCACCCTTCACCACAGTGCCCAGCCTGAATGGATCCTTTTCACCTTCACAAGAATCGAGCAACAGGAGTAGGAGCCCGCAGTCTGTGAAAATGGACTTCAGTGGCTTTGAGCATCAGGCCATCGCTGTGCTGAGTGTGAGAGAATCTCTGTGGATCCCCAGGTATCACACACAGAAGAACACAGTACTTTTATGGTACAGATGGTTAGAGACATGTATGACTTTGTGTGTGCAGGTGTGGGGGTGATGTGCTGGTGCTGGAGCTACAGCCTGGGCCCCAACAGCAGGGGTCCAAACAGCTCAGTGGCCATGTCACTGCTGTACTCCGCCCACCAGAGGGAGCTGCTCCAGGGTAAGTCTGTCAGACCATATGTGTCTCAACAAAGTGTAATAACAGATCAGCAAATTGCTCTTCACATCCAGAAAAGAGCCAAAATGTGAATTAGATGTGAGAGGCAAGACTGCTAGTTAAATGTCTAAAGTTCTTAAGAAATAGACACAATTGTGTCTCTTCTTCTGTCATAGTTACTTCCCGTTTTACAAAGTGTCATATCCAGAACCTCTCACATCAATCAGTTAGAGGAGCCAACTTTCAAATAATTATAGAGTAAACACATGACTATATAATATACATGGTATCAGTCATCATAGTTCAATGACAGATTGTACTGATTACAGACTGAGAAAGTCCTCTGTCATCACTGCTTTACTGCAGCTACAGCTGTGCTGTCTCAAAGAGACTGTGTGCTTTCACGTGACCCCTGACCTGTGGCAGCAGGTCATAAATGGCCCCAGAACAGCAGCTAATGACAGGACAGAGCCATGCTGCACCTGTGCAGGTGCTCCTTAGACCTTCTCTCGTCTGTGTTCACACAGGCAGTTTCAGACAGTTTCTTCATTATTCAGAAAAAGATACCATTCATCATTCATTCATTTTCTACCGCTTTATCCGTTAGGGTCGCGGGTGACTGAGCCTATCCAGGACTTAGGCCTTAGGCGGGGAACACCCTGGACAGTGGCCAACTTGCCGCAGGTTAGACAGACAACCATTCACTCTCTCATTCACTCACTAAGGGAATTTACAGTGATGCCCAATTAACCTAAACATGCATGTTTTGGAGGTGGGAGGAACGGAGTACCGGAGAAACCACGGTGACACGGGGAGAACATGCAAACTCACCCAGAGAGATCGTGAGATGTTGATATGGTCCGACCCGGGAGTCGAACCACGACTCCTTATTGGGAAGCCAGAGCTCTAACCACTGGCTACCGTGCACCCAAAAGATACCATGGCTATTTAAAACTTTAATGACCCACAAATTGAGACGTTACATAGATGACCTGTCTGTGACAGTTACTGATTAAGTAATCAGTATGTCCACTCTACGCACTATTGAGCGCACTTGAATATAAGCAGCATCGACTAGAAATACATTTAAAAAATATAAAGTACTGGTACATATACGTATAAGCCACACTTGTTAATAGAAAGTCTATGAGAGTCTATTATTTTGCTGCATCGTTGTATAAACTGCAAAGTTCAAACATAATCCAGAAATTACAGTTTATTATGAGTATGAAAGATAAAGTAATACGAGTGTGTGTCCCACAGGCGTCTGCAGGTGGCCTCCGTCCTTGACCAGGACACAGTGCTATGTGCCCACAGGGACAGCCTCTCTCAGTGGACTCTGTGTGTGTGGAGGGCCTGGGGCAGTCATCAGCTTCAGCTCTTCTACAGTGGCTGGGAGAACCTGGCCCACCTGGAGAACAGCCTGAGGAGGAAGAGGGAGCGCTGACTGATCCAGAACACCAGCAGACAAGCTTATGTTTACACTCAAACTGCACTCAGGGTCAGGATGTGTGCACTGACCATCTTTGTGAAGCTAAATATGAGCTATGAACACAATGCACACAGTCTCAAAGGAACAAACCATCTGCTGCTGTGGACCTCGCTCTTCTATTGTAGCTGACCTAACAGGAGTCTTGTGACACAGAATTCTTCTGGACTCATGAATTCAAGGTCACTTAAAAGAGAAATCATGTCTGTTTGACCTGAAGTATGCCTTAAACAAATGTTTTACCTAATGTAACTTAATGACAGTTCCTCCCTAAATACATACTTTTAATGCACAATCTTTAAAAAGTTTTATAGTTTTAAACTTGTGCATGATACATACACATAATTATTTTATTTTGACGATGATACCAATATATTATCTTACTGTCAGAAAATGACTGGTTTTCTTATGTATTCGAAAATAAATTGAGATTTAAATCAGGTTGTAATACTATTTAATCTGGCCTTGCTTCATTAAAGCCAGGTCATTGACATTTCTGTTAAAATAGAACCTTTACTAAACATTCATCAAATACCATTTTTGTCATATACAGTGGCATACAGTATAAGAACAAGAGATATTTCTTTGACTGTTTCCTTATGTAAATAAAGACAACTTTCAGAACAAAGCTTTATTGAAATGTGAAATGCATTTTGTTATCCACAGACCTTTAATCCCTGAAGCCTTCCTTCCAAATTTGAACAATTTCACAGAAATAAGTTAGAAAATAAACAAAACCATCTTAGAAAAAGAATTCATAAAAAAAACAATTAAAAACAAATCGAACTGACAGAATCTATTAATGCTTGAAGTTGGCATTACAAACCCTGAAGTCTGAGATCATCAGGTGCAACTCACCTTTTTGTAACAAAGACAAACTATAGTCTGGTAGCACAGAAGGAATGACACGGATATGTCTGACAGATATGACCAGTGAACTAGACAGCCCTTTCTACAGAACAGCAGTCCAACACCACAAAGTCTTCTTTTTTTTCTTGGCATACAAGAACATGTTTTCAAGTGTAATGGAGATGCTATATCAGATGCTATGGTAAAAACATTCTGTTAATCACTGAAGGACATTTGGTAAATACGTTTTTGAGAGTACTTCATGTCTGTGCATAGATTCTTCTCTCTCCAACATATGCACTAACTCCAAGTGCATATTGCCCACTCACTGACTAAACATGTCACAAGTTACCAAGTTACCTGCATTAAGGATTTGTTTGGTGAACAAACATACACGTTCAAAGTTAGCCATGAAGTCCACAAAGATGCCATATCGACAGTCATTTTTCATGGTCATGTATTCCCCATGTAATCATCTGTGGTTTTGATCTGCTGTTGATGAACATCCCACTAGCTAAAACTGCAGACAAGTAAAACATCAGCTGTTAATATGCAGACCTATTCTGACACTTTCTTCCTTGTACATTCACTAGTAGTGAAAACAAACTTCCTTTCTGTTTTTTTTTTTCATATTTAAATAAAAAGAAATATAAAATACATTTTAAAAACAAAACTATTGTAAATAAATACAAGTGGAGTGGCACAGTATAGGACAGTTTCAAAACTTTGACGTCTCAAATCAGAAAACAAAGGGAGTGTTCTTAAATCTCTCTGCTCTGTTCAGTGTATATGAGTTTCGCTGGTGGCTGCAGAATCATGAATGAAAACACTGTTTTATCCAGGAAAGAGGCAGAACTAAAGAGTGTGCAAAATGCTGCAGTTCTCTGAACTCAATGTTCTTAAAGCAGAAGAAACCTGTGTGTGACGATAGCAACAAAATGCTGCAACACACAAAGCTAATTACTGAAGGAATGTGGATCTTTGTGTGTACCACTGCATTACACTGGTTTAGTTGATC
Organism: Mugilogobius chulae; assembly: GCA_038363315.1. NCBI lineage: Eukaryota > Metazoa > Chordata > Actinopteri > Gobiiformes > Gobiidae > Mugilogobius > Mugilogobius chulae. The sequence goes on along the minus strand of CM076398.1, from coordinate 39,636,870 downwards.
ATTTCTTTGATGCTCATGTTTTTTTTCAGTGTCCTGTGTGAAGTGAAACGCTGGACCAGCAGAGAGGTGTGTTCCACTCACAGTCTGTGCTCCTGTGTCCTGGTGGAGGCATTATTGCTGTAGCTGCCCTGGTTCTTCTCTAGCCACAGCTCCGCGAGCTGCTGTGTGGAGCCATGAGAAGAGGCACGTGAGCCCAGGCACATCTTGTACTGTTTTGGCTCCAGGTTAGGGTCACACACCACAGGATGGTGCACATGTACGATCCCTGTGTCCGTGCTGCGGAACAGCCGCACACCTGACTGGATGAACTTATTGAACAAGTCCACATCCTCCATGCCCCAGCCCTGAATGGAGGTATCGAAGCCTCCTGCTGACACCAGGTCCCCCTTGTATACACACACAATCCCGAAGCCATAGGTCCTCCACAGTCCCGTCTTGGGGGTGAAGACGTAGTGGTTGTTGCTCGGGACCTTCCCGATGTACACAACTTTAGGGTCATACTGACTGAAGATAATGGGGAAGTATGTCTGTTCCCCCAGAGCTGTGTTATCACGGCAACGCTTCAGAAAGTCACTGTTGAAAAGTAGGTCCACGTCACAGTAGAACAGCAGAGAGTCGTTGGAGAAGTGTGAGGAGCCCACCTCCAGAGCCAGAGCCCTGGAGAAGGGCCCCTCCACCGCTTTCACCTCCATGTCAGCGCGAGGGTACTTCAAATGATATTCTCTCATCAGCTCCACATGTTTGACCCGCTCTGGATTGTCTGTGTTGAAGAGCAGCACCACCAGTTTCACGTTTTGTTTGGGGATCAAACAAACGCGTTCAAAGTTAGCCATGAAGCGCACAAAGATGTCATAGCGCCCTGACAGAGGCACCAGGATGTTTACTCTCTTGTCCTTGGGCTCTCGCTGGTCTTGACCTGAGCTGGTCAGCTTGAAGGGCACCAACATCTTCAGAGAGTTGGACAAAAAGGACAGAGAATCAGACTCCTGGTTGATGTGGCTGGAGAGTGCGTGTGCGTCCATCTCCTCGTCCTCTCTGAACTGGATTTGGCTGAAAGTCTGCTGAAGGTACGCATGTCGACGCACCGGGACGGTCATGGTCTTGCCTTTGTGTTTCTTGTAGAGCAGCAGAAGGTCCAGGACGTACTCGGCTCCGTACAGCGGGCTAACTCTTCTGTAACCATACTGGATCTCTTTGAAGTCGATCACCCTTCCTCGAGCTTTGGCGTTAGCGTTGATCATCTCCATTACCTGCATGATAATGTCATCCAGGGCTTGTCTCTGTGCAGAGTCCATGCCACGGCGAGGAGGCAGACCATTGGACGCAGAGAACAGGTACTTTCCCGTCAGGAAGTCCCACTCCAACACCTCGTCCCTCTGTTTGGGATGGAAGCGCATGAAGGAAGGAGGCATGCCCAGCTGCAGGTCCTCGCGGCTGGCCTCTCCGGCTCCGTAGCGGCCCATCTGCACAATCTCACGGTGCAGCTGGATGGTGCGGTGGCGCAGCTCAGCGATCTTACGGCTGAGCATGTAGCTGTGGAGCCGGTACTGATAAGGTGGGTTCTTGTTGGGGTGTAGGGTGATGGCACGGTGGATCTTGCTGTTGTGGAGGTCACGGATGTAGCCCTTCTTGTTGGGCTCGTAGTTCTCGTAGAACAGCTGCTGCATCTGTACAGAAAACACAAAAAAGAGATATTTTAACAAAGGCCATGAACCACACAAAACAATAATATAAGGAAACAAATGCTTAAGAAGCTTTTTGTAAACCTGGTGTTAACCTCCCCTCCCCCTCTCACAAAGCCCTGCTGTATGAACTCAGCCCCACATGATGCGTTGTTTGGTTTACATTTTTGAAAACAGCTGTTTAACTAATAGACATTAAATTATATGTCGATGGTTGAATTTTCCACTCCTATTACTGGTTCAAACAAAATAGCTACTTATTTTTGCTTTATTCCTTTTTTTTAAAGAACTTTGTGTTCATTGACCTATCCAAAATCTTTGATATGATCGCTTAGTCCTGTCACTGATGTTTAACAGAAAGGAAAATTGTATCCATTAGTTAAAATTTTGCCACATACAGTCGTAGTAGTAGTCATAGTCTAAAAGCAAGCTATGTTAAGCTTTTTGTGGAAATAACTTTATCTTTAAACTAAAATGTAGGGTTGTCGTTAAAATGTTTTTGGTCAACTAAAGACATGTTTTATTGACCAATTGATCAACTAAAAAGGGGGGCGTGGCAAAAGCTTTGAAGCAAAACATGGTTATTAAAAGTATTAAAAAAACAATGCTAAAACTTGTAGATAATAGATTGAACAAACACAAGCACTAAAAAATAACAAAAAGACAAAAACTCATTTTCTGAAAAGTGTTAAAATAATCTTGAGCTTCATCAAAACCAAAATGTTTAATAAAGAAAGTATTTTGTGATTTGTAACAATTGTGTGTGTGTGTATGTATATATATATATATATATATATATATATTATATATATATATATATATATATATATATATATAATATATATATATATATATATATATATATATATATATATATATATATATATATATAAAAAACTGTCATTCTTAACATATTTTCATACTTAAAGTTGTTGTTAATGTTAGAAAAACTATTAAAATATGCCAAAACCATTAATACTCGTTAAGTGGCAACACACAATGTTCAAATAAATCAGTTTTGTTTTTTTGTTTTTTTCTTTTTGAAGGGCTGAGGTTGCTTGTTTGGGGATTTATTTTCAAAGGCTTGGTCACTTGTTTCTCTCTGAAAATCTGGCAACAAGAGAGCCTTTGACAGCTGGATTTAGCCATGGACAGTGAACTGTCTGAAAAATCAGATACTTGTTTTTACCTCAAAGTAAAAAAAATAAATAAAACATAGACAGGAATCGTGATGCAATCAAAATTGTGATCTGGCTCCAAAAAAAGGTTATATAAATGTTTTGCTATATCGCCCAGTCCTACCGTAAGCAATAAGTCAATTCAAAACACATTTGTAACATAAGTATTTAATTACCGTAATTTCCGCAGTATTGAGCGCACCTGAATATAAGCCGCACCAACTAGACTTAAAAAAGAAAAAATGTAAAATACAAATATAGGCCGCACTTGTAAATAGTAAGTCTATGAGAATCTATAATTTTGCTGCATTGTTGTATAAGCCGCTGAGTTCAAAGCTTGAGAAAAGCTTTGAACGAAGTAGCGATTTATAATCCAGAAATTACGGTATTAGTTGCGGTTTGGAAAATGTTGAATTTCTGAAATATCACCGATATACCAAAGTTTATAACATAATACTTTTTTTTAAAACAAGTTTTGTTTTGTTTTTTTCAGTGCCAAACTCAATAGTAGCGTTATCTTCAACAAAGATTCTGGATGTGATCTAATATTTGACATGTTACGCTCCGGACGAGGGCTGGGTATTGGCAAGAGTCTTCTGATACTGTAGAATAACAAAATGCACAAGAATTATATTTCACACTGCTTTTAATATTACATGTCTTATGAATGGGTCATTTTTTCAGCTCAATAGTTTCAGCCGTAAAGCAGCAGTCCAAGTTCAGAAGTGTCAAATTTATGAGTTTAAGTATGTTGTTTTGTATCCTGACACACATATCGCCAACAACTTTGTCACGATTTATACCAATACTGATACATCGAGTACCACCCTACCACCCGTAATTACAGATTTACTTCGATAACTAGAATTCGTTGTGTGCTATATACAGAATATATAATCTGGCCATTTTATCTTGCGAGATCCTGTGGCACAGAACTTGTCCCAGCCGTAGTAGTAAAGTCAGATTACTGTGGCTAAGCTTCAAACAGCACAGATTTCTTTAGCCTTTCATGTGTTTCTGTTTACAATAGGGCTGGGTGAAGGGTGGAGTCTGCTCACAGGGATGGGGGAGTTTTGACCCCCCCTTGAATCATTCTTTTAATGCCAGAATGTGTTTGCATAATTAAACAAACAGAATTCATGTTTTCTTAATAAACGGAAACCTGAATCATACCTAATCATACCTTTCGCAAAAGTTCAAGACAGCATTCTAACGACAAAATAATATTGCTGAACTATATTTGTTTTTTACTGTTTTTTGCATTCTATTTTATTTGAACAACTAAAACCCAAATTGGGGGCTGCAAATATGGCTAAGCATTGCAAAAATCAGCTACTCCACCACTCATTTTAAGACAAAACACATTAAAAACAATTAACCTCTTTCAAGCAATAATTCCCTTTTATTTTTTTTTAGATTATATTTTTCCAAAGATTAATTCAACAAATTTTCACATTTGTCTAATATTAACTCTCAAGTAGAGCTGCCATTTTAGATATCGTGAATGCTGTTTTGAAAGTATGCAAAAAGTTAATACCGAGTGTGATTCCTGCAGTAGAATTTACTATAAAAATCAAATAAATACTGATGTATGATTTCTAATAAACAAGGCAAGTTTATATGAATTTGTACCCAAAGTAATTCAAAGTGCTTCACAAAAGAGGAAAATTAATTCAATTAATTGACAGAAATGTGTCTGATAATTAAACACACTGGGCAAAAATGACTATAGAAGTGGACAAAACGAGAATTTATGCCTGAATAAGTAATATTTGACATGTTTTGAGTGGATTTTGATTGGTTTAAAGTAACTAAGCTTGCCAATGGAACAAGCATAAAATATGTTGTTTACCAATACAAAAAACACACTAACTTCAAACTAACTTGTGACTAAAATAACTTGTTGTATTGGCAAATCTTTATTAATCTGTTCAAATCACTATAACACAAAGTAATTCAACCAATTTTAAACATATTGGCATATTTACGGTCGTTGTTTTGTCAGTGTGGTAACAAATTTAAAGATGTTTTAACACATTTATATTGGACTGACAGAATATCATCCAAAAGTCATTACCGATATTCATTTTTGTCAATATCGCCCAGCCTTACCCTCAAGTAATAAATGTGAAGACTTGTTTTAACACCTTCAAGTTAGACTGACAATGATTAGACTGACAACGCTAAAATTTGAACACGATATGCATTTTTTCAATATCGCCCGACCGTAGGTGTTAAACAGAATGCTTACAATAGATGTTTGTGTATCGTTTAGGTTCACTCGTGGCTTTATTTGTCGAGGTACTTAACTGTAGTTTGATAAATATAGCAAATTGTGTTCCTAAAACAAAAAAAACAAAGGATTACATTTGTTCATGTTTTGTATTACAACAAAAACTGCATTCAAACAACAATCAATTCTTACATTTCTAAATGACTGGCCTGTAGACTGTTACAATGTCACATGAACACAACCTAAAGCACAGATGTATAAAAATAACCATCTGATCAGTCCACACCACAGAGCCATTGTTGGGGAATCTCCCGAGAGCATTCCTGACCGTGTTGTGTGTGCTGCAGGTCTGATTAGCTGTGGCTCACGAGCTCGAACCTCGTCTGTGCATGTGGAGTCGTCCAGGGTCAGGCCAGGCAACGTCCGCTCTCACAGACAAAGAAACGCTGTGCTGAGGAGACCGCAGCTGAAGGGAGAGCTGCCTGGAGCTTTAGACCCACATCATGCCTTTACACTGGGTGTAAAGACTGTGAGAAAATGTCATGTTTGGACAATTTAGGACTGCAGCTAACAATTATTAATTATTGTGTTGATTTTTTGTTTTGATTATTCAATTAATTGTTTATGTTGTTCGGGCAACGTAAAATTTTTATGCTTGTGCCTTGTGCACATTGTGAAGTGACATAAGCATTTTGAAAAATTCAGATAATAAGAGTTTAAAAACATGTCACGGGCTAACCAGTTGTGCTAACACGGCGCAGCTGTTTTCATTCTAACTAAACTGAAAATTCTGCAAAATGGCTTAATAACTGCACAGTTTATGAAGCTGCAGAAACTGATTATAAACACCACCACACAATTCAAACTTTTAATATTATTTTGTTTTTCAAAACCTATATGGAGATTTAACATGGGAGTCCACGCTATTTGAACCAGGAAGTGGGGGGTCACTGTTGAGCTCCTTATAGAGGGATTTATTTATACGTATATCAACACAGGCGATGCCGTGCACCCAGCCTCCAGAAAGAGCCGTCGCTGATGGACACAAACAGTGGAAACAAGTCGAAAAAGCTCCATTGTCAGCTAACTACAAGAGTTATCACTGTGCAAAAACAAAAGTTATGCTGCTGCTAAGTCAACATTTGAGAATGAAATTCGACCCTACGGCCCTTAAAAGCTACATTCAGTGATTGAAAAAAACGGCGAGAAACATCTCAAGCTTCTGGAGACAGACGTCTGTCAGACCGGTTCAGACCTGATCAAAACAGCTAGCTCTCCTCTTGTTTGTTGTTTTATTTAAAGAAGTTTCCCCAGCTAACCAGATGGTGTTGCTCTTTCTGCATAGGACGGAAAGTGACTTCGACCGAAAACCCTCTATTCTTTCTTAATGTAGGTGTCGGTGACACACCTGAAAAACAAAATGTGTAGTCTTATTTTAGATACAAAACGTCTTGTCATTTTTTTCAGCAAGGGAAATCTGATAAATTAATTAAACTCTGCTAAATTCATGACATTTAACTTGTTGTAGTAAGTATTAGTATTTTTTGCAGTGAAAATAAGTTTTTCTATTAAAAAGAATTTATACATGTCTAGTGTCATTAGTAATTTAATTTTGCCTGATTACCAAAACCTTCTCTTAACATTTGACAAGGTTTGAGTCTGTGTACAGTAAGTTAACGATTAATCTATTACTAAATTAGTTAACGATTATTGAAATAATGAATACTGCTAATGCATTTAATCTTGTTAAATCTTGTTACAACTAGATCTTTATCACTAGGGCAGGCAATGAGGCATATAAATATTGCCTCTGAGGTAAACCTACTTTTTTCAGAAATCTCAAACTGTGACTGTGAATAGTTCAACTTGGCTGTCACTCTTTACAGCAGAACAAAAGCTGCTTCACATGAATAGTTGGGAAATACTGTCTTTGTTTAAACAAGCTTTATCAAACCAAGAAATGGTGACTCACGATGAGGATTTCATCACAAAAGCAGATTGTCAGAGAGAAGAGCTCACAATTCTACAACTGAAGCTCGAGTGATCAGAACAGTTTCAGTTTTCACCAACCACCCATCTACGCCCACTGGTCTACATACAGTATGTAATTAACATACCATTGTGTAACACTGCTCAGGAAACGTCACTATGAAGTCACTATGCTTAACAATTCTACACTTTTGAACAGGAAGTCAGTCAAGATTTTAGATCAAGATTGTAAAGATTGTAGATCTTTACACCATTATTTGGAAGTTAACAAAAAAGTCTAATATTTTTCCTGCGCCTTTTGTGTGGTGTGTGCAACTATAAAGGTGGGGTAGCTAACTTTTTAGTTGTAAATTTATAAACTCAGGGTTCCCACTCATAGCCCAAAAATATTTTCCAGGACATTTGCAACAAGGAATTTATGTAATCACGACATCTACATTATCAATATTTAGCCGTTTGCCCAAGTTCGTGGCAGCCCAGTAGTCCATATTTTTGACAATCACAGTATAACAGTAGCATGGCCACATCTCTCAAAATTTGATCTTGCTTGGAGTGAGACGGGCAATTTGCAAAGCAGCAGCTCCTTTGACAGCCTCTTTTTAGTGTGGTTCATGGGCATCACAATTAGACTATTTCAGCAGTAGTACAGTGAGAAAAACATGAGCGGGGGTCTGGGGGTCTTCTCCCTGAGACATTTTTGTCAATTTTGGTGCATTTTACAGGTTTCCAGTGGCTGAATATACTTTTTACCCCAGGCTGTTGAACTAAAATCTACTCCAATTAAAACATTTAGTTAAACAGGAAACTGAAGAACAGATAAGTGAGAATTCCTGTTCAAATGTTTGTGTGGTTTGGGGTACTGAGATGGTCTGGGGTCCTCCCCATGAGATTTTGAATGTGATTTTCTGCCAACTGTGTCTGCAGAGCTAAAGGTTTTTTTAGCAATGTTACATTAGAACAAAGGCAGGTTTGTTTGTTTGTTTTTTAGATTATCTCACTAACTACATATAAGGCCTTTTAGAGTCAGCTATGCGCACTACAAAAGTCTGGTTCTTTTGTTTGCGCACTTCTATACATTGTATGAATAGATCTCAATTTTCAAGGAAAACATTTTATTTCCATGACATTTGGCTGTTTTTCTAATTTGCCATGTGTTTTCCATGACTGGAAAATGGGCTAATCATATTCCAGATTTTCCAGGTTTTCCAGGACGTGTGGGAACCCTGTAAACTTTGTGCTTTCCACTAAAAAGTAGATAGTAATGCCAGCTCTTTGTGAAAAAACCAGACCTCTGAGTACTGTCTGAACTGACAAATAAAGAATTTTAGTTCTAATCGGGAGCTTAATGCTGCGCTCTGATTGGCTGAACTGGGGTGGTCCTCTCCAGTTTCACTTTGTTGTTTGAAAAAAGACGATTATAAGCCATCAGTGCAACCAAAATGAATACATGTCGATATTAACCATGTGTCGGAGGTTTTATGAGAGAAGTTGTCAGATTTAAATCGTGTTTTCAGCTAAGTAAAATCAGCTACCCACCTTTAATATTTTGTTTAAATTGCAATATACTTTGCATTCAAACAGAATACGTTTATCACTACTTTGTGTTACTGAGACTGCAACTTGAACTGAGAACACAACTTTTTGCATCTTACAAGTGAACATACTAAAAATAAAGAAAGAAAAATGCAAGGTAGGGCTGCAATAATTAACACTTAAGGGCCAAAGTAGCAATTGTGCACCCAGTCATTTCAAGCTCTCAGTGTTCAGACTCCAGGTTCTCAGCTGCTGATAGATTGTTTCTCGGAAAGTTCTGGAATCAACCCTGTACAAGCGGTTGTATAAAATAATACAGAGATATCACTTTGGATTCTCCAGTTTTTGTTAATCTTTGAGTCTCCAAGTACCGATTCTGCACAAAGTCATTCATGGTTCTGCTTCTTTAGACTGCAGATTCTCAGTTTCTGCTGATTTCAGTTGCTTGGAAAATGTATGACTCAACTCTGTATTAGTGGTTATACAAAATAACAATGAGAGATGTTAGTTTGGAGTCTCTATATTTAACTGAATAGATTTCAAATGAAAAACACTGACGTCTAAAGGGTTAATGTAGTCTGGAACATTAGCAAATCTGTTTTTTAGAGAAAGAGAGTGATTCCACACAACTACAACAGGAGTCTACAACCTAGTTTTTTCACAGGACTAAAATTTCAAATGTCATTTTGATACTAAGAAATCTGTTTGATACTCGATACCAAGAGAATAACAAAAACACACAAAAGACTGAATAATAAAAGATTGCAAAACTAGATAAAAGTATTTTTTTTTATATTGGTTGTTTTTTGTTTTTGTATTGTAGAAAGTATCCATACTTGTTCAGATTAGTATCTAAATTTGATACTCTTCTCAATACTTATGACAACCCCACTACAACTTGCAGCTCTTTAAGGACTCTAGTGCAAGTCTTTGCAGTCTGGTTTGAGAATAAAAAGAGAAGAAAAAGTAATATGTTCTCCTCATAATGTGTGTGTTTCACAGTTTTACTTGTATGTGCACTGAATTGTAAGATCTTTATTTAAACGGTTAAATGGTTACTAGCATTCACATTGTGATAAGAAGTGCAAGATAAAATCTAACATGTGAGCAGTGACGCAAAAAGCTTTAAACTAGAATGTTTAAGGATATGTTGTGTATATATGTAGATGATAAAGTTGTGACTTGACATATTGTCTAAATAGTGGGATTGATATATGACAAAAAAATCACATTCAAACATATTTTATATTATTCTGTAAGTATTTTTTAGCATTTCTCTGAACTTATATATTGCTCAAAATGAAACTAAAAAAGATTGACAAAAACAATATTCTCAATCTAAAAGTTTTCAGTCAAGTGTTTGTAACTTTCACCTTGTCAAAAATATATAAAAGGTTTTGAATTTATAATGTTGTAGACTAAAAAGGAAAAGGGTTGCAGAAAAAACGATAAACATTATTTGTAAGGCATTAAAAAAACTTCAGGCTTCAATTCACAAAACAACTCTGATTACATCAATTAATATTAAAAAAAAAAAAAAAAAAAACGTATTAAATTCCAGACTTCTTTTGCAAAATATTTAAATTTCCAGTCACATGGAAAGCCAAAAGTTGTAGGGGAAGTGTGTGAAGAAGAAGAATGCCTCTGCTCCAAACCTAAACATCAGAGAGCTTAGCGTCTAATCTGCTCTAATGGGATGGAGGCGGATTAAGCCCTCACACTGCTGTCTGTCGTCACAGCTGCCAGGAAGGGGCCCCCGATCACCAGGAGCCCGACGCACAGGGGCCAAAGCGTGGATACGATACAACCACATCTTACACTATTTGGAAAAATATCTAATTGAGACAATATTGTATTGGGATTCAGTTTGCTATTTAAGTTTAGATAAAGGAATTTGGATCAGAGTTCATAGTTTAATTGTGTTTAGTAGGACTGCAACAAGTTAATCGATTATGCACAACTTATCAATCATTCCAATTATTGTCAACTAACTTAATCAAAATTTACTTAATTATACACTCCAAAGCCTGTCAAGGTTTCAAAAATCAGAAGAAAGATATTTTACTTCAGAAATAGACAGAAATGAAAAAAGGTTTTTAATAGAACTAGGACGATACGCTTTTTCCTACATATTCTAATAGAGCCAGATATGATATACAGTACATTGCGATATATTGGGATGTATTCAGTCTGATATTTTTCCCGTAGTTAAAGAAACCTGCTCTGATATTTAATGAATGACTTCAAAAAGCAAAAATATAACTTACAAAATTGCCTGATGATTTTTTTCCTTTGCAAGAGCCATGTAAGGTTGAAAAGTCCAGATAAAACAGGCACAAAAAGGGCAAAAGTTTGAGGCACATAAAAGTCCTTTAATAAATTCTCTCATGCCTGTTTTATCTGGACTTTTAACTTTACATGGTTCTTGTGATAATTTTGCAATATTTCTATGTTTGATGAGCACCTGATTGTTTCCTACTCGTCGGCCCAGTAGCACTCACTACTCTTATTTTCAAAGCAAATGTATGAGTCAAATATACAGAGAAAGTGCTCTTATTAAACAGTTTCTAGGATCAGATTTCTTTCCATTCTGAATCAATCAGCACCAGTGCAGGTCTAAGCAATACTGATGACAACAGCAGCTTTATCTGGAAAGAATATGACATAATAAAACCACATGAAACAAATGCACTACATGATTTACGATCAATTCGATGCGATACTCAAAACTGTGTAACATCTATATTGATAGTCAATATATTGTCCAAGCCCAACTTTAGAATACTGACTTTTCTTTTCTTTTTTACTAACCTTTTTGTGAGCAGACTATAGAGAAGTTTCGAGGAGTTTTTTCACTTGAATAACAATAAAATAAAAATACATAATTAAAACATAAAAAAAAGCTCTAGGATGAGTGTAGCTGGCGGGTGTGGCTCTGGTTTGTCAGAAGCTGTGGCCGCAGAGCTGAAAATAGCCCCTCCGCTCACACTGATGCAGGGCCTGACTCTGAGGGGCCGTAGAGCACTTTCTCAAACGTAAGACTAAAGTGAACACTCAGCAGTTTAGAGACGAGAACAAAGTGACTGGTCAGGAGCAGAGGAGGCAGAAGGGCACTACAAATGATGAAAAGTAGATAAACGTTCCCTACACCACTGCTATCCGGTTTTGGAGTAGGATGTCAAATACTTCATATGAATTTAGCTTTAGAAAAATACTGTGGAACTCAATGGTCAAAAGTATCAAAAACGAGTACTAGCAGTATTCTCAAATAGTCGTAATACAATTAATACAGCAACTGAACATTCCATCTATTATAAACCAAACAACAGCAGAGGAAACACACAAATTGTGTTATATTATTATTATTATTGATAATTTTCTCAACAAAGCTACAGTAGTTTGTGCAAAAACTGTGCAAGCATTTTTGAAAGCTACAAGGACACATTTAAGATTTTTAAGACCTTAAATTCCAGTTTTTCAGTTTAAGATGCTGAATAAACCCTGAGTTCCACTTACTACAACATTATTGACTCATATTCCTTATTTAAGAGTGGGCTTCATCATATTCAATAATCATCCTGGACTGATTTGAATAACTATATTATCAGAAATAGTAAAATATGTCTTAACTGTCATACATTATTAGGTTATTTTGAAATCAATCAATACACCAAAAAGCAAAACACTTTTCAAGACTAAAGCAATTTTTAAGAAAATCCAAAAATAGTGATAAGAATTTGATGTTCCCTTCTATTGTATGCTCATTTCTAGTATTGTTTTTTGCTTTACTAAGATAGGGCTCGGCAATCTGTGAAAAAAATATATTCACATTTATTTGTCACATTGATCTTTCTCGATTTTCTATTCAATTTGACATAAACAAAACAAAGACTTTTCGTATGTGTTATTAGAATTTTTTTCTAATAAATACCACTATACAGTATATCAATATTGTGCCTTAAAGTGTGACTTTTGCTCCACACTACACATTTTATTGACAAAAGATTATTTTTTGATCATTCGATTCAAAACCCACCACTAAATAACTGACGATTCATTCGATCTCTTGATTTTTCAATTAATGGCACAGCCCTAGTCTAAATCTAACCAAACCGCTAAGAAGACACCACAAACTCCGAAATACTGACCTCATAGGACCAGACGCACTGGACCCCTGCGAAGCGCCGCACGCACCTCCCCACCTCCACGTCCTCATGCGTGGTGTACATCTCCTGCAGACACTCCCTGATGTGAGGCACCATCCTCCGCAGCACCTCCCGGCTCATGATCACCCCGGGACCGCCCATGCAGAAGTTCTCCCCGGGCTCCAGAGCCAACTTGCCCAGCTCTCACGTGCGCCCATGCCAGTCTGACCCAGGAAGATGGCCTCGCTGCTGTTCAGGCTGCGCAGGAAGTTCTCTAGTCGCTCGCTCTTGATGTACACGTCGTCATCCGCGCGCATGAACCACTCGTATTGGTCCAGGTAGTGGTCGTGCATGTATTTGAGCATCATGAAGGACTTTTTCTGAGGTGGGTAAGAGTCGTCGACGTTCTTCAGGGCCACGATAGGAATGGGGATGGAGGTGTCCGAACCCTCACTGGAGAAGAATTCCACCCGGCCTGGAATTGTTTGGGCCCATGTCCTGGAAACACACACAAATAGAGACTGAGAAGAGGAGATAAGATAACGGGACCTCTGACTTATTTTTGTAAAACTGCCGTCTAGATGAGTGACCACTACCTCACTACACTTTCAACTTCATTCTAGAGTCACAAATGAAAGAGGAACTGTGTACATGATGTTCAAATAACCTACTGCTGTTTACAGTCAAAGTATAATTACAAGCAACTAATGTTCTGTTCTTCATGCCTCTTGAATCTACCCTGTGTCTTACTAATAGTTCTCCTGCACTGCCCACTTTGCCATCTCTGTTTGAAATATTGTTTTGAGCAGGCAAGAACAATTCTTCTCGAAGTAGCCACTTTAACTTGTGTTACTTGAATACACTCATTCTGTTTTGGTTAGACATAAGAGGAAGTCTGTCTTAATTACGACATCATTCCTTAAAATACAGCACTTTCCTCAAAAGACACTACTCTCTACCACTTCCTTACTTGAAAACCACTCTTGGGAAAGACATGGGTAGGATTATTATACTCTGTAGGTCTGTTTATGATCACAAGACCTGTTGCACTATATATGTTAATGAAGTAATTTAAGTTGGCTCAAAATCAAAAGAAACTTTGAAAACGAGTCCGGAGCTGCTGAACTTAGAGGCCTTTTCTTCCATACCTGTACGCTGCCACAGCCCGGGTGTTCAGGTACTTCTGCGCGGTCATTACACCCACAAACAGAAAACTGTTGGAGCGAGCCTCGGGTTTTTCTGTCGCCGCGGAACTGTTCTCCTCGGTGGGCCACAACATTCCTCCGTAGCCCTCCCTGGAGCCGCGGTTCAGCCCACAGCCGCCCGTGGTGGCTCTCCGCTTGTGTCCGCCTTCTTGAGCTCCGTGGCCCGAGGTAAAATGAGTCTAGAGGCCAGTGTAAAGCCCACCACCAGTCCGAGCAAAACACTGAACCACGCTCTCCGGCCTCGGCCTGCCATCACCTCCAACTACAGCTTTAAACTCAACACAAAGTCAAGAAAAGTAAAATCTATAACGCCTCCACAGCAGCGGGACTGATGTGGAAATCAAACGCAGCTTGTAGCCGGACAAAAGTGCCTTTTTTCAGTTGCCCACGTAGCATCACAGCGCTGTGCTCAAGCCCCAGTTCAGGACGACGGTGGTGGCGTTGTTTTCGGTCCCGCTAGGTCTTTGCCAAAATACACAAAAAACACACAACAGTCATGTGAATGCTGTTGTTGGTTTCAGATGAAAACATAAGACATTTTCTCCTCTACGGAGCCCCTTAAGAATGTTAGCCGTCCGAAGGCACTCTCCGTGGCACAAGCTTGTGCCGCACGTTTGAGCCAGAGCGCTTTCCGTAGCGGTGATGCGCGAGCCAGCTGCTTGAGCTCACTACTGTGGTGTGTTCAGGCACATGCGGAAAAACTCAAACTCAGACCACAACACATGCTTTTATAAGGTTCCGTTCAGCTCATTTTGCTCCACTACAACCCCACTGGCACAAGAAGCAGACAACCCATGCATATTTTTCCTGACAATTTTACTTTTATAATTTCCTACTGGAAAAAGTGCGTTCACGTGACTGCCCTGCTGGTGGTGGATACACATTCCAAGATGCTTAGGGTTTGGAAAAGTGCGCTATCCTTGTTTCTGCAGTCTTTACAGCTTGTCACGTACATCCATAATTACACAATCAATAGCAGTTGGAACGAATACTTAAAAAATGTATTTAGTTAATTAAAAATCATTTGTAATGTATCGCGTTTGTTCCAATCAGAGTATTGTATTTTCACGATGGAATACACATTTACAGTGTAAAATATGACATTAAAAAAAAAAAAAAAATTCACTCACTAGACTTGTTTTTTCAAGGTTTAAACCCCAAATTGTGTGTTGTTGAAATACAATGAATTCCTTAGAGTTTTACAAATAACCCTATTCTGATTCTGAATATTTTAAAATGAAAAAGTAACTAAATACAGTTACTCTAAATTAATATTCCGAAATACATATTTTCACCAAGTGTTTAGTTACTTACCAACACATATTAAAAACAATAAAATTATCCCAGTTTACCTGCAAACAGAGGGCAGTATATGCCATTTAAGTTGCGTACATATTTTATGTTCTTTTCATGTGCATTACTTAGAAGAAAATGTTTAATGATTTTTGTTTGTTTGTTTGTTTTAACTGCATATAAACAATTCATAATATACATCCCTGTAAAACAATATTAGTGGAATTAAATTAAATGTTAATCAAAAATACACACACAAAAATGCACAGTCTTAAGGTAGATATAATTTATTCATCTGGAATTGCTAAAAGAACCAGATCAATAAAATAAGTGCACTACAACAAAAGACCAAAAAGGCAGATTCAAGTATCCTTCTAGAGCTCAAGATTGTTTAATTTCCCCAAACTGCCCAGAACGTTTACTCACTGTAATATTTCTCTAAAATGACTAGATGAACTTCAGTAACATGAGTATGTGTGCTATGCTAATCCACACTGACATTTTCATCCAGGCCCAGCGGAAAGCTCCATTTACAAGCCTAGTTTCATTTAGAGGTTGCTGTGCACCGTTAAGATTGAATAATAATCATTTAAAGTGCTGTAAAATGATATCCAGTAAAAAATATCTAGAATAAAATAGTCCAGTTGGTGGTACACAGCGCCCTCTGTCAGTGTGAAGAGCTTGGTGTGATTGTCAGAGCACCTCCATGGAGCGTCTGACACACTTTAGTTTCACCCCCTGTAGAGGGTCCTCTCCGACCGGGTCTCCAGGCACATGTTCCGCCTCCATCTCCACTCAGAGGGTTGTAGTCTGCATAAAATTAAAAAAAAAAAAAAATATATATATATAATATATATATATATATATATATATATTATATATATATACATGATACAATAAAATCATGGCATAGTAATTACCAAAATACTTACAATCATGGCATATTATTTACCAAAAAGATTATTATGATTATGATTATTATTTTGTCTATTTAAAACCTCATAATGCTCACAGAAATGTAATTTGTGCAGACGTAAAGTTACAAACTCACAACTGACATGGGTTTTCCAGGTTACGGCTGCAATGTTTTTCACAATTTTTAAATGTAATTTCTACTGGTTAAATGACTAATTTAACAGAATAGTACTTACGTTTGATTCACATCTTGTTCTTCAAAATAAATAAATAAATAACTTTTTCTTTTATTACTTTTGAATGGATTTCACAACAATTATTTCAATTATTATGCCTAGTTTTATTTATAATTCTTCACAATAAGAACTGATTAAATAAATAAAATCATAAATGTAGTTGTGTTTATGTATTTGATTGTAACAAATGAATATCTGAAATGAAGCAAGAGAACCAACCTGAACTGCGAAGAGGTTTTTTGTCTGCTTTCCTTTTAATAACTGTAGTAGACAAGTCTTCTTCTGTGGTCTATACAAAACCACAAGCAAACATACATTATAATAAAGAAAGAAAGAGATAGAGCTAAATATGAAAGTTTGTTTGACAGTAACCTGGGAGGTGTTTCCTTTGCAGCTCTTGCCCTGCTTCATATTTTCATATTGCTCAATCTTCTGCCTCCTCTTCTCCTCTTCTTGCTACTCAAACAACAACATTCTGTTAGTGAGGAAGCATGTCTAAGATCACAACTAGATAAACACAAAGAAACTCAATAGTGGACTGAAATAAAATCTATATTCATTATTTCATTGTCACCATTGTGTTCCGTCCTGCACAGGGCTACATGCCACAATTCCCCACCCTCAGCAAAGTGCATCCTAAATAATAACCTGTTTCATCTTCTCTTTGAAAAGAGCAGCTTTGGCATCAAGTTCCTGCTGCATCCTCATTCGAGATGCTTCCATAGCTCCTGACGCTTGCTTACAGAAACGCATCTTCAAAAGAAAAAAAAAGTCAACATCTACCAAAATAAATAATAAATAAGTAAAACAAGACCAAAAAAAAAAAAAAAAACTCAACAGGTGTACCTTGTTGTGTAGGTGGGGGAGAGCTGCGTTCCTTCTTTCTGATTGGTACTTTTTGACAATGTACTGAATGAGCAGGTAGAAAACTGCTGTGGCTGCCAGCAGGTACCATCCATATTGGGACAAGACTTCTCTTACTGCAAAGAAAAGTTCCATTGTAGATTAAATGTAATATTGTGCTTTGTCATATAAACCCCACTTTCTTTTTCAAGTAGAAAATATATAAAAATGACATTGAAATTGAACCTAAACTCCATTTGATGATGCATGCATGCATTCTATGGTGGATATGCTGATTGTTTATGATTCATGCCTGTAATTATTGGGTCTTTCTACATATAATAAAAACTAACATAAATGTATCATCTTATCTATTAGCCTAAATAAACAAGTGAGTTTATTTGTTCACAAAGGTCTCAGAACTGCTATTATTATATGCATGTACAGTGCCTTGCGAAAGTATTCACACCCCTTGAACTTTTCTACATTTTCTCCTATTATGACCACAAAAATCAAACATATTTCACTGAAACTTTGTGTGAAAGACCAACACTAAGTTGCACACAATTGTGAAGTGGAAGGACAGTCATACATGATTTTTTTTTTTTTTTTTACAAATTAAGACCTGAAAAGTAGGTGTGCAAAATTATTCACCCCCTTTTCGTCTAAGTGCAACACATTACTTTTAGAGGCTTTAGAAGGTTCCAATGTTGACCTAACAAATAAATAGAGTCCACCTGTGTGTAATCTACTCTCAGTATTAATGTAGCTGTTCTGTAAAAATCTCAGAGGTTTGTTTGAGAGTATTGGGGAGCAGTCAGCACCATGAAGACCAAAGAACACACCACACAGGTCAGGGATAAAGCTGTGAAGAAGTAAAAAGCAGGATTAGGTTATAAAAAGATTTCCAAGGCTCTAAACATCTCACAGAGCACTGTTTACACCATCATCCATAAATGGAAGGAGTATGGCACAACTGCAAATCTACCAAACCAGCCGTACACTTAAACTTACAGTCTGAACAAGGAGAGAACTGGTCAGAGATGTAGCCAAGAGGCCCATGGTGACTCTGGAGGAACTGCAAAGATCTACAGCTCAGGTTAGAGAATCTGTCAACAGTACAACTTTTAGTCGTGCACTACACAAATCTGGCCTTTATGAAAGAAAGCCATAAGAAATCCCATTTTTTACTTTGCCAAAAGCCATGTGGGGGACACAGTAACCATGTGGAGGAAGGTGCTCTGGTCAGATGAGACCAAAATTGAACTTTTTGGCCAAAATGCAAAACGCTATGTGTGGCAGAAACCTAACACTGCTCATGACTCTAAATACACCATCCCCACGTTCAAGAATACAAGTGCCAGCATTATTTTCTGCACATACTTTTCTTCAGCAGGGACAGGAATATGGTCAGAGTTGATGGAAAGATGGATGGAGCCAAATACAGGGCAATATTGGAAGAAAACCTATTGGAGTCTGCATAACACTTGAGACTGGGGCGGAGGTTTATCTTTCAACAGGACAACGACCCCAAACATAAGCCAAGGCTACATTGGAATGGTTTAAAACAAAACATATTCATGTCTTAGAATGGCCCAGACAAAGCCCAGACCTAAATCCAATCGAGAATCTGTGGCAAGATCTGAAAACTGCTGTTCACAAACACACTCCATCTAATCTGAGCTGGAGCTATTATGCAAAGAAGAATGGGCAAAAATTTCAGTCTCAAGATGTGGAAAGCTGGTAGAAACATACCCAAAGAGACTTTAGCTGTAATTGCATCAAAAGGCGGTTCCAGAAAATATTGATTCAGAGGGTGTGAATAATTTTGCACGCCTACTTTTCAGGTTTTAATTTGTAAAAAAAAAAATGATCATGTATGACTGTCCTTCCATTCACAATTGTGTGAAACTTAGTGTTGGTCTTTCACACAAAGTTTCAGTGAAACATGTTGATTTTTGCGGTCATAATAAAAGAAAATGTAAAAAAGTTCAAGGGGTGTGAATACTTTCGCAAGGCACTGTATGTGCATTGTATGTGATACTATTGTAAGGACCAATGTTTTGTTTTCATTTATGACATTGTACTTTGCCATTAAATATTCAAAAATTTCACACATTTTTAATCTGGTGATTTTCAATAATAACTAGATTCATTCACTTCTTGTATTACATTGCAAGTGTTTGACTGAAAATGTTTCTCTCATGGTTTCTTGCCTATTGGCATGTGTTTTATGCAGTTATCATAGTTGTTTTGTACTTGTAGCTCTTTTAAAAATGTCATGCAATCGCAATGAGACTTCCTGATAAAATAAAAAAAACTGCGCGGTCCATTTCAGCCGCCCTCTATCTGTATTTTACATTATTGCAGTGTTATCACGTGAACAGAACTTAAAAGTTTTGACGTATCATGGTGATGGCAACACTGAAATTGAGAAATATCCTGTCGGTAAATGAGGCACATCAAATTACTTTTGATTTAAATATATAGTCACCTCTTGTCATCAGAATATAACGGTTATAAAGATTGTAAATGCCTGGGTACAGGCGGATAATTGTTTACATCAGCATGCTAACGTGCTAAGCTAGTCACTGCTGCTGACGTGTCTGCAAGTCTTCCCGTGCTTACCCGAGTCGGTTACTGCGCTCATGTCTTCGTTACGGAGTGGTCGCTGGTTTTGCTCCACCGGGGGCAGCTCGGTGTTGTCAGCCATGTCTGCAGAGAGGACCAGTCGCTGGTTCGGTATGGGCTCGTCAGGTCGTCCACGACTGACTGCACAACTGTACCTGATGCGCGGACCAGTTTGGTTTGTTTACAGATGACGTGTCCAGATTGGTGAACGAACGCACGTGCGCCATCGTGCGTTTTGGAGAACATCCTCATGCTTTTATTCACATCTACAAATAAATACTTTTGCAAGCTTACTTACGGATTTCAGTATACGTTTAAGCAAATGGTGTTTTTGAAACTTCATTTAATACCTTTGGTTGTCCAAACAAATTGATAATTGATTGATTTGATTGATTAGGCCAGAATCTCTGCAAATTTGGTGCAACCTGCAGTAGGTCAGTATTTGAAGAAAACGTGCTACAATGCAAAAAACAAAGTTTATCATTTGAAAACTTTGAAATGAATGCAATTCATGTGCGTTTATTAACTTACAACTAACAAAACATTTCTAATTCAGCCTATGTATATTGACCAAGGCAAACGTATCACAAGAGCTCAACAGAGACCGGCAACCACAGCGGTTTAGGAAGCACAGATTCCCTTTACAAATCCTTATAGTGGTTCTGACAAATAAAAAAATATATAATATTAAACATGTGAAAACACCCTTGGGCTAATCAGCTATATGGTGAGTTACATGGAGCATTTAAGTTATCAGTATTTCTTTTAAAAACTGTTTCTTAAACTTTATGATGGATATATAAGTTAGCACATAGTGGGTTAGTCTAGTCTGCTACATGCTTTTTTTTTTTTTTTTACTTTAATGGGAATACTCCCAAAACCAGGTCAATACCTGGTTACCTTCCGGTAACCTGTCTGTTGAGCTCCATACAAGTCACTGCATTTTAACAAAAATCTAGTCAAAAAGTGTAGTCAGTAAAAAATTTAATCATTTGACTTTACAAAATAAAGGCATGATAAACATAAAAACAAAACAAAAACAAACGGAAAGTCCTTTATGAGCCATTCATGTGAGACTCCTGCTCCATATCTTCCTCAGCATCCTGGTCTGCATGTCCTGCAGGCTCTTCATCCTCCTCTTCCTCCTCCATCTCCTCAACTCCTGCACAAGCCAACAACACAAAGAGCAAATGTTACTACATCATCTTTTCTAACCTTCGACTGTTTTTTAAGACAAGTAGCTTTGGAGATACACGAGTACTGTATACTCTTGGGACTAGAGCTGTGCAATATATCGAATTTTAGATAATATTGTGAATGTTGTTTGAAGATATCCAAAAATTAAATATCGAGAATATCGTGCAGGAAAAACTCTTTTGCCACAATAGAGTTCATTTACCAAAAAACTACATAGGTAAGTTGAGCTGTACTTTCTTAAAAACAAGACACGTTTATATACTGTATCAGAAGTTGTACATTAATCAATTCAAAGAACAGAAAAGTTTGTTATTTATGGGAGATTGTTGCACTTTAGCGATGAGTTTGACAAATATTTGTCTGATAATTAAATACTAGAAAAAAAAAGGGAATAGGAAACAAGGTATGTGTGCCTAGAATTAGTAATATTGTACATGTTTTGAGTAGATTTTAGCGTTTGAACTGCCAACAGAACAAGTATAACATACAAAATCTCATTTTACTTAAAGAAAAAGACACACTAAAGTAAAAAAAAATTGTATGTTCTTGAGATAATAAATACATTTGCTTGTTCTACTTTATTTAAGACAGACAAACACTACGTCATACAGTCAATTTTACCTATCAGAATATTTAAGGTTGTTGTTTTTTCCAGTGTAAGCAATTTGAACACAGATTTTAACACATTTATGTTGAACTGACAGAAATCGTCCAAATATCTTTATCGAGATATGCCCAAAAAATATCGAGATATTAATTTTTGTCAATATCGCCCAGCCCTACTTGTGACACATAGAACAGTCCATCGATTAAAACACAGAAAACTGCATGTGGAAGCAATATTTAAACAGCATAAAATGTTTGGACACTTCTAAGATTTTTATTTATTTATTTTTTTTGTTTTACAAAACTAAAACCCAATTGCTTATATACCCCATGAAGGAACCTGTGAAGTCACACATTTCAAGTAGGAGTACACAAACAAAGAACAGGTTTAGTATTGTAAATACTCCTGCCTTTATGATGGCACATAAAAGCAATTATGAGTGACCATGTTTTTCCAGTTTTCTGTAATAGTTAAAATTGGCTCATTTAACTACTTGTAATTTCTCAAGTATATACCTACTTGTTTCAAATACTAAGAACAAATTTCCCAGCAGAGAAGTGTGCCTTAATCTTAAAGCAGACCAAAGCTAATTTTTTACCTTTCATGTAAGTCTCCATGATGGTTACTTTTGAAGCATGTGTCAGCTCTTTCAGGCTGCAAATACAGCAACATGCAACTTCTGAACCCCATTCACATCCCAACCTCACATGCTCTCCTGAGAAACCCCAGATCTTTCTTTTTAATATTATTTAGCAGTGCACAGTGGTCTTAGATGCACTTTTGCTGCCTTATTTCATAAAAAAAACAGAAAAACAAACAAAAAAAAGGTTTAGTTTGATGTATTGAGTAATGAGATAAACAGAGGAGAGCTGTAGGGGGAGCACTACTGCTGAAGTAAGTTATGCTTTACCTTGGTCAGAACAGACCATTAAATTATTTCTGAACACGTTAAAAATGTTAATGCATAAACACTGGTACTTTTACTCATGATGCAACAGCCAGAGTTGGTACTGAGACCCCTGTATGGAAACTACTTGCCTTGTCGAAACTCTCGTCCAGGGATCTGTCCAGCTTGAAGCATCCCCTTTAACCTTTCCACTTCAGCTAACGATGAGGCATTCGCTATGGCTTTCTGAAATAAAAATGTATTGCAAAAATTAAAAACATTTTTATTTTTTTTACATGATTACAAGACTGTTCCAATCCAAACCTTGATGGCCTCTACATCTGCAGGCGACGGTCCGGTTCGCTTTTTGTCTGGCTGTGCCCCCACACCTGGGGTGAACCTGTCCAACACATGCAAACACAAAATTAGAAAAAAGTAGCCAAAATATGTTCATAGTATATAAACAAATAATCTGACACCAATCTAGTTACAACCAAATGAGTGTATTGGTTGTTATTTTGTTGTATTAATACCATCTATGCAACTGTTAGGTATTAGTTCAGTTCAAGACACATGTACTAATTGTGTTTAGCATTTAATTTTTTTTATGAACAGACTTACGTTTTGGTCTTCTTTCCAATGTCCTTTGCAAGCTGAGCTCCTCGTTTCCCCCTGAACATTTTCTCAGCCTCCTGTCGCTCCTGTGAAAAGATCAGGGTTTGAGAGAAAGGAATAATGTATGTATAATGTATTTGTTCCAGTCTTCTCCTGCTTTTTTCAGGCTATAAACTGCTGCATCCTCTTCTGCTTTCACATCAACTAATTTCATGTAGATTACTTATTCCCCATAAGCAATATCCAAACTGCCACAGTTCTAAATGACCTAACCAATCTAATTCTTGGTTTGTCTAAGTTGTTTTGTAAAAGTACGTCATCAAAATAGCTTCATGTAGTCTTAGTTTGGCTTTTTCATTTACTAAAATCTCTTCACACACCTTTTGCAATTTAAGCAAGTAGTTCACTGAGAAGAATACCTGCTATATTATTGCCTGGAAAGTCCAGAATGATATATCTCTGTATTTTTACACAGAGAAATATCAGTCTGGTCGCCATCCCCTCCAAGGGCGTTTCCCTCGAAATCCAGATCGTACCGTGCAATGAAATCGTTTATTTCAGTCACATGGTTTTGCTAACGTCCCTGCTGTGCGCAGCGCGCATGGATCTAGGCAGCGCGGCGGAAGGATAAATAACATGGCGCACCGGAAAACCAAGAGTTTGTTCCATTCACCGGTAAATGCCGTTTTAAATGACCGAAAAGACATCGCGACAATTGTCGTGTTCAAGATGGTCAAGGCAGTGCAGTCGGCCCCTTACCGGCAGATGACAGCGAGAGAAATCCCAACAGCTTACTGGTACAGCGGTGAGGCTGGATTCTCCAGGCAAGCTATATTATAAGACGGTCAGTAAGAATGTCAAAGCCAACTGCCGTGGGTTAAATCACATTTTAAATCACCATAACAATGGACTAACAAATTATTAACTGCTGTGAGGGAACTAACTTTCTATATAATACAGAAATAACTTCAATCTTAGCCTTTTTCAGAATGTAAACAAGATTTTAGGTTTCACAGATGAGCTATTTCAGTTTGTAGCCGTGGTATAAGCGCAGTAAACAACTTAAACGTGCATTAAGCACGTCTCCTCGATGTTTACTGATTACCTAATCAATTAGCACGATAGCCCTACATTACTCCATACTGTCCAACCTACTCTTAACTATGTTTCTACAGAGATTGTATAGTTACATCACAGCATTCTATGTGTTAGCAGTGAGTCACAAAAATAGTCACTGGTGAGAAAGGACAAATTCTTCAAGAACTTAGATCACAACTAAAACAGGAATGTTGCTAAAAATTGAGTTTTTATCTGACATAAAAACAAAAATGAAAACAGAAAAGCAGGTAAGTTTGAATAGAATGCAAATAAACAGACTTTTCTCACATTTAAAAAATCGGATCATACAGTTCAAGCATAAACTTAATTACAGTTATTTTGAATTTTTTTGTTTTTTGGGGGAATTATCTTTTGTGCAAAAATCTAAATGTTCTAATGCTGCATGCCTAGTCCTCGTGAGCATGGGGATCTGAGATGCTTAAATTAAAGAGTACCTATTATGCAAAGTTTTTAATCATGTTATTAACCATGTTATAAAGTGTTTTCTCATAAATAGTTTGCTCAAAGTTGTATTTGGATTGAGTCATGCATGTTTGAGTTATCTTGTTTTATCCTGCAGTTTATGCCCAAGTATGTCGAAAATTCCTATGCCCACTCATTTGAATGTATTTACTTGTGATTTATAACAATAAAAATTAATAATAAATATGATGCTTGTTTCAGTTAAATAATAATTTGTCACTCAGTCACAATATTGAGAAGCACTTTTCAATTGACATACATAAATAAATTATTCAGAACAATGATGAAAATACAAACCACTATCATTTGCATCATGCATTCAAGTGCACCAGGAGTTACCTTGAGCTTGACCTTCTGGAAATCCAGCACTCGAATCTGTGGCAGCTTGTTTATAACATAAAGCCTGTAGTGCTTTTTGTTAGTCACTGGGTTCCGCAACAAGCTGTGAGAGAAAGAAAATATTTAATTTAGCCCCTAAACACTTATTGTGGAGATTTATCTTTTCATAGCTACCTGAGGAGGGAAAGCGTCTTTATAGTAGCTAGCGGATCCAAGTCACCCTGAAATAAAACATACAGGTTTTTAAAAGAAAAAATAGATGCAAGAATATTCTGGTGTGTGGAAATAAAAAACAAAATGAAAATTAGTTGGATGCACTGGATCTGTTTAAATTGCAGTAGCACAGTAATACATAACACTTTTTTTTGGTACAAGCTGCCCAAAATACTTATACCTAAAACAGTGAAAGAGTTGAATTTGCAATATTAGTAAAGACTTTTCACAGACAGCAGCACTCACCAGTTCCTGGATGTTGTTATTGGTCAGAACCAGCTCCCTCAGTGCAGGCAGAGACTGCTCCAGATTTTCACCTAAACGACTAAAAACAAAAAAACACTGGATGAGACAAAAGGATTATTAGCGCTACAGTCTGAAAACCCCATTGACAATGTGTTGAAAATGAAAAAATAAAATAAACGCATTTTCTATGCAGCTTTGAAAGCACTCATTTGAAACTTAAAATTTAAATGTTTTATTTATAATATACAGTATAAAAAATAATAATAATTTATTTATCAAGCTTGGGATTGTGTTCACATCTTCAGTTTACCACATTTTGCTAGCTATGCTAATGCTTCTTTACAGAAATTTTGCAGGTTGGTACGCATTCATGACATGTTCTGGTCATAACAATTTATTTTTCATGGTTTATTGTTAGGATTGGCTCTGAAGGACCTACCAGATGCGGTTGTTGTTCAGCAGCATGGACTTGAGGCGCCTGAGCAAAGGAAAGCCGTCCAGCTTTCTGATTTCATTATCGGAAAAGTCAATTGTGTCAAATGGTCCAGAGTGGCTCCCAGATTCTCCAGCACTGGGATCTTATAACCTGTGACACAATAAACAAATATAAACACATTATTCTAGCCACAGTTTTAAACTGAGCTATTTAACTAAAACAAGATAATTGTATAGCAGTATAAGACCCTGATTAAACGTTACTTTTTCCAAAATGTTTCTTCAATTAATTTACCATGTTTGTTCATGTGAAGTATAAGTTGTACTAGATTCTGTACACACACATGTCCAGGACCATGAACATTTGAGGGAAATCTGAGATATAATTAATGGAGGGTTTTCAATTATAACATTTTTCCACCAAATTGAGTAACAATCCCAATAATGTCAAAAAACACTACGTAATACAGAAAAAAATTGTGTTTCCACCATCAGGCAAACTGGCCAAGACTGTGTCCTTCTATTATGCTCATTCAGTAATATTTGATTAAGGGACATGGCATAAGTTTGGACAGCGCCGATCTACAGCATCGGGTTGTTTGAAATACCGAAACAATGTGGGAGGAAACTGAAATACAAAGCAGTATAGCTAACAATTCCACAACAGGCTCATGTGCATGTTCAATTGTCCCGGATACGCGTATTATATATTAAACTCAACAATAGCTGTAGCTAAAAGCACAACACTGGTCCCTCCATGCGTGCCCCGGCATTAGCTTGTGTGCTAACGAAGCTAGCAGGCGCGCACAGTCGTACCTCGCAAGTCCAGCTCCCGGTCCCGGACAGGGTTTGTGAACTGGGCCGCCTGCTCGATCAGCTCCGCCGTCAGCTTCACCATGATGAGTGCTCACCGCGAACAGCCCGCGGTTCTGCTTCAAACCACAAACAATGCGCAGAGCTGGCGGACACTTTCAGCGGTTCATTCACGCTTCAGAGCGGAAGCACACCTTCTTCGACCCAAACAAACGGAAACGTAAATGTGCGTCAGCGCCCCCAGGTGGTGGGCATCAGTTCTGTGCAGCGTTTTACCCCTAGAAATATACCACGTCCAGGCCAAGCTTGGCCTGCTTATTGCTACAAGCCATCAAGAGTATGATTAAACTTCAATAAACAAAAGAGGGATGAAACAGGAAGCCAGGAGCAATCTTAGTGCATCAGTTAGTTACCCACAGTTAGCACGTGTTTGGAGGTTGAATTGAAACTACAAGCTGATAAGGTACTCACTTTTATTATTCATTTAACACTCGCAGTGGCAAGGACTAAGACTGCTGTGTAAATCTCTCTAGCATGAAATGAGTTTTTACTGGAAAGAAAATAAACAATGTATTGTATTTTTTCTTGCTGAAAGCTGGTTTGACTCTCCACAAACCAGATATGTCTAGGTACATCTGCACACCACACACACAAAACCGTCAAACTGCCTCTCTTAAACTAAGGAGTGGAGTCTGAAGATGAAAAAAACAAACAAACAAAACCGAACTAATATTAAAAGTTTGAAAACATCCTTAGGGTTTTTCAGCTATGTGGTGAGTACTTTAAATGTTGATTAATGTCTGATTTTGACATTCTAAAAACTGTAAAGTTATTAAATTGCTTTGCAGAATTTTACTCTTGACTTGTTGATGTTTGTTTTGTTTTTTTCTCCCTGAAAATAACTGTCTTATAAATACCACAAGTTACCCCGTCACTTAACTCTTGGTGATTTAGTTTTTCGAAATCCCAATGGGAATTTATAATCTTTTCTAACAGAGCCAGGGTGATCTCCCATTACTGAGCTCAAAAAGAGCTGTGTGTTTGTGGTCAGACACACTTGATTGATTGAAATCATTGCTTGTAATCAGAGCAGAGCTCACACATGCCTACTATAAATATTCTTTAGTGTTTAATTAATGATCTTCATCTTCATTTCTAATTAAATATTCTACAAATAGAAAATATGTTACTGATTAAACATTTACATGCAGTGCATATGTGGCTTACACCCCAAAAATTACAAATCTACATGGTTACAGCAACAAGCTAAAACACATATTGTTCATAATCTGACAGTTGATCAGCTCTTTGAGCTGAGGTCCAATTTGTTTGTAACTGGTAATTTTCTGTTGGACAAACAGCAGCACACTGCTGCAGCCCTCGCCTTATATTCGAACTATCATGTATCATCAGCACCTTCAACCACAGTCTGTACAAGCCTAAGCACAAACACCAGAATATAAACACCAGATCTAAAAATAACTCATAACTGCTTAGTTTATCAGTTATTTACACATTTAGAATCTCACAATAAAAACACCATCGTATCAGCACCTGCTCTGTTGAATGTCATGAATGCACTGCTTCATATTCCCCAGCTGTCAGTGGACTTTATTTTTTGTGTTTCAGGACATCATATTTCTGTATTGAAGAAATCCATAGGGGTACAGAAAACAGTTTATGTTAATGTTCTCAAAGATCAACCTCAGTGGAGTCCCACTGACAAAGGCTGTTGGTCAGAAACACTGCTAATACCATTGTACATGCTACTCAGCGCCTGATCCCATCAGAAGCGAAGTGGGTTCTGGTAAGTACTTGGATGGGTACAAAGCTTTACCATGAGCTCATACTCTTCCATTTATGGACCGAACCAGGGAGTCTCACCTACCCAGTTTCTCTCTTTAGAAATTGATTCTGAAATGATGTTTACACTCTAATTAATTAATTAATTATTTAAACATTTGTTCTTTATTATGCTTATTAAGGTGCAGTTATTATGAAGTGTTATTGATAGCTTTACATGAATCAAGAACCTAGGAAGACAAGTGGAAAAAACAACTATTGGACTTAAGAAGTAGAGCGGAGTTCTAAATTGATGACATCACACATGGGAGAGAAGTACATTTTCAAAAAACACTTTATGGCTCCTCCATATCTGACCTTAAATTTTAACATTATAATTTATTTGCATTTTGTTTATATAAGAAGTGTAAGAAGTGTGTGCTAGCGGCCTTGTGAGTGCTCATATCTGGTCTCTGGCTCCAGACATGGGTCTCTGGGTTCTCATGTTTAGTCTGACCCACTCGTCCTTGGAGCAGTCAAAGCTCTGAGGGGCTGCAGTGGAGTTTGCCTCCTGCAGAACTACAAAAGCTGTTTAACTAAATGTTAACATTTTTACTTATTAAAAGTTATGTACCTTTCTGCTAAAGGGTCTAACACCTGTGTGTCTTTAGTAGGGCTGCAGCAAGTTCATCCATCAATCAGAACCAGTGCTTTAAGTGGAGAAAAAGTGCAGATGCTCTTATTTTTCTAGAGTCTCAGTCTGTCATAGGCCAAATGTCCTTAACACTCAGAGACGTGCCCCTGTTCAGACAGGCTGTGCACCCCCATCAAAATGTGCATTTCTTTGTTTAAAGTTGGTGAAAAAAGTCCAATTTTATTATTATTTTTTTTTATATTAACCACAGAATTTTGCCTAAGCAAGCAAGTTAGTACTATATACCTTGACATGGGGCACATCTCCACACTACACATTACACTGGGAAAAATGGATATGGATATTTTCCAGTTGAAAAATACCAGTTCCCAGTTTAAAGTGTTCCAACTGAATCAGCTTGTATTAAACATTATGGCTAATGCTAACCTTTAGGCTAAACAAAAGTAATGTAAGCAATGTTGACAATGTTTTTGTGGCAGTTAAGAACCCCAGATTTACTTCTTGTGGTGACTGTTGATCTCTCATGTGAAGTGGAACTCTCCCGACCAGGTCTTACCAGTTTGAATGTCTTTCCGCTGCATTTTACAATTGGGAGATGGGAAATATCCCAGTTCTCAGTTGGCTGGAATGCACAATTAGGTTTATTTATTCATTTGAATTAGAACAGTGCATAATGTTCCAAAACATGCCATGCCTACATTTTGTGTTAAAATTATATAAGCTTGAAAATTTCTGTTTGTTTATCATGTCAAGATGGTAAAAATTGGCCATATTTATATTTATTAAGGAGAACAATAAACTACACTACACATACAAATTTGAAGTCGCGCTTACCTGTTTTGTGGAAGATGTTAAATGTGCATCTTGCAACAATAAATTGTCTGCGGAAAGCTCACAAATAGTTCAGGGATTTTGTTTTGTCAGTTTATACTTACAATTTAACTCTAGGCTGATAAATGAGGGATAAATCTACAGCAATTAACCAGCAACAATTTAAACTACGCAAATTTAATAGCTGCGATTTGTCCAACAATACAGTTTTTATTTGTTAAAATTGGAGGACGTATAATTGGTTGTAAATGAGTGTGTTTTGTGTTTTCAATTAAGAAGTATATTATGACAAAAACAGACTGCTGTTTTGTCTGAATCAAATATTAAAATATCTTTCTTCTCATAGATAGCCAGTAGCTATCTACAGTTTCACTTTGCTGTCTGTGAAAAGATGCACTTGTAGTAAGTCGCAGTTGCAGCCAAAAATGCATGCATGTGGATTTTATCTGTGTGCTGAAGGACTTGTGAGCTCGAGGAACTAGATGGACAGATTAAAAACCCTACTTTGTTTTTTTGTAGCGTGTAAATCAGCTACACCAGCTTTAAATGGCTGTTCAAGCTCAGTAAAATGTATAATTTGTGTGTAAATTGTTTTTTGACAGAATGTGGCTTTTTGAAGACATAGTTTCAACTCAAATGCATTTAGAAATAAACTATGTTATATGTAGTGGCATTTTGTCTATTATTAAAAATACAATTGCTCTAAAACAGTTTAGAAATAGAAACGGTCTATTGACCTCCTGTTAAAGTCAATAGACCTTAACTGATAAGCCTAATAATTTCATTGCAACATTTAAATTTTAATATGCAGCCAATTTTAAAATGCAATTTTTGTTGTTGTTGGAAAGTGGTTACATGACTGTTTTCTTGAGCAATGAAGCATCAGCTGCAGGACAATATAATATTACTCAAACATGCATGAATCAATCCAAATGCATATTTTAAAATGGTAAATGGTCTATTTATATAGCGCTTTTCTACCTTTCCAGGCACCAAAGTGTTTTACAATCTAGTATCCAGTATCCACTCAACCTGTGCACCAGACACTGAGACAATGTGGTTTAAGTGACTTGCCCAAGACACAATGACAATTCACTACTGTCATCCCACTGTGGCACCTGGTGTTCCTGCAGTCTCCCATCCAAGTACTAACTAGGCCCTAACTTGATTAGCTTCTGAGATGTAAGGGATCAGGTAGGTATGGCCACCTCCTATTTTATATAATAGGTCAATTTTAATTTTCTATTTGCATTTATTTTATATGTTTCTTCACAAACTGCAACTTGACTGATGTGAAGCTGAAAATATTTATCATCTGAACTATCCCACTAAACAAACACATGCACTTGTAAGTAAATTTGTAGAGTATAGATCTTGTCGAAAGCCCAGATCACAAAGACTTCTACCCATCATGTGAAGGTGTAAGTTTTTCACATGTCCTTCTATTTTATTTGGTTCTCTTGAGAATAAACTCGCTGCCTATTATCAGAAGTTATCATAACTTTGCGTAAATGATTCCACTGTCATCACCAGTCACAGTGACATGTCCAGATAAGAACTGCAGCACGGCGCTCATATTCATAAACATATGCGTCCGAATAAGCCTGGTGACTGGAATATAAAGTTGCCGCTGCCCCTCATTGTGAGCACAAACAGACACACCATGGCACACCAGCACCTGTGCCTGCTCCTGTGTGCAGCGGTCGCCCTGCTGTGTGCGGGTATGGGCCCCAGACTTGTGATTTTACCTGTTTGAATGGCTCTGTGCATCATGTGTCTGCAGCATCTTATTAACATGTGACTTTTCTTCCACAGAGGCAGTTCAGCAACACACTTTCCCCAAGCTGCCACAGAAAATACCAGGTGCGTACAGAACTATATTGGTATAAGTTCTATTTAAATGTAATACTTTTATAAGTAATATTAGTTGAATAGCACACATTGCTTTAGTAAATTAAGTAATTCATAATTTTCTTTACAAATTTGCTTAAATTGCCTTAAACATCAATCTTTCATCATAAAATGACTTTCTATAGAAATGTGTGAGGCTTGAATGAGTAATTAGTTGCAAATATTATATCCTAATATCCTATTTCTTATCAGAAAAGTTCTTTTGTTTCATCCATCTCTTTTTTCTAACAAGCTCCTGAGTTGCTTACATCTTTTACTTTTTGACCCAGTGAAGCGCTCTCCTATTATCTCTATTTTGTTCATGTTGAAATTATCATTTAGATATCTCAAGCCTGTGATAAGTTGGCCACTGTCCAGGGTGTTTCCCTGAACAGTGGGAAACACCATGGACTAATGAATAAATATTTAAAAAATATTGATTGGAAAAAACACCATCTGGTCATTTAGTATGTGTTTTGACCTAACTTAGCATAGCTCCTGTGCTAACTCTAGCATAACATATTTTGACTTCACTACATTCTAAAATTTTAATGCAATCATTTCACAAAAATGAAGAAGGAATTGTGTAAATCTTATGTTAATTTTACATCACCGGTTAATGTTAATGGGTTACTTCATGGCTTTTCTTCCACAGGTGGACATCAGTCTCACTCATCAGAGCATCATGGTCAACACAAGCCACCAGTGAAAATACCAGGTGTGTACAGAACATTTCTTATATTTAAAATGTATTTAAAAAAAAATTGGTGTTTTAACGTGTTTTAGAACAAATTTAATTCTTGTGCTAACTGGAAGATTTTTATGCTGCTACTGCAGCTGAAACATTGATTAATACGCACTATCTTAATTCTAAAAAGAAAGATAAACCATTTTGAAAGCAAGTTATCTCACAAAAATGAAGAAGGATTTGTGTACATCTTATGTTTTTGATATTACATTTATAGAATAAAAGTCATTAACATGTGACTTTTCTTTTAACAGTTGGACCATTTCAGCATCAGTCTCATTCCTCTGAGCATCATGGTCAACACAAGCCACCAGTGATATTACCATGTATGTACCGGAAATTGTATTCATACAAGCTCTTACTTAAAATGTAAACTAAAAATTTTATTATAATATAGGTGTATTGCAAACATTGCTTTATTAAATTACTAGTTTACTAATATTCGGTTTAATGAGTTGGCTTGAATTGCCTTAAATACAAAATTTCATCATGAATAAATAAACTATATAAATAAATTAAAAAAAACTAAATAAATAAATAAAAACTGTATAAATTAGTGAGGCTTGAATAATTCATTATCAGTTGCAAATATTTGTATTAATTAATTTATTTTTTTTGCAAAAAGTTAATATAAAATTAGTCACTAACAAAATGTTTAAATGAGCCTTTGGATATTTAATAGCCGAGTTATTAATATAAAAATTCATCGTCTAGCCTTATGTGTTTTAACCCGCGTTTGGAAAGCATGCTAACTTTGGCATATTTATTTGACATCCGGTCACCAAATAAGGAATATCCATGTTACAGAAAGTACAATATACGTTCAAAACAATTCTCTAATTAATAAAAAAATTGAACACAAGTTTTTTGACACAAATAAAAGAGGAAATGTGTAAGAACTTATGATTTTTTATAAAATATTTTAGCACTGACTAATGGTAATGTTTTTTTAAAGTGGGACATACATTTATTGCAAACTATCTTACTTCAAAAGTCAACACAAACAACAAAAAAACAGAAAGTGACCTTTATATACGTTTTAAACAATTGCTAATTTAATAAGAAATAATTTTGGTGTTGATCAAATAGGGTTTCACTTTTACTACTTTTTCTAGTACAGCAATCTCAAAAAATATATTATAGTCGAACAAATTGCACAAAAAATGTGTAGACCTTATGCTTTTGATGAAAATGGTATACCTAGGTTTTGAAACACGGGACACCCAATATAACTTCATCATAGAAATGACTTTCTATAGAAATGTGTGAGGCTTGAATGAGTAATTAGTTGCAAATATTATATCCTAATATCCTATTTCTTATCAGAAAAGT
Source organism: Mugilogobius chulae (assembly GCA_038363315.1). Lineage (NCBI taxonomy): Eukaryota > Metazoa > Chordata > Actinopteri > Gobiiformes > Gobiidae > Mugilogobius > Mugilogobius chulae. The sequence goes on along the minus strand of CM076398.1, from coordinate 39,602,817 downwards.
TCTTTTGTTTCATCCATCTCTTTTTTTCTAACAAGCTCCTGAGTTGCTTACATCTTTTACTTTTTGACCCAGTGAAGCGCTCTCCTATTATCTCTGTTTTTGTTAATGTTGAAATTATCATTTAGATATCTCAAGCCTGTGATAAGTTGGCCACTGTCCAGGGTGTTTCCCTGAACAGTGGGAAACACCCTGGACTAATGAATAAATATTAAAAAAATATTGATTGGAAAAACCCATCATCTGGTCATTTAGTATGTGTTTTGACCTAACTCTAGCATAACATATTTTCACTTCACTACATTCTAAAATTGTAATGCAATCATTTCACAAAAATGAAGAAGGAATTGTGTAAATCTGCTCCTGAAATATGAATGAATATGTCCTAATTCAAATAGATAAATATGACATCATCACATTCTAAAAATTGAACACAAGTTATTTCACACAAATAAAAGAGGAAATGTGTAGAACTTATGTTTTTGTTAAAACAGTTTTTAGCACTGCCTAATGGTAATGTTTTTTTTAACAGTGGGACCATTTCCGCAACAATCTGGGCATCACGGTCACCACAAGCCACCAGTAAAATTACCATGTATGTACAGAAAATGATATTGTTATATGTTTTTATTTAAAATGTACACAGATAGTAAATAACAATAATTGTACTTCTCAAATGACTAGATTTACTGTTTTATACAGCCTAATTAAATTTGTTATAAATAATGTTATACTACTCTATGACTTTTCTTCCACAGTGGGACCATTTCAGTCTCACTCATCTGAGCATCACGGCCAACACAAACCACCAGTGAAAATACCAGGTGTGTTTATTAAGTGGTCTTTTTTTTTTTTTTTTTTTTTTTTTTTAATAATGGCTTACAGTGAATAACTAATGGCAAGAATAGCTAAAGTATTTCAGTTGTTAGAGATTGGTGATGCTCCAAATGAACATAAGTTGTATATTAACATAAGTTATAGGTTATGAATCTTTTATTTTATTTTTCAAAAAGTTAATAATCACAAACAAAACAAAAAAACAGAAATGACCATTACATAACTTTATATTTATGATAAAGTTATTAATATGAAAAACACATCATGTGGTCCAGACGCGGACAAAATGCATAACTTTTCTAGTACAGCACTGCCACATTTTAAAATATGATTGCAGCCTCGAAAAATATATTATAGTCGAAAAACTTGCACAAAAGTGTGTAGACCTTATGCTTTTGATGAAAAATGGTATACCTAGGTTTTGAAACTTTTCAGACCGGGACACCTAATATAACTTGAGTTTAATTGCATTTTTTAAAATAGATTAAGGTATGTGACGAAAAACCACAATCAAATATAGAACATTTTGTTTGTACATCTTTACATCTTGAAAGCTTTTTACAACCCCCAGATAAATTGCTTTGTGACCTACACTTTGGGAACCACCTTTGTATACTAGTAGTTAATGTAATGTTATTAATATATGACTTTTCTTTCACAGGAGGACCATTTCAATCTCACTCATCTGAGCATCACGGTCAACACAAGCCGCCACTGAAAATACCAGGTGTGTACAGAAATGTATTTATTTGGTTGCATTTCGTTATTTGAAATTATTATAACTTTGTCTAGATTATTCTGCCATCACCAGTTACAATGTTAATATTAATATTAAGAATATCTGACTTTTCTTTCACAGGTGGTCCATTTCAGCAGCAATCTCACTCATCTGAGCATCACGGTCATCTCAAACCACCAATGAAAATACCAGGTGTGTACAGAAAGTTACATTAATAATTGTATTTTTTATGCTGAAGTTTGAGAGAAAATTTGGTCCTATTAAGCGTTACTTTGGGGGAAAAAACTGCTTTGAGGAAACTACCTAAAACAGTAATATTACATGCTAGCAATTGGCTCTGCACAAATTTCAGTTGGTTTGTGTTTTTTCAAAATAGCTAACTTCTGTACGTACGACCATTTCTTGTTAGCATTAGCATTTAGACAAATCACGTCTCTTTTTAAGCACTCAAGTGTCCTCTGGTGAAATAGTCCTCTAATATGTAAAGTCATTACATGTTTTCTGTACATTAACCACAACTGTCTGATCTAAAGAGCATTATTTGTTTAAACTGATGTAGAGAAAACCTCATTGAAATTAATTGAACAGGAAATGGTTGTATGTACAGAAGTCTATTTGAATGAAAACAAGCAACTGCACAGAGCCAATTACTGGTGAGGCTTGAATCAATATTTATCAGTTACAAATCTTTTTTTGTCATTGTTGCAAGAATGCTAATGCTTAGTTACTAATAGAATGAAAATTGTTTAAATTACATTTTATACATTTTTATGGCAAAGTTAATAGAAAAATACCCACTATATGTGTTTTAACATGCCATAGGACAACATTTAGCTCTTATGCTAACTCTGGCATATTTACATTGTGTTGAAACGGCTGCTGAGTTATTGTTATTAAAACATGACTTTTCTTCCCTAGTTGGGCTATTTCCGCATCCATTTCAGCATCCTCCAAACTGACAGTTGGAATACCAGGTGTGCACAGAATATATCATTATATAGCTTTTTATTTGAAGTGTATACATTACAAACAGTAAGAAATAATTCCGTAAAAGCACATTTTCGAAATATTGATAATAGGTCTCAAAAATCTTGATCCGATGTATTGTCCATTATGAGGAGCCATAGATGCTAGCAGCTGCGCTTCTCAGCTAATGGCTAATGGCTAATGCTACGGCTAACCGCTTCAAAGGCTCAATGGAGGCTCTGCAAACGATACAAAAATACTCATAAAAACAAATCCTTTGATGCATTCATTCACCCAAGAATAAACTAACTAATCATTATCAAAAATAAGCATGACTTTGCACAGATGATTCCACTGTCATCACCAGTCACAGTGTTAATCTTAATGTATGACCTAATGTATGACTTTTCTTTCACAGGTGGGCCATTTCCGCATCAATCTCACTCATCTGAGCATCATCACTCTTTCCCCAAGCTGCCAGTGAAACTACCAGGTGAGTACAGAAAAGACAAGTTTTTATTTAAAGCATATACCATCAAAAGACAATAATAGTTGTATTGTTCATATTGCTATTAATAAATTGCTAATATGTCTGGTGATGTTCTTATATATATTTGATTTATTAAATTTTTGCTTGATTTATATGTACACTTAAAGGTGCGGTAGCTAACTTGTTTACTTTCAGATTAGCATACTTTGTGTTTTCCACTAAAATTAGTTGATAAATGCAACACTCTGGGAAAAATTTAGACCACTGAGTATTGTCTGAGTTGAATAATAAAGAGTTTTAGTTCTAATTATGAGCCAAATGCAGCTCTCTGATTGGCTGTGCTTTAGTGACCCAGTCCAGTTTCACTTTGTTGTTTGTAATAAGAAGTTTATAAGCCAGAATTGACACTAAAATGAGTACATGTTGATATTAGCCATGTGTTGAAGGATTTGTGAGAGAATTTTGAAAACCTAAATCATTTTTGCAGTGTGAAAATCAGCTACCCCATCTTTAACATTTTAATCAGTTGTTTAATGTTATTATTTTACAGTGGGCCCATTTCAGTCTCACTCATCTGAGCATCACGGTCATCATAAGCCAGGGAAAATTCCAGGTGTGTACAGAAAATTGCAGTGATATAATTTTTATTAAAAAAATATATTCAAATAATAAATTACAAGTTTGTCATCTTCATCTAGGTAAAATGTAGTAAAATTCTATGCATTCTCTTCACTAATCAATTAGCCAAATGATTCTTAGCTGCAAATTGTATTTCTACTAAGCAACGGTAAATGTCAGATCTTCTAAATCAAAAACTTTTTTTTTTTGATAGTTTCTTTTAAAGCTATTAAAATTAAATAAATACATAATATAAACCAATACAAACCAATTGCATTCTCATGGAGAATGCAATTGGCCCTTAATTAATAAGAAAAAAGCAACAGATGTACTTGTGTGTAATTTGGTCCTCTTGAGATTAAACTTGCTGCACATTATCAAATGTGGTCATAACTTTATTTCCAATTATTCCACTGTCATCACCAGTCACAGTGTTAATGTTAATGTTATTAAATATATGTCTTTCCTTTCACAGGAGGACCATTTCAGCAACAGTCTCACTCTTCTGAGCATCACGGTCAACACAAGCCGCCAGTGATATTACCATGTATGTACAGGAAATTACAAGTCATGACTTGGACTTGAGTCTCTATTTTGATGACTTGAGGCTTGACTTCATAAAATAGATTAAGACTTGGGACTCGATGTGGACTTGAATGTCAATGATTCAGCCGACTTGACGCTTCTCCTCTAAAATAAATAGTTTATTTATACATTTACAAACTGAAGCATGCCCTTCATCATTTTTTATTTGTGACCAGAAATTAGTGTTAAATGGCATCATTTATAAAAATCACTGAATATTTTATTATATATAGTATATATAATTCTAAATACATCTTTTTTTTTTTTTTTTTACTTTGTCTTTATTCAATTTTGCCATTATAAAACAAACATCAGGAAAAAAGAAAACAACAACAACAGTCATGCTGAGATAATTTACATAACTTCCAAATACATCTTAAAGAAATATAAGATGTATTTGGTAGTTTGACAGAGGACATGGACTTCACTTGGACTTGTGGGGTTCTGATTTGAGACTTGGACTTGAGGCAAAAAACTTGAGAATTACTTGAGACTTGCAAAACAGTGACTTGGTCCAACCTCTGACTAATATTATATACTTATTGTTGTATTGATGTTTATTAAATTACTAGTCTTGCTGGTTTTATAAATTGATGAAGCCTAAATAAACTTGTTATAAACAATGTTATTATTAATATATGATTTTTGTCTTCAGTGGGACCATTTCAATCTCATTCATCTGAACATCACGGTCACCACAAGCCACCAGTGAAATTTCCATGTATGTACAAAAAATACATTGATATAAGTTTCTAATAAATATTTTTACTAAAGATAAGTATTAATAATTGTGTTGCTCAAATTTCTTTATTAAATTATTAGCCTAAATATGTTGGTTTATAATTTAATGTTCATTACTTTTTTTCTTATACTTTTTATGCTGAACTTTCTAATCAGAATGTATTTTTTTCCCACAGTGGGACCATTTCAGCATCATTCTCACTCATCTGAGCATCACGGTCAACACAAGCCTCCAGTGAAAATACCAGGTGTGTACAGAAAATGACATTGATATAAATATTGTTAGGATGTATATTTATATTTTGTAATGATAGTTGTGATGCTCAAATCACTAGTTTACATCGAGGTTGTTCTGGCAAAAGCACAGATATTCTCTGATTTTGATTCCACACTTTATTGTCCAGAATGAGGAGCCTTAGATGTAAACAGCAGCTTTTCTCAGCTCGTGGCTACTGCTGCAGCTAATGCACAAGAAGTTTCAAAAGGCTCTGTGGAGGTAGTAACACGGGAGAACATGCAAACTCCACCCAGAGAGCTCATGAGACGTTGATTTGGTTCAATCAAAAAACACAATCTCCTTATTGAAACCAGAGCTCTAACCACTCTGCTAATGTGCACCCCTAAAAAAAAAAAATAATAACAAAATACATAATGTATCTCCATTGAGACATGAAAACCTCACTCTTAAAAAGGTTACTTAGTGAATTTAAAACAAATTTAAATCCTATATTGTGCAAACATAATATTAAGGTTTACTCTATGATTTGTCTTCCACAGGTGGACCATTTCAGTCTCACTCATCTGAGCATCACGGCCAACACAAGCCTCCTGTGAAAATACCAGGTGTGTACAGAAATAACATTTAATTGCTATTTAAAATCTATGTTATTGATAAGTTATGATAGCAGTTGCATTGCTTAAATTGCTTTATTAATTACTAGTTTAAATATGTCTGATATTCCAGAAAATTACATTTATACAAGTCTCTGCTTAAAATATATACTATTTTAATTTATTAAATTACATGTCTAAATATGGCTGGTTTTGTAAATTGGTAAGGCCAATTAAAGTTGTTTGAACTAGTGTTTTTATAACTTATGGCTTTTCTTCCACAGGGGACCATTTCAGTCTCATTCATCTGAGCATCACGGTCACACAAGCCACCAATGAAAATACCAGGTGTGTACAGAAAATTTACATATTTTTCTTTTAAAATGTATACTAAAATAAGTATTAATGCTTGTAATGCTTTACTAAATACTAGTTTTAAATTAGAGTTGTTCTGATATATATTCTTAGGCCTAAATTTTTCATGTATCGATAACAGCAGCACTCAAACCAAATCTCTGATCCGATTCCACATTGTATGGTCCAGAATGAGGAGCCATAGATGTGACCAGCAGCTCTTCTCGGTCAGAGCAGCTTCAAAGCTTTTGGATGTCTGCAAATGATAAAATTAATACTCATAGAGACAGAAAAACATCCCTGTTACTTCGATGTTAGTAGTCATCTCCAGTCACAGTGTTAATGTTATTAATATATGACTTTCACAGGTGGACCATTCCAGTTTCAGTCTCACTCATCTGAGCATCATGGTCAACACAAGCCTCCAGTGAAAATACCAGGTGTGTGCAGAAAATTACATTGTTATAATATGCTATTTAAAATGTATACTAATAATAAGTGATGATAATATAGCTCACTTACTTTAGTAAAATATTAGTTTAAATATGTCTGTTTTTAGAAAATGGTGATGTTCATATATATTTTTTTAACCTTTCCTTTATATGGTCTTTTTATGCAACATTTTTACATCAAATGTTTAAAATTAATGTTAATAAAATATGACTTTTCTTCCACAGGGGGACCATTTCAGTCTCACTCATCAGAGCATCATGGTCAACACAAGCCACCAATAAAAATACCATGTATGTACAGAAAATGTATTATTTTGATATAAGTTCCTATTGAAATTGTACACTAATAATAAGTAATAAAATTGCTTTATTAAATTAAATTAATAGTTTACAAATGTGTGGTTTATACAAAGAACCCTAGGTAGTTTGTTTTTTTTAGACCTGGTCTTTTATGCAAACTTTGAGTGAAAACATTGCCTAAAATGGCCTAAAACACTACCATTAACTGTTTCATGAGTGAATTTACCTAATTACAAACATAACATGTTTAGTCGCAAACTATTTGAAAATTGTTGAAATTACCTTAAATCATTAGAAAGATGACCCCACTCAGTAAGATAGTTTATTTTTTTTAATAGTTTGATTAAAAAAAACTGAAAAAGTTACTTATGCAATTTGAAAACTCATTTAAGCTCTTATGCAAACATAATATCCTTTATTTTTGCCGTTTTTTAACCTGTGTAAATTAAACAAATTAATGTTTCTCCCACAGTGGGACCATTTCAGTCTCACTCATCTGAGCATCACGGTCAACACAAGCCACCAGTGAAAATACCAGGTGTGTACAGAAAATTACATTTATATAAGTCTCTGCTATAAGTCTCTGCTAACCCTATTGCTAAAATTGCTTTTATTAAATACAAGTCTAAATATGCCTGTTTATTTGGTGAATTGGTGAAGCGTAATTAAAGCCTTATTAAACTAACATTATTATAACTGTATGACTTTTCTTTCACAGGGGGACCATTCCAGTTTCAGTCTCACTCATCTGAGCATCACGGTCACCACAAGCCACCAGTGAAAATACCAGGTGTGCACAGAAAAATGTACACACCCATGAGCAGACCCTTCTGGTTTCACAGGAGGGGTACAGACCCCTCTGAATCATCATTGATGAAACAGAAAACACGGCCTGCTAGTTTTTAATTTTTCAAACAGATATTGTATTGTTTAAAGCCATAACGTGCTTCATTGAATTATTAGCTTAATTATCTCTGGTTTATAAATCGGTGAGACTAACATTCTATTTGATTTTATTTTTGCTTGACTTGGTCTTTTTATTTTGTTTTTTGGGAGAAAAGTAAACATTGCTTAAATTAACTGAAACATTACCATTTACTACAACCTTATTATAGAATTTACTCTTGGTGAGGCTTGAATTAATTATTTTTTTGCACAAAACGGTAATACATTTCAGAATATAAATTTCAACAGATTGAAAAATTCTGTATCTATAGTCAACTTTAGACACATTCCACAGATCCTTGCAATGACACACAGGAAAAAATCACCATATCTTTCGTTTTTGCGGTGTGTCTCAGTCGGTTTTATTCTTTTTTCCTGGATACATACTTTGAGCACAATTGTTTGTCCTGCAAAAAGTTCAGCATTATCCAACTTTGTGGCATCAGGCTCTTCAGAGGCCTCAGATGCCCCAGATGTGCATCATACACATCGCCTCGACACAGGAATTGAGCTGTCACTGACACACAGCACAGCAAATACACTGGACACCTTATAATGCCCACCATATATTTGAAATGTAAACTGGACACTTTGATGCTGATACCTGGTATGAATGTAAATGTTATTATTTTCCACAGGAGGACCATTTCAGTTTCAATCTCACTCATCTGAGCATCACGGTCAACACAAGCCCCCAGTGAAAATACCAAGTATGTACAGAAAATTACACTGATAATATTTTAGGTTAAATGTATAAGCATAAGTAATAATAGTTGCAATGCTTTAATAAATTACTTGTTTTAAATTATATACGTATGCTGTTATTGGCAAAAACTGCTCAGTTTTTCAAGTATTGTTAACAGCAAGCCAAAATCAATCCCACAGTGTATTGTCTTGAATGAGGAGCTATAGTTGTGAGCAGCAACTCTCATCGACTTGTGGCTAATGCTACAGCTAACAGCTTCAGAAGGCTCTGTGGAGGCTCTGCAAATGATAAAAAAAAAAAAACTCATACAAACAGAAAAGATATCCGTATTACCTCTTTGATACATTCATTCACAGGAGAATAAACTCGCTGCTTACTATCAGATTATCATGCCTAATTTTTGCGTAGTTATGATTTCGCTGTCATCAGTTAATGGTGATGGTATTAATATGTGCCTTTTCTTCCACAGTTGGGCCATTTCATCATCAATTTCACTCATATGAGCATCTCGGTCACTACAAGCCACCAGTGAAAATACCAAGTGTGTATAGAAAATTACACCGATTTAAAGTTTTTAAAGTATTTAAATTGTTGAAAATAGTTGGATTGCTCAAATTGCTTTATTAAATTATTAACTTAAATATGTCTTATGTTTTATAGGGCATAAGCAATTTATCAGCTTACAAATTGTTTGTAATTTGCTATATTCTAGTGCATTTTAGAGATTTTGTAGACACCAGGGATGTAACGGTACGCTAAAAAATATTTGGTTTGCAGTTTATTGGTGAACCACTGTCAATACTAATCAGAAATCATGTCCCCCAGGCCCTTGCTCTAATCACAGCATTAATTATGTGAATTTTTTTCCACAGTCGGAATATTTCAGCAGTACCCTTACCCTAACCAACCAGGGAACATACCAGGTGTGTAATGAAAATTACATTTATACATGTTTTTATTTAAAAGGTTTTTCATGTGTATTAATAAGTATGAAATATTAGTTTAAAATAATGGAATTGATTATCTGAGTCTAACAAACTAAGTTTGTGGAGGTGCAAAAGGGACAACATAGAGGCCCAGTCTGGTGAACTAATTATTATAAATACAACATTGTTAAAGTCACTCCGGATTTGACTTTGACATTTCAACTGAACCGAATATTTTTGATCTGACACTGAAATCCAGGACTGATTGATTGATTACGTTGCGGAGAAAATTAATTTACAATCAGTGTAAAATATCTAAATCATAGATTGCTTACCCTGTTTTATTCCTTTTTTGTCTTCTTCTCTTGTGGAAGATTTGCCTAATTCTTTAGTTTGAGGCCTGGATAATTGTATCTGCTTAGTAAAAAATCTTTGTGCCTTTTCTTTTTTTGCTAGGATTAGAATTTTTTATTTTTAAATCAACGTAAAATTGCATGTTATTAAATAAATGTTATGTATATGCCTTAAACTACAACAATTTTGAAATATGTTCACATAAAATGATCTGTTTCTGTATAATTGACTAATGACTGTTGTACTTGACTTTTTTTTGTTAACTCAAGCCTGCCCGTGTTGTCCTCTTTGGTGACTGCTGTCATTTTGGGCTAGGTGTAGATTGATTGATTGTTTTGTTAATTTGTTGTTTATGCTACAGAAAAGTGTTACATTGTGCTTTGTCCTAGTTTCACTTCTTTGCTGCCTTCTAGGAGTGAGCTCGGTCCGTAACTGCCAGGTCTGCAGCACATGGGGAAACTACCACTTCAAAACCTTCGACGGAGACTTGTACCAGCTGAAGTCAGACTGTAACTACCTGTTTGCTGCGTCCTACGCCAGCTCGCACCAGGATTTCAGCGTGCAGGTGCGCAGGGGTCAGGGCCAGGTCAAAGGGAGCCGGCCCGTCATCACCAGGGTGATCCTCAGTCTGGGCGGAGTGACAGTGGAGATAACAGCTGGCGGCGTTCTTGTCAATGGGAATCCGTGAGTAGCATTTAATGTCAACACTGATGTCAGTAAACTCCCTAAAATAACATGGAGAGAAAGTTTGTATATTTGTGTAGCACACTTTGTAGAATAGTACTTTGAACACAAATAGTAAATATCACATAACGATTAGCTAAAGTAAGCCTAATCAAATAGTTACTGACTACTAGCTTTAATTCTAACCACAAATACTGTATTTGGCTGACTTCAAGACTTATATGTTACTCAATAATAGGTTCTCTTCTCTTATCACAATACTAGCTGACAGCAGCTAAAACAAATATTATTCAAATGCATGAAGTGAACAGGTTATGTTAATGTTAGTAATGGATTGAAATAATAGGGTGTCAAGTCAAATATTCTGACTTGAGTTGATTTGACCTCATATCAGGTAATACAGGTATTAAAAAATTGATCCATTATTGATAGCAGTTGATCAAATCCATAGACAAAAATTACGTCTGCTGAAAACAGAGGAGGATTCAAACTGGTGGCAGACCTTCCACCAAAATCATTACATAGTTCACCTTTAAATTTTAGTTCATAGAAAAGGAAAATATGTATATGTTATTTGTTTGGTTCTTGTTTTATAAACATGCTCTTGAGTAGCTTTACATTGGCATCTTGAACTAGAAGAAAAATTAAAATTTAAGTACAACTGATGCTTCCAACATCATAATTTGAGTTAGAGTTCATCTCCTGGCTGCAAATGAAACCACTTAAGGGAAAATCAATGTTGTCTGATATGCTAAAGGAAACGAACTCCAGCTGTGTTCGTGATGAAGAAGCAATGTTAAAAGATGATTAACTGAAGTCCTTTAACTTTGCTGTTAGCAATTGAAAATGTTTACAAGTGCATGTATTTGCAGAGCTGTTTTACCGGTGAGCCAGGGCGGAGTGCGTGTGGAGCAGAGCCATTCATACATCAAAGTCAAGGCCAAACTGGGACTGATGGCTTTGTGGTGCCCGGACTCTTTCCTTGTAAGTAAAAATTAAATAATGCATTTTGTATTACTGCAGTTTTTAAAAGGATGGATTTTATTTGTGTAACATTTCTAAATGTTTAAATATTAATCTGTTAGTTGGAACTGGATAACAAATATCAGAACCAGACACGTGGACTTTGCGGAGACTTCAATTCTGTTCCACTCAATGAGTTCTACAGAAATGGTCAGTGCTTTCCTTTAGAAAACAAGCCTGTAATTGAATGTGATTGGGAAAAATGATTGGAAAATGTATTTATTTATTTTCTCATTTTTGTTGTTTTATTATTATTAGTTTTTTTATTTTCTCCTTATCGTTTTGAACAGGTGTCAAAATGTCGCTGGCTGAATTTGCGGGTCTGTGGAAGCAGATTGGGCTCACGGAGAAGTGTGCTGACATTGACACGCATCCCACTCCTCCCAGCTGCGAACACATGGTGAGTCTCTCCTTTTCTGAGATCTCCATAAACACGTGTGTGATACTACTTTTCTTATCTAGTGCGACTGAATAAAAAACTGGAATATTACATGCTCCTGGATTGTGCGTATACTCAGCCTCTGCAGAATGTCAATCAAGAGACTTATTAATCTGTCAGTTACTCCCACTGAAATTTAGAGAGATTAAAATGGGCAGACAATATAATTCTAATAAATTGTCAGAATTTTTAGACAAAACCTTTCATAGACCATCAACAAAAATAGAGAGCAAATGTTTCCTGTAATTGTTTTTAAACATTTCTTTGATCAACCACTGCCTTACTCATAGTTTTCTTTTACTCACCTATGACTTCATGAATTCTACAGCACAGAATTGACACCAGCGTGCTTGATGTTACTATTTAGCAGATTTAGAAGCGTGAACTGCTGCTAAATTAGCACTGATTGCTACTCAAGTGATTATTTCTTTTGAAGACAGGTTTAGTATCATATAACAATCAGAAAATCTGTATATACTCTACTTTCTGGTAAATCAAAGCATGTGTTGCAGTGTTTTTTGTGTTTCTATCTGAGCCTTGTACCTAACATCTAGATGTGTGTTGCAGCGGCCCGTGTGCGAGCGCCTCTTTTACTCCCACGCCTTCAAGCCGTGTCGCCCTTACCTTGACGTGGACTCCTTCCTGTCAGCCTGTGTTAAAGACGCCTGTCACTGTCCCACCAACGCTGCTGAGCATGATCTGTCCAGCTGTCTCTGTATCACCCTGTCCGAGTTCTACAGACAGTGTGTCCGTGCAGGAGGGAAGCCCAAGCACTGGAGGACCAAGAAGCTCTGCTGTAAGTTTTAGCTCATGCACTATAGTAATTCTTTTTCAATCAACATTCAATTCATATGACAGGTTTGTAGAGCCAACTGGCAAGTTAGTTTTAGATTTTAGCAAAGAGTATACTTCTTCGATCAACAGCAGTACTGTACTTGTAGTACTTAAAGTAGTAATTTGAAATAGTTTTAGACTGGACAGCACAAGACCTGCACCTGAACTTTAGAAGTGGCATGCTGTACTTTTCTAAACATTTTACATTGTTATCATTCAAAAATCAAATACATTCGGAAATGTTTTGTGCTTCAACTTATATAGTATTGCGACTGAACTTATTTTTCTTGAATTGGAGTCATGTTTGACAGGTTGATCTGCGTTTGACATGCAGTACACTGCAATGCTCTGAATGTAGCATGGTGTGACTCCCTTTTCTATGCTTAGGGAAGACCTGTCCTCTGAAGATGGAGTACAGAGAATGTTCCAGTCCCGTCATGGACACCTGTTCTAACCCTGATGCCAGTAGCACCAATGACGAGCACTGTATGGATGGCTGCTTCTGTCCTGAAGGTAAGGCAGGACGATATTGTGCAAATTGGTGGAGCTTTGTTGTAGGATATACTTAAAAACCTACATGCACAATCAACTTTTTTATACTTCTAAATAATTTTTGATTGATTGATTCATGCATGTCTATCTTATCCTGTATTGTCCTGCAATTGAGTAGTACTAAGAATACTCCTCTTTTTCTTACCCTCTATCCCCACTCTGTGCTTAGTGTGATTACCTTTAAAAAAAAAAAAAAAAAAAAAAAAAAAAAGACTGCATGGAAAGTCAATAAATCTGTTTGCTTAAACAGCCTTAGACAATGAACAAAATGTAAGATAATCTACTTATCTTAAAGTTCAATACTATTTCTTTCACCTTTTTAACAACTTAAGACCCCCCTCTTTTTTATTGTAAAAAAATGTGTCAAATGTTAAATGTATTGTTCATAATGAATAATTGAGGTGATTTTTGGTTTATATAAGTGAATTTATTTCCCATTTTCTTCTGGTCAGTATTCACACATATTATATCATATCATATTACAAATAGAAACACTGTGTGAATGTATACAGGTATGGTGTTAGACGATCTGACTGGTAAGGGCTGTATCCCACCGAATCAGTGCTCCTGCAGCTACAACGGTCATCACTACGCCCCTGGGGAGAGCTACTCCACAAAGTGCAAGAAGTGGTGAGTCCTTGACCATGACCATGACTAAAATTACCATGTTTACCTTCTACCTTTCTTATTCACAGATGTTTGAGTACCAAGTTACGTTCTAAAATAATTTTGTTTAAATGCAGTGTTTGATTCAGTGTGAGATTGTAAATTAGTTAAATAATCTTTTAAATATCTTGGCAAAGTAGTGTGTTATTGAAAAAAACTTGCTCTTTCCCCCATCTGACCTTGTTACATCATCCCATTGTTCACAAAACATGAATTTAACCTATTCTGTAAAACATGGGTTTCATAGCCTTTGCATCTGTGTGCAGTGTATGTGCGAGTGGCCAATGGAATTGTGCAGAGAGCAAATGTCCAGGCATGTGTTCGCTGGAGGGAGGAGCTCATGTCACAACTTTTGATGGAAAGGCCTACACCTTCCATGGAGACTGCTCCTATACCATGGCCAAGGTAACACTTTGCTATAGATTATGACACATACTTAAAGGTGCATCGTGTAACTTTTTGGCCAAAAAAATAAACTTGAGAAGAAGCATGTTTTTCTAGTTTAGATGTTATTGTGACACTACATAAATAATAAAAATGTGTAATTTTTAGTTGCAGGGCCACAAAATGTACTAATATTTGGCATAGAGGAGGGGCTCCTATTGTTTATTTTGATGGAAAAACAGATCCTTTAGCTATATTTTCTCAAATTATGGCATGAAACATGTTTATTCCTAATAAGATTGTTCTAAAGAATGATTTTAATCTCCTATTTCTATTGAATTGCGAAGTTGACTTTTCACCCCCAGAAAGTTACATAGTGCACCTTTAAATTGAAAGTGCATTAGTTTTTGCTGCCAACCAAATTTTCCAACTCAAAAAATTAACCTTTTGTGTACAAAAAAATTATATTTTTCCTTTTTGCTACTATGATTCTTGTATAACAAAAAAGATTATGGTCAGCTCCTTAAGTCGGATAAAATATTTCTATTTTAATTTTTATTACAATAGGGAGAGGAATCATTGGGTAAACGTGTGTTGGGCATAAGGGCATAATAAAAATATTCCAAAACATTATAAACAAAAATAGAAATTTTTAGAAGCTTTTGCTATGTCATAGTTGTTTCCCTGTAAAAAGTTCCACTGCTCTTTCCGGAAGCATTCTAATATTTTCTTAAACTATAGACATAAACTGTAGTTCTTGCCATTGTGGTGGAGAGGAAACACTATAAATACAATATACTGTGGGTGTATTTGTTCTCAATAATAATAAAATGTCACATTAGAATCCCCCCAGAGTGCTAACTTGCCCCTGTACAAAATTACACAACCCCAATTCCCAAAATAAAATATTCAGTGTTATTTGCTTTGTGATCAGGACTGCAGCGGAAATCAGTTTATAGTCCAGGCTGAGCTGAAGCAGTGTGGCACCTCAGACACAGAAACATGTTTGAAAGCTGTGGTTCTGGCACTGAACGGAGGGGCCCACATCGTCACTGTCAAATCCAGCGGAAAAGTGTTCGTCAATGGCATCTACGCCCCGCTGCCTTTTTCTACAGGTAACTCTCGCACATATGTTTCTAACCAGTTTTCAGCTAAAGTTTATGCACTATATCAGTTTTTGCACAATAATGCCAATCTAGGTCTAGAATGTTTGCCAAATGTCATGGCTATGTGTAAATAGTCTTTTTTTTTTTTCATTTCAGTGGGAGTAACAGTCTTCAAAGCCTCATCCTTCTACATCCTGGTGCAGACCTCTGTGGGTGTGCTTTTGGAGGTGCAGCTTCAGCCTATCATGCAGCTCTTTATCACAGTCCAAACCCAGCTTAAAGACAAGACCTGTGGTATGTCTCTTGTGCTCCTCAGACAACTTAATTTGCACCTGCTCAGAACAGGAACAAAATCATAGTTGTATTTTATGGAGGTTTAATGTTCAAACATTCCATCTGTTGGTTTCTAATTGTTGAGCTATAACAAAGTGATTCATATACAGTAAATAATGTTGTTATATCATAAACATGTTATAAACGTGGCATGTTTATGTTATATCACCAACATGCCACGAGTTGTATTTAGCTTCTTTCATCCTTGTTTGATAAATTTTGTATTGTAAGTCGACTTCTTCTCAACTATTTAACTTATTTTGCCCCACCTGCTTATCTTGGCATAAAGCTAATTTACATTTATAGGCCCTTTACATTTAGGACAATACAAGATACAAGAAACACAACAGTTAAATAATGACACACTCACTCAGGGTACAAAGTGCCTATTTTCTAAAGTGCAAATGTGGTAAAGTGCATTCAGTGATTTTAAAGTGCTGTAGTTCTTATTCTAATAAATAAGTAAATTTAGCCCATAGAATTCAGTCCCTGGGTTTATTTTATCTGTTGTTATATCAGTTTGAGATTGCCTCGCAAGACATATGAGCAAACATGTTAGCTACCTACCTTAACAAAGCCAAACAAGAAGTGTGCTTCCAAGAAAATTGGGTGGGGCAGAATAAGGTGAATGATGATGCAGAACTACTGAGATCTACTGAGGTGACGGCTTAAAAGTCTTTAAATCTTAACTTCATATCCCATTGTTTGCAACTGCGTGTCATCTATTCTATGTAACTCTTTACAGCCAGTAGATGAAGCTCTACTTCATTTCCTGACTCTTGAGTAATGTGTTTTCAGTAGACACTTTATTTCACGTTTTTAGATATGAGATGACAAACTTTAGGGCTGGGTATTGCCAAGAGCCTTACCTACGATACGTATCCCGATACAGAGGTCACGATACGATACGTATCTCTATACACGTAAATCCTGATATACCTTCTTCCATATCTCACTTATGAAGATATATTTTAGAAAAAATCATAAAAATTTGATAAGTACGGTTTTTAATAATGCAGAAAAAATACAGTACATTGATAATTATGTTTTATCTACAATGTAGAAAAAACTAAAAGTATTGTAACATGTTTTTGAGTATAATTGTCTCTAAAATTGATGTCAAAAATGTAAATTTTATTATGTAGAATAAGAAAATGCAGAGGAATTGTATTTTCAAACTGCTCTTGTTAAATTCAAGTGTCTTACAAATAAGCCATTGTTCAGCTCAATAGTTTTAGCCTTAAAGCTAAAGACTAGGTTCATAAGTGTAAAATATATAAATTTAAGTATGCCAATTCGTATCCCGTTACACTTTTCTGTAACGATACGCGTATTGCCAATGAGTTTGTCACGTTATATCATCGTATCGATACATTGAGTACAGCCATATGACAAAGTAAGTATGTACTCAGGAGAATTGCCAGTAGCAATATAATTAATAAAGTTTACATTAATTCTTGTCCTTTAGGTCGAGCTTGAAAAAAATACAATTTTAGCAGAATGAGTGTGAAAGATAAGTGCACAGATCTTGATGAGTTTTATACCTGTGTGTACTGCAGGCCTATGTGGAAACTTCAACGGGAACCAGGCAGACGACTTCATGAAGCTGAGCGGAGTAATCGAGGCCACTGCAGCGGGCTTTGCCAACAGCTGGAAGACCTGTGCCAACTGCATGGACGTGAAGCCGGTGTATGAAAATCCCTGCTCACAGAACCAAGACAAAGGTGCAGAAACCTAACCCTGTTATAAAAGAACAGAGGTTTTTTTTAGAATAACTTGTTAGGTGTTGTGGGCAGTTTATCAATGTTGTGGGTTTTTTTCAGTAATATTGGTGTGTCTCATGATGAATAGGCTTGCTCAGGATCGACTGCAGCTTGACTTGATTGATGGAAAAAGAAATGAAGTCTCAAACGAGAATTCAGAAAATACACCCCCAGAGCTTAATTAGGGGTGTTTTTGTGTTCTCTTTGGACACTTCTCTTCTTGTCTCATAGTCACCGATCTTGCAGCCATGCCTTTTTAGTCAATTATGTCAATTTATAGTTTTAACTTTCTATTTTAATGGTATTTTGGATGTTCTTTTCCAAAGTTTATTATTTTTCAAAAGAGGTCTGTCCAAGGCAGCAGTCAACGCAATCAACACAGTTCTCAATTCTCAATTACCATGCTTTTTTGTTTTTTAAGTTTTTTAAAGAATACTGTTTATTTATATACTGATATTTTTAATAAATCCTTTAAATAATCTTGTGCAAAATAGAAGAAAAACATGACACACTTTTAACTGTTGTGAGTATTGCTGGTGAAATTTCACATTGGAGTGGGTGGAGTTTGCACTGTGGGTTTTTTGGAATTTGTTAGTGTTTTGAATAGAGCTTTTCAGTATGGTGGATTGCAGTTTATAGCTTTTGTGGCTTTTTTTTTTTTCAGTATTAAGTTTATCATTGACTTTTATCAATGTTTTGAAGAAAGTAGTGTCTTTCAGTAGAGTAGCAGAGTTTGTGTATAGTGGGGATATTTTTTTCTTTCTGATAACTGATGTGTTACTTGCATTTTATTCCAGAGCACTTTGCACAACGCTGGTGCAAGAAACTGACTGACAAAGACGGAGTGTTTGCCCCTTGCCACTCAGTGGTCAGCCCTCACCCGTATTATAAGGTGAGTGGCACACACACCCTTCACAAATGTACAGCTTTGTCTATGTGTACAGATAAATATAAACATGTTTGATGTGACAGAGGTGCACGTACGACAGCTGTAACTGTGAGCGGAGTGAGGACAGCATGTGTGCCGCTGTATCCTCCTACGTCCACGCCTGTGCAGCAGCCGGAGTCCACATTCCAAACTGGAGAGATGTGATGTGTGGTAAGGACTTCGAAACAAAATTGGGTTTCTTACATGCATTGACTAGTAGTCTAACAGTGATGTGTAAGAGTCGGTGATACATAAGCACTCACGGTTATGAATCAGTAGTGCATTGATGTGTTGTTACCATTATACGGTAGTTTTGGTCTAATAGTGTAACAATACTAAGAGTTGTAAGAAAATTATATTACAGTTATGGACCAATATTATGTAATTATGCAAAAGACGGAGTAATGGCGTCTGTGTCATTGAGTCATTAATGATTTAAAATTTTTGCTGTGTCTGCTCTTTGTAGGGAAATACTCCTTGTGCCCTTCAGGAATGGTGTATTCCTACAACATCACCTCTGGTCCTGGGACGTGCCGCTGCAGACACTCATTTGAGCCCGACTGCAACTTGTCCTTCCCGCCCGTGGATGGTTGTGTGTGTTCCGCTGGTACCTACCATGATGAGTCTGGTAACTGTGTCCTTCCCCAGAATTGTCCCTGTTACTATGAGGACACGGTGGTACCGGTGGGACAGAGGGTGAAGATAAACAACGCTTACTGGTATTAACTACTCACATTATTAATTTTGTTTTACTTTGTTTGTCTGATCTATACTATCTGTCTTTATTTTCTTGAGTAAATGAGTTTTAGCTGTACTTTTACTTTTATTTGAGTATTTTTTCACACAAGTAACTGTACTTTTACTTAAGTAGTGAACTTGCCATCTCTGATTGGGATACATAATGTAGCAACTTTAGTAATGCCTCTTAAATGTCGTTCCAGCACCTGTGAAAATGGCCAAATCAGCTGTGTTGGTATTCCCATCACTATGCCTCCTCCTCCAAGTAAGTTAATCTATTATTTATAGTCAAAACATGTAACTTTTTCTGTGATCTTATAGTACTGCTCAGTTGTCATGTTGGTAGACGTGCAGAGATTGATTCATTCACAGACAAATGGCATCAGACAAACCTGCTCACTCGTCACGCTGGGAGCGCCTCAGAGATTTGGTCATATTGTAGAATTTGTATCCTTGTGAAAAATAAAGATCCTTAGATGAGTTATCTGACCTCAAAAGTATGGTTTATTTTCAAATATGTACAATTAAGCATAAGGCCTAAGTCGTAGTCCATAGTCCAGTCCTTCCACCTCCGTCTGGTAGTTAGTTTCTTGTTCTAAGTCCCCAGTATTTTCCAAAGTACCGGTAGTGCCTTCTTTGACAATATCACAGACTGATAGATAGAGGCTGCTCGATAATCACACTTCCAGGGCAAACCTAGCAGGGCATGACCTAGATGAAATCAAACAATAGACAGGTGACTCCTGGCAAAAGACAGAGCTTCCTGCAATTTGAATACAAGAAGGGATAACACCTATTCTTCCTGAGTGACTTCTAACTAGAGCTGGGTAATACTGTATATGGAATTTTAGACAATATCGTGAATCTTGTTTTAAAGATATCCTAAAACTTTACATCAAGTATTTCGTTTACACAAATTATTGCTACGCAAAAAGCCAAATAAAAATTAAAAAAAAAGTTGATGCTGTAAAGTTGCAATTACGAAAGTGAATGTAATATTTTCGTATGTTTCAAATGTGATATTTTAGCAAAAAAAGAATACACATTTCTCTGGGATGTGTGTATCCACATGATTTCTAGTCATATTTAGGTCAATCATAGTTAACTAAAACTGCTAAAACTGATTTTGTCTTTTGTTGAAATACAAAAGTGAATGAGTCCTGTCTGTAATTGAAATCACCAGATCAAAAATGTGTGTATTTACTAATTCAAAATATCAAGGATTGAACAATTTACAGCATGAACAAAATCGATTAAATCTAATATTTGAACACATTACTGTTGAATTGACTCAATATAATCTGAATATTGTTATCGAGATTCTCCTTCTCATTTTTTTCATTCTCACTCACTCACTCTCCTGGAATTCAGAGCTCAGGCTCTTGCAATACTTTGTAAAGCAAAAACAAACAAATTCATAACAAACCATTTCACTCACATGAAACAAAGCAGCTCACTGGTCGTGTGTCATTTAGGACAAAATGAAACTTCCTCTCGCCTTTGCAATGATTTTAGTCCCCCTTGATATTTTTTCATACATTTTTTCCTTGTAATCAGAATCTGAATCAGAATAGATTTTATTGCCATTGTCAGTGAGTAACAAAAATCACAAACTAGGAACTTGCTTCGATGCTAATGTGCAACATATAACATTAATAAAATAATAGTATAAAGAAAAAATATTAGCTATAATAAAAATACTTTAAAAATATCATATAAAGCATAGGGCATGCAAAGGGAATAAGTATATCAAGTAATAAAATAATTGTAAGCAAAACGAGCAATGATCTAAGCATGGTTTTGTTTTTTTTGTAGTGACGTGTACTCCACCCATGTTCTTCTACGACTGCTCTGCACACGGCCCGCACGCTAAAGGCAAAGAGTGTGAGAAGAGTTGTGCTACACTGGACTCCACTTGTGTAAGTATTAAGTCTGCCTCCTAGCGAGAGCTGTTAAACTAACGAGCATTTTGGTGATGATTTAGCCTACCTAGTATTAGGACTTCTACATGTTTAGCATGTAGAAGTCCTGTGAGCAGATTTTTTTGTTTCTGCAAGATTACACTCGAATGAAACTGCAGTGAAGTCCTGGTTGAGTTAAATTTATGGACAAAACAGTGTTTCCATAAAAGACAAATTTACTATTTTTCTGCTTCATGTTTGTGCAACTACTGTTCAGTTTGAGTCATAAAACATATTTTCCCAGCTCATTTCCTAGCATGAAAATTTCTGAAAGTTAATATTCATTGCAATTAATCAATTTACTTGTTTCATGCTTTTTGTACATATGTAGAAATAATCATTTTCAAAAATTATATTTAGGTGAAATCTGCCTGTGTGTCCGGCTGCATGTGTCCTCGAGGGATGATCTCCGATGACCGAAATGGTTGCGTCAGACCAGAGGCTTGTCCCTGTATCCACAATGGCATTGCCTACTCTCCTGGACAGACTATCAAAGTAGACTGCAACACTTGGTAAGTCTACCTCAAAACATCAGAGTTTTGCCATTTCTATTTCTCACATTAAACAAACACAAAGATCAGTTATTTACTTTGTCAAAATATTGTACCTCTCATAGTAATATTTAGTTTGACGTAATAGTACTTTACCTTGAGTGACAAATTCTTGTTCACATTCGCAGTGCTCATTAAGATATTATTTAATCGCAATAAATTCTAAGAGGAAATACCAGATTATGTGCATTAGCATCCAATTCAGATTATAAATGTTAGTCACTTTTACAATTGATAATTAAAATACTTTTTAGTCTAAAAGCATATAAAGCGTGTGTTGCACAAAATCACATCCTTTGTTCTCGACATATTCGTCATTATGTATGTATTTTTAGGTAAATTCTTGGACAACTACACTACTACTACTACAAAAGAGAGAGAGAGAGAGAGAGAGAGAGAGAAAAAAAAACATTACATTTACTTGAGTAGAATTTTTGACAACTCAACCCATCTCTGACAATGATAGTGGATGATCTTCTCCTTATGCTACATACAGTACAAAAAGTATTTACCCTTTTTTCTTGTTTCAGTACATGTATGAACAGAAAGTGGGCATGCACAAAAATGTTGTGTGACAGCATATGCACGATGTACGGTAATGGGCATTACCGCACCTTTGACCAACACCGCTTCATGTTTGACGGCAGCTGCGAGTACATCCTGGTTCAGGTACTCATACCCATTTGTCTGGATAGATTAGTACATGAGATAGTTTTTTTGGTGAATTCCTGTGTATTTTATTTTATTTTTCAAAGAAAAAGTGATAACAGCTTATTTAAAGATAATACAATTTTTTTGGCATTCAGTGACACACACAATCCTTTAAGATTTTGCTCATTGTAAAATGCAGTTTTGATCTACTACTACCTAACCTGACTTTTTTCCCTCTGCTGCTGGCATTCAGTGACCAGGGATTCTACCATAACAGGTACAGGTACACAGAGAGCAGAAAGCTAACTCCTGCCTTGTCTTTGTTGTCCAGGACCACTGTGGCAATTCTAAGGGCACTTTCAGTGTGGTGGTTGAGAGCACACCCTGTGGAGCCAAGGGCAAGGGCAAGGGCATGGACATGATCAAGGGCACGGACACGGGCACAAGCATCACCTGCTCCAAAACCATCAAGATCTTTCTTCCGGTCTGTACTCCATCTTTAATATTCCTGCTATGATGAAATTTATTACCATTTATTTTTGTTTTTGCATATGCTAAGTTAACAATGTTTTTGAGTAGTGAAACACATACATCTTCTCAAACACAGCACTTATTTGACAGATACATAATCAGACAAAACACCAATAACAACATTCTTTACAAGTATTTCTTGTTGATTGTGGCTTGGTATGCAGGGTTCTGAGCTTATTCTGACTGAGGGAGATTACCAACTGCAAGGAGCATCGGCTCAATTTCACATCATTACAATGGGACTGTACCTTGTCATCGAGACTAATATCGGACTTACACTCATCTGGGATCGCAAGACTGTTCTGGTCATCAAACTCAGCCTTAAGTACAAAGTAAGTAAGTAGGTACAGCCTGCTTATGCCAGTAACTATAAATAAAAGAATGAAATGAAATGTTTACAAAGTTACATGATCATTTACTAATGTAAAGTTTTCCCGAAACATTAGTCCTTATGCACTCTTGATGGCACTATTTAACTCTATCAATAATTCAATAATAATAATGTTTTTCCAAGAAATACCCAAAATATAAATCCTTAAAAGTTGAACTTGAAGATTTCCATTATGGAATGTGTCTTCAACTAACAATAATCACACTTTTTGAGGTGAAAAAGTGTTATAGTGTTAAAAAATAATGACACCACAAAAGGCACCACACAAAATTATTTGTTCCTATATATATATTTATATATGCTAAAAAAGAACACTTAATTTCGCGTGGATAGGCTCTGTAACTACAGTTAAATGAACCATAAATCAGTTCAACAAATCTACAACTTTGCAGTTAAGCAATAATATCCACAATAAAAATTCTGACCTGTCTCCAGTAAATTTTATTCTGAAGAGATTTTTAAATATTGTAATAATGTCACTTAGACTTTGAATTCCTTTTTTAAATTTGTCTGTTCTGTTCAGGGTCGTGTGTGTGGATTGTGTGGGAACTACGATGGTAATGCAAACAATGACATGACCACTCGCTGCGGAGCCACAGTGGTCAACCCGCTGGTGTTTGGAAACAGCTGGAAGGACTCACCAAACTGCCCCGACGTTCAAGTTATCCCGAACCCATGCAAGATCAATCCCCACCAGTTGCACTGGGCCCAGAAGAAATGCAGCATCATCCACGGACCAGTCTTCTCTGCCTGCCATTCCTCTGTATGTCTAACTGTGTTTCCAACATTCTGCTTTGTGTACATGCCCCATCTGTGAAGCAGGGTTGTTTCAAAATTTCTGAGGGTTCAATGCATCCTATGTTAATCAATAATTAAATTAGTAAAAATGGTGACAAAATCTTCAGCCCTCTCAACTCGAGAGAAGTTTTGGCCTGATATTAATTCTGGTATCCCTCTCAATAAAACCGTTCTTTTAAGAGATTCTCTCGTCATGTCTGTGGGGTCATTGTGATTCCTTGTGTCAGATCGTAAGGTTCTGATATGTTGCATGATCACGAAAACTTCTCTGCCTTGTGATAGCAACTTGTAAAATGTAGAAAGTAGCCAACCCACTTAGTGTAAACCTACAAGTGACTTTTATTAGTAACGGCGTAGATCTTAACTTCAGAGTTTTTATTAAGTTTAAGACAAAAGATTGTGAGTGAAATTATTTTACTTTTAAAAATTGCAGCCTTTAAATTTGTTGATTAGAACTTTGATTTGAATGCGATTATTCTTGCAGCCTAATTAAAAAGCTCATGTTTACAGGTGGATCCAACTCCATTCTATGACGCCTGTGTGTTTGACACATGTTCTTGTGACTCTGGGGGACACTGTGAGAGCCTGTGTTCTGCTGTGGCTATCTACGCTGAGGCCTGTAACCAGGCCGGCAAATGTGTGGAGTGGAGGAACCCAGAGTTCTGTCGTAAGTCTACAAACAACAACAACCACAACAAGTAGTTCAGACTTTTCTCACAACATAACTTTTCAGACTCTCAACATTCTCTTCTCAGCCTCTCCTTACTTTCTCACGTCCAAATAAAAAATACCATCACATGTACCATTATATGTCTATGTGCTGTTGCTTTATTGTATGTATGCTTGCATCTGTAATTAATTTTCCAAATGTCCTGCTGGTGGCGCTGTTGTACAACTGCAGCTGCAGGCTTCACTCAAACCTAAATTTTCTATTTGTAATTCAGTCTGCCCCCCTTTGTAAAGCACTTGATTTTTAAATCTGTAGATAATGCTATATAAATAAAAATGACTTACAATTCATTCACTCAACACAGGCCAGCTAAGACACATTCACATGGCACAACATGTCTTCAGAGCAGTTATTAGATCTACATTCTTGAAAAATGTTGATGTTTTTGTGCCATTCATCAAGTAATGTGTTTTAATTTTTGAAATAACTAAAACTTGGTAATTGTAGTCTTATGTAATACTTGCCACTAAGTACTTCTGCTCAAAAATGAAAGATCTAAAGAATATAATTTTTTGCCTGCGCATTAATTTATAATGTCACATCACATAGTCATAGAAATGTAAGTCAGTCGGGCTTCACTGCTAATTTTATGCCATTGCTGTATGTATATTTCCAGCTGTTGTTTGTGAGTACTACACCTCTCCAGACCAGTCTGAATGGCACTACAAACCTTGCGGTGCTCCATGTATGAAGACCTGCAGGAACCCTTCTGGCCACTGTTCCTCCAACATTCTTCTAGAAGGTATCACTCGGCTGCACTATGTATGGCCTTGTCCTCTAAATGCCCAAATTATGTATTCAGTTAGGAGCTATATTCTGCTATAAATTCAGTAATATTGCATGTGATGGACTAGATTGTTTCTCTAAGGTGCATTTTATAACTTTTCTGGTAGGTAGTTTGCTACATGCCTGTCTACACTGAGATGTGGTGCACTTTTGGATGGTTTCAAAGAATTACAATGAACATATTTAAAATGCAGTTGTGTAATTACAGGTGTTTCTTTTGAGAAAAAATATATCCTGAAAAACAAAACTTATCTTATCTTATACTGTATACCCATATTCAATTCAGTCTGTATTCCGAACTCAAGGTCTATATAAAAAGTACAGACAAGTACAATCAATGAACAGTCACATCTTTTAAGAAGACAGCCATACAAGATGTCACCATAGTTCACGTTTAACATTATATACATCTTTGAACAGGTTGCTATCCAAAATGCCCACATACACGGCCATACTTTGATGAAACCACAAGAACTTGTGTTACAAAAGACAAATGTGGGTGCTACAATAACGAAGGAACACATTTTAACGACAGCGACATCGTCCCTTCATCCCAAAGTTGTTACGTATGGTAAGCTTAAATTTTCTATGTCACCATTTTTAACATACTGTACATTGTTTCTTAATTACCACCATATATGTTTTTTCTCTAGTATTTGTAAGTCTTCTGTCATCCAGTGCCATTACGACGGCAGCGGTACAGCAGTTGCTTTTCTTTTTGTTCATTTTTATTTATGTTTAAAATGCCGTGTCTGAAGCTGTTGCATGTTTTCCAGCTTGTGGTTGCATTTATCACGGCGTCCAGTACCCTGTCGGCAGTGTCTTGTACGAAACCAGTGATGGCCACGGGAACTGTATCAGAGCTGTGTGTGGGCATAACGGGACCATTGAACACAACTTGCACCCTTGTACAGATCCCACTTCTACCCCAACCACCGTATCTGTCTTCACTCCAGGCAGCAGTAAGATTTTTTTTACTATTCTTATGTTGTTGTTTTTTTGTATTAGAATAAAGCAAAAACATGCTCACACAAAAACAAAGGAGTTTAAAGAATTGGTTACAGAAAAGAATAGACAACTGTTGCAGATACATACAGCAATCCAGTACTTTGCACCCTGAACATGGATTTCTTCAAATATGTCCCTTAAAGGGGATCTAACATGTAAATTCCACTTCTCTGAGTATTTATTCATATTTAACAGTAAGGATGACTCGATCTAGCTTTTTCAAGTCTTATACAATAATTTGATTTTGGGTGTGTGCCAAATACTGACTTGTTTTTTTCCTTCTTAAAACACAGTTAACTTATTATAAAATAGTCCTATGGTATTATGTAGCTGTTATTACTGTGCTAATAACAACTGAACAACCTTATGTAAATACAATTTCAAACATTATGAGACGCTTTGGGTCAACATCATCCACACCCAGAATTATTATGTAGCCACTTTTTTATTAGTTTATTTGCCTGACACACATTAAACAAAGGACTGGATCGGTCGGCTGTCACTTAAAACAAAATCTAACTTCACTCACCTCACATTAAAATAGTTTTCTTGCTTCGCTCATTGATTCTGCAGAAATCCGCATAGTTTTTTCAGTTCCACGTACATTTTTGCATATTTTTTTGTGTTTTATTGGTTTTTATACGTGAAACAATGTGCTTCTCTGATTGGCTAAATAATCTGTCAATTACGCCCACTGAAATTCAAAAGAGGGGCACAGTGGCCAGACGATATATAAGAAATATATATTGTCAATGCAAAGACACAATAGGTCCAGCAGACATTTTCAAATCCACAGCTGTTAAACATGAATTAACTGTGAAGGACAAGTATGAGTACAACCAAAATTAAAACAATATTAATGCTTCAAAAACAAACATAGCAGAGCAAATGTCTATTGTTGTTCACCTCATTGTTCTTTATTCTGCATTCTGTATCTATTTTACTTTTGTTCAAGTATATTATTTTGTTGGTATTTTATTGTGACATACATAATCATTTCTGCATTTCTAGATGAACTAAAATGTTGCAAAATCTTTATATCTCTTCTTACAGAATCGAGTGAATCACACGCAAAATCGAGCGAAGAATCACATGAAAAACATTGTTACTGGACCAAGTGGATCAACTCAGACCACCCTGCGTACACCAAGAAAGGAGGAGATTTTGAGACCATCAATCGACTCCTACACAAGGGTTACGCTGTATGTAAACACCCTATCAAAGTGAGGTGTCGAGCTGTCAAGTACCCACGCGTGCCTCTCAGGAAACTGGGACAATTCGTCACATGTAACACAGACATCGGATTTGTATGCAAAAACAGACAGCAGTACCCGCACATGTGTTTGGACTATGAAATAAAGATGTGTTGCAGACGAGATCCAATTACACCGATCCCAACCCTCCCACCCTTCACTGATCCTGTCCCCACATGCCACTGCCACCACAAAGGCGCTACCTTTTTTCCAGGTATGATTATTACTTGAGCTATTTCTTTCCATTTTCTGTCTTTTGTCTTTGTAGGTCAACCTTTCTTCTTTTTTCCAACAGGTCAGACTGTATACAACTATACAGATTTTCAGGGCTACTGCTACATTGGCTATTGCAACCAGTCTTGTGACATTGTGGTCCTACATTATCAGTGTATTTCAGCCCCTCCTACCTCCGCACCGTACGACTGTATGGATCTTTTGCCACCAAGAAAGGTATAAATGTTCTTATCTTCCTCATGGTTTTCAAATAACACAAATCTAAAATCACAGCTCAATTCACTCTTGTTTTGCAGAATGGAGAAACTTGGAAGAAAAGTGGTTGTCGTATTGCAACTTGTAAAAACGGGAAAGTTCTAATAACAAAGGTTGCTTGTCCCGTTCCTGAGCGGATTGTGTGTGCGAACAACTTTCCTCCTGTCAAAGTGTACGACAATGACGGGTGCTGCTGGCATTATGAGTGCCAATGTAAGTTTGAATAACACATAAATGATGCTAAAGTGACAACTATGATCTTTCCTTTCTTATTCAATCTATCATGTCCCCTTGAAGAATCTCGATAGAAATGTGGGTGCTCAATGCTAGATCATCATTTCTAGGTCCTCAAGTTTTTGGAGTTTTAGTTCTGTGTACTCCTGCATTTAGATTGGTAGCTCAGGTACATTTTGGGCTTTATAATAGGATACTCCCAAAGTGTTGAGAAGCCAAGGGTGCTCACTGGATTTTACAGATAAGTGCAATAACATACCAGGTGCTCATCGAAAATGCAAGCAAAAATGACGACAAGAGAAAAAAGTTTGAAGCACGTCTGGTTTTTTTGTTGTTGTTGGCATTATTAAAAACTTACCAGACGTTCCTCAGACTTTTTTCTTTTATCAGGGTGTTATTTTCCTGTAGTTTCATGTGCTTCGACAGTGTACTATTTGTGTATTTGTTAATTAGTTCTTCATACTCCTATGACTTTATTAAGATTTGAAATTTTGGGTCTTTAGTGGGGTGTTTTAACCTTATTTTTGGTACTCCAAGGGCTTTGTCATTGTATAATTTCTGAGTACTTCTTGGACATTGTCATTGTATTTACTCTTGGTAAGAATCTGTCATATGTTAATTCTGATTCTCCTGGGGCTTTGTCATAGTGTTAAAACTGGGCACTCCTGGTTATTTGACATTGTTTTAATTCTGGGCACTTCTGGGGATTTTGACAAAAGTTTAATTCTGGGTACTCCTGGGGATTTTACATAGTCTTAATTCTGATGTTTTATTGGGGTTGTAGTTGGTCTTACTATTGGTGAATTGTCCTGGAAGTAAAATATGACTAGCCACTCTAGTTGTAGTTGAGAGAGTTCTTTGGACACTTTAGGTGAACTAACTTTAGTGATTTACATATCTAAGCTAACAACTGTCTTACACTTTTCAGGTATTTGCTACGGCTGGGAGACCAACATCACGTGACGTTTGATGGAACCTACTATGCCTTCGAGGGTGACTGTTCATACTGGCTTATAAAGGAGGTGTTTCCACTGCATGGTTTTAGTGTGATGATTAGCAATCATGACTGTGTCCACTCCAAGTCGTACCGCTGTCATCGGTCTATTACCATCTTTTACAAGCACTACAAGATCTACATGAGCCAGAAAAACATCACGGCACTTTCACCAGTCGGGTAAGAAATGCCTCACAACATTTTTACACATTCTCTGTACTAGAAGTGGGAAATTAAAGATTTGAATCACTGTTATATTTTTTATTTTTTATTATTATTGTTTTTTTATTATTATTAATATCTTATTCTATTTTATTTTTTAAAAGACTTTTTTTAACCAGAAAATCTCAGTAATATGGAAATCTCTTTTTCAGGGTAGTTCTGATTAAGCTGGGCAATATTGTGATAAAAATCGAATTGTGATTTTTTTATTAGATGCTTCTGACTGTTCAAATACAGACTTTTTTTTTTTTCAACTTACCTCACTTAGTCTAATAACTCCCTAGTCTACTTCTTTATAGCAGCTTTGACTTTTCCAGGTTTAGTTTAACAAAAATATATTTATTTAAGACTGAAATATTATTTTTTTTACCATATTTTCATCTCAAAAGTCCTTAATGTTGGAACTACTAAGAAAATTTTACTTCAACGGCAATAAGAAAATAGACACAGGAATTGTGATAAAATCAAAATTGTGATTGTGATTAAATTTTTGCCCAGCTCTAGTCCTCAGCTTATCCTGGGGGAGATTGTTGTCCTTGCTAATACTGTAATTAATAACCTGCTACACTTTTTTTTTTTTTTAGCACAAACAGAAAATGTCTTATTTTTACACATTGGTGTTTACTTTCACAGTTCATTTTATATTTGTGTGATACTCAAACTTCAACAGGACTGCTCAAGCCTTATTTTTGTTATTGTGATTATGTATTTTAGAATAAAAAGAAGATGTGCTTGTTTACAGGCTTTGGTGAACGACAAGGCTGTAACTTCTGTATATCAAACTCCAGAGTTCCGGGTCTTTTCCACAAGCATCAACATTGTGCTTTTAATTCCCAAAATTAAGGCCAAGGTCACCTTCTCCTGGCACCTTTTCAAAATCAAACTGCCTTTCAGTCTGTTCGGCAGCAACACTCAGGGCCAGTGTGGTACGTTCTATAAGCTTCTTTAAGGAAACTTCTAGTTAGACTTCAGCTTGAAGTAGGAACATTTTGCATCTAACCACTTTACATTTTAGATTATACTGTATTTTATATTTAGAAAAATGTGATGGCTTGATGGTTGAGTGCATAGCTTTGCAGCGTCACTCTGCATGTCAGTCAGTCTCATCCCCATTCCATTCTGTAGTGTCCTCGAAAAAAAGCCTACAGGCCAATAAAAAGGAAGATAAATTGTTGATATCTGAAATGTTTTTGTGGGTAGACTTTGTCACCTTGAGGCTAAAACATGTCAGATAAATAAGCATATTAGAAAAGGCTTCAAAGTTTGTCCTTTAACCATTTCAACTTTCATCTAAAAAGTAGGCTATTTTCATCAGATCTGAACATCAGGTTATAAGACAAAACATCTCAATCATCTAAATCAGATCACACCTAGAAATCTTTTCTACTGTAGACAGAGCTTTTGATTATTTTGCAAAAGTTTTACTTAGTTATTACGAGTATTAGTCAAAGCACCTAATCTTTCTTGGGTGCCCAGAAAATCCATGTTTACCTTCTCATGTCCTTATTCTTGGCTCTGTATGAGATTCTAAAAGAAAAATCTTTAAAAAAAAGACTTATGGTGATACACGCTGAGTTAAAGTGTGTATCACCTGTTTGTTTGTTTCTGCATTGCCTGATAAATGCAGTGTTTTATGTTTGTTTCACTTTTCTTAACATTGTTAGTTGTGCAGAATAAATAAGTGGATGTGATTGTGAACTAACAGAGTGAATACTTCCAGGTAAATGTGACAATAACCGTGCAGATGACTGCATTGTGCCCAGCGCTCCAATGATGTTTTCCTGTACGGAAATGGCTCATGAGTGGCACACTAATGACAGCTACTGCCCACCTCCTGTTATTACTACTCCAAAGCCAACATCTCCTTATTGTGACTCCACTCTGTGTGACATCATCAAGAGCAGGTATGTGCATGAAAGTAGTTAACTGTTTTTTATTTGTTTGTTTGTTTGTTTGTTTGTATTCTAATTTGAACCTCATTTAATGGATTAATTCCTGTTGTATTTTTTTTTTTTTTACATCAAGAACAAGTTTGTAAAACTAAGTTACAGGAAGTAAAGCAGAGTTACAGTATAAACTGAGAGATAAAGACATTTATTTTTAGTTTAGTGGATTTTTTATCTTTTAAGTTAAAAAAATAGTTTTTCATGCACTGGAATTTAAGCCTTGTATATAGAAATGATTCAAGACTAACTCTGGAGATGGAGAAGTGAGATGGTCATGGCTAGACTTAAAATTAATGGAAAAATTTAGATTTTCAGACAAATTTTGCAATTATATTTAGATAATTTCAATTTTGATTAGAATAACTAGAAAAACAGAGCATACATTTGTAATTGTTGTGTGCTCCTCTTGTTCCTAGAGTATTCGAGCCATGCCATAGACGTGTGGACTACCATACCTTTTTCGCAGCCTGTCAGGCAGATTCATGTAATTCACATAATCCTCGTGTGTGTTGCCGGAGTTTACAAATGTATGCTAGCGCATGCAATGAAGTTGGAGTGTGCATTGACTGGAGAAGTGAAACTCATGGGCTGTGTGGTATGTACTCACTTCATCACTACTGTACTCACTGTTTGAAAACTTGTAACAGAACAGCCACATCAGGTTGTATGCAGATAACAGATTAACTTGTCTGCCAATTTAAAATTATTTGGTATAATTTTCCTTTAGCTCAAAAAACTTTAATAAATTAGTTAGTAAACTGCTGACATTTTGACCTGGTTTATGCTTAATAATTACTGGCCCTATCTCTATCTGCATGACTCATCTTGGTATGCCTCACTATTTCTATAAATACAGATTACAAATGTTCCAGTCCCAAAGTGTATGAAGCCTGTGGTCCTCCTATAGAGCCCACCTGTGACTCCTGGTGAAGTACCCCGCTCACTTCTTCTACTTAACATTAGACACAAATCCACAATCTTCTTCTAAAATCATATATTTCTGTTTGGTACAAAAAATAACTGACTCTTTTCTGTGTGCATATGTTCTACAGGTTTAATCGCAAATTTGTCTACTACTCAAATGAATTCAATCTTATGACATTTCACAAAAGGTGTGAGGGCTGCTACTGCCCCAATGGCACCATGCTGCTGTCTGCCTACTCCAACGAGTGTGTGCCAAGCTGTGGTGAGCTTTGCTCTGCTTCACTTTAATCTGTAGGGACAGACAGAATACATGACCTAATGTTCTTGTTTTTCATTGTTGACAGAACTCTGTCGATTACCAAATGGAAAATGGAAAAAAGTATGATTTTTCATTAAATACAAAAATACACTGTTTGAAAAAAGTGAATACATTGTATTATTTACTGGTGAATAATTATCATGGTTTGACAGGCTAATGACGTCTGGACAGAAGGTTGTGAGACATGTCGCTGTGATGAGAACACTCTACAGGTGATGTGTCAGCCAAAGCTATGCCCCCCTGTGTTTCCTCCCTTCTGTGACATCTATGGGCAGGTGCTGGTTACTGAGATTGTGAACTGCTGCCCTTTTCCAAGATGTGGTAAGTCATGTATTACATGGTTTTCAAAAAACATTCAAAATTAAGCAATGTAATATTAAAATGATCCCTGATGTGCAGAGTGCAATAAGTCTTTGTGCAACGACGTGGTGCCTTTATGTCCTCCTGGAATGACATTAACTACCATAGTTGGCGTGTGCTGTGATAAATATCACTGTGGTAAGTGACTATTAATGTTTTTTTTCCTTTTATACAATGAAACAAACTAAACTAATTTTCTTATTATTTTTGCAGTTCCTAAAGAAGTGTGTGTTGTTGACCATCATGAGTATCAGGTGAGTACATGTCTGCCTCAAAATTCTGTTAACTGATTCATTTATCCACTCATCACTAGGTTCTTGGTGGGGTTCCATAGGCCTTTGACAACTTCTATGTGCAGCCATGTTTGTTATGTAGCCTGGCTAGACATTGCTAGTGTTCCTCATAGGCTTTTTGTCTTTGTACATCTTTGGAAAAATATTTAAGTGCATAATTATTTTGCCTAGGAAAAAAATATAAACTAGCAAGGTCTAAGCAAAGACTGTCTGAGGACATTTCATTGTTATGACTTAAACTCTAGGTGAATGTTCCAGCTGAAGTTTTATCTAGCTACAGAGAAGAGCATGCTTCCAGAATTTGAGTAATAAATGTTGTGTTCTGAAGGTTGGAGAGGTGGTCCCCAGAGGTAACTGTGAAAGGTGCGTGTGCAGTGAGAAGACACATCCTCACAGTTCCTTGCACGTGCTGGACTGTAAACCGCTGCCCTGTGACACGTACTGCTCTCCGGTAAGGACCACATCAGCTCCTCTTGGGCCATAAAGCCACGGTCTACTTAATGACATATTTTGTGTGTCTGTGCAGGGCTACGAGTACCAGCTGATCCCGGGACAGTGCTGTGGGAGGTGTGTCCAGATTGGCTGCTTCGCCTCATTGGGGAATGTCTCTCACACTCTACAGGTTGGTGCTGTCATCGCATCATTAAAATTGATAAAATGACATTAGGAGGGAGACTACTGCTGGGCAATTAATTAAGAAATACGAGAGATTGAGATTCTGTCATGTCGAATAGTCAATTATTTGCTTAGAGGTTTTGAATAAAAAATCGATAACTAAACCTTTGTCAGTAAAAACTTGTGGTTTGGAGCAAAAGCCAAACTTTGAGGAAGAATTAAGTTTTTTTTTCTGTGAAATTAACTAGAGATTAACTGATGTGGGCTTCGATATTTAAACATGTTGTCTGCCGATGCCGATATCAATGGCGATTATTAAGGTCGTTTTTCAAGGCCATATTTCTTAGTTTTAAATGCATTTTTTTCTTGTTGTTTCTCTCCTTTTGAAAAACCATTCATTAGAACCATTAAAAAGCGTAGTAACGAACACATCACAGTCATGTTTCCCACATCAAAATTGAAATTACACAGGTTTAACAATCAAACCAATCTTCAGTCTGATATGCTAACGCTGCAAAAATGCACAAAACGGCTTAAAACTGACTTAAAACAGGACAGACATTTTCAGAACTACCTATGAAATCACAGATTAGAGACATTCAGAACTGTGTTTTTGGGAGAACAAAAGATATCTCACAGACAAAACTTCAGCTGTGTGTTTGATAAGGAAGGCAATATTAGAATAGGATTAAAAACTCAAAAAGTAAATTTTATGTTCCTTTAAAAGCAAAGCTGGGGTGGGTTGAAAAACCAAAAAACCTCAAAAAACTATTATTCACCACGGTTGTCTTTTACAGTACCAACGTAATGACACTCGATTGTATTTTGGCCCAAGAAATAATCATTTCATAGCGTCATGAAAGACACTTATATTGTTCACATTGACAAATAATCAAGCATTTACTAAAGCTTGTGCTGCGCCAAAGTCATAGAGCAAGAATAAAACTTGAAGACATGTTAATGATAAAATCAAAACCGCAGCTTAAGAATGGAGAGAGATAAAAGAAATAGTATTGTTTCTCTCTAAATTAACTAGATCAGCTGATCACCACACAGAGGAAAAGTCAAACAACTGCTTGATCAGATATCGGACACAATTGAGGCCAATAGCCGATATGGCCGATTACAAAAAAAATCTAAATATTGGTCCCAAAATATCGACCAGGTCGGTCTCTAAAATTAACCATTTTATATGCTGTTTTGTTTACTTTCATAAAATCATTACTAAAAGGAAATAAACAAAATCGAATTGTAAATCGAAAATGATCAACATGAGAAAAAAATAGTGATTATATATATTTTTTTTTTCTCATATGGCCCAGTCCTAAACAAGACTCAAAATTGTGTCCCCTATTTACACGAAACAAACACATTTTTACACCTTTAAATATTAATTTCATCAAATATCATTCTCAAATATTTTTATTTTTTACATTATTTTTTGTCAGTACTACATGGTTGCTGGGTAATTTTCTCACTTACATTGACATTTTCTTGGTTTCCATGTGAACACTTTCCAGGAGAAAAAAATGACTTAAATTACTAAATCACATAGCCTATTTAAACGTTGTTTTAGAGTAGAATAACACACACATGCCTGGTTTGCTGTAGTATAGGTGTGACCACAGATGGTGCTGTTCCTTATCACACATGTATGTATCTTTTCAGCCTGGGGAACAGTGGAGCCCTAACCCCTGTGTGAAGTTTGACTGCGTCCGCATCGGGAACCAGTACTTGACCGTGGAGTCCAAGACAGTGTGCCCGCCCTTCAACCCCCAGGACTGTATTCCGGTAACCTACTTTAACTGAAGTCAGCAGGAATTTTGGTTTCGTAAAGAAAAAAATAAATATTGATTTTGTTTTCTTGTATGTGCTCATTAGTCAGCACTTTGATCTGAATATCTGAAAAGCTGCTTAGCTAATATTTAAGAAGTTTCTGGCACAGACAAAGAGTCTGACAAAGAGTAAACTGTCATATTTTCAGTTTTATTTTTTAGGACAGAAGCTATGTCGGTGCTAACCCTAACCCTAACACTGACTAAATTCTACTTACATAGCACTTTGTAATACACTCAGCAACAATCAAACAACACAAAAAATAAATCATATCAGATGGAAAGAAATAAAGAATAAAGTCGTCTCACATATATATAATGTATAATCTCTTAAATTCTTTGTATTTAGGGAACTGAGATGCTTACATCTGATGGCTGCTGCAGAGTTTGTAAGTATTACTAAGAGTTCACTTTCTAAACACTTTTTTTTAACAAATCCATTTTATTGTTATTTTATTGTTAATTAAATTATTTAGAGTAGCTAAACCATGAATGTTGGAGAAAACTTTATTTTTCCGTAACATTTTACCTCTCCCACAGTCACTGTCTACCTCCCTTTTTCACCTAATTTATGGTACACATTAGGGCTGGGACAATATATTGTTTTGTGGTATATTGGGATACTATTCGCTATATTGGACCTACCCATATCATATCACATGTATCACAATACTTTAACGTATGAATAAAGTGCAGAATTAAAAACATTTAAATATACTTTTAGGCTCTTTTACTTTTACATATGCCATAGTCAAAGCTGCTATTCTCATCAGATTTATCAAAACTTTTCATAATCAATTAGCACAAAAGTGGATCCATAGAAATTAGAGATTGCAAGTAAGTATTTTACTGAAGTACTTTATTAGTAGTTTTTTTTTTTTGAGTATCTGTACTTGAGTATAAAACAATTAGATGACTTTTATTTTACTTCTACATTTTTCAAGAAATATCTGTACTTTCTACTTCCTACATTTTTAAAACAGTTAGATACTTTATAAACCCACTAAAACTCATGCAGACCTGCTGTGTATCAGGGCTTTGTGACAAGTAATTGTCAAAAACTTGATCATTTCTATGCATTACAAACCAACAAAAAATGTATTTTGGTTAAAATGTCTTAATTGTGGATTTTTATTTAAATTTTTTGTTTTTTCGTTTCTGGTTAAGATGGTTAAATTGAGTAGGCCTAATAA
The DNA here is from genome assembly GCA_038363315.1 of Mugilogobius chulae. NCBI lineage: Eukaryota > Metazoa > Chordata > Actinopteri > Gobiiformes > Gobiidae > Mugilogobius > Mugilogobius chulae. Next base: position 39,565,442 of record CM076398.1, on the reverse strand, counting down.
TTAGTTCCAATAAAATTGTTTTATTTTAAGCAAAATTATTTGTTAAAGACATTTTTACTCACCACATTAGCAAATTTGATTCAAGCTCAAATCTCTTGAAAACGTCAAAAATGTCTTGAAACAAGTAAAATATGCAACATTTTTTTAGCAAGTTTATTCTTATCCAGTTAAACAACTAAACTTTAAATGAATATTCTGAATTCCATTCGTTTTAACTGAGGATAAGAACTTTTGGCAGCGATTGTATTTTTTACTTAAAAAAATAGGTGTACTTTTGTATTTTTACTCAAGTAAAGCAGTTTCAGTAGGACTTTTACCGGAGTAATTCTTTACACAAGTAACTGTACTTTTACTTGAGTACCAATTAATCTATTTTTAATCTCACCTAAAAATTGCTGAGAAAAACACTCAACTTAAGTGTTTTTGTTTTGTTTTTATCCAATTTAATTAATTACATTATTGTTGCAGATGAGAAATATTAATATATTGCAAAAAATGAAGACTTTAGGAAGTCTTCATTTTTTGTTGCTAAGTTGCCAAGTACGTCCACTTTGGACATAAGGGTTGGAAAACAATGAAGTTAAAGATTTCAAAATAGATTAATTCAATTAAAAAACTAACTTGATTAATATGTCTGTAATTAATTAATCAATCAATCGCATTTAATGCACTAATTTGACACCCCTAGTAAAAATATCACATTACTTATTTCATATCAAGTCACGAGATTCCTTATTTTGCATATAATACAGCGTCTTGTATTGTTACCTCATTGTATCGTGACAAAAGTTTATCGTCCCAGCCCTAGTACACATAGAATTCAGCCATTCATCATCATCATCATCATCATCATCATCATCATCAATATTGTAATATAAAAACGTAACATAATAAACACCTGACAAGACTTTTTTTCTGTGTTTTGTTTTTGCTGCACTCTACTTAGTCATTTAATTTTTACACTATATCAGGGATCTCCAAACTTTTTCTATGAAGGGCTACATGTTGAAACACAGGCACAATGGAAAAACAGGACCATATACAGTACTGTAAAAGTTGACAAACTGAACATTTTGTAAACTTTTAAAACTTGCATTAATGTAGGGTGTTCAGACATTCTCTATTTCCCGGACATATCCTCCTCTTGGGACATAAAAAAACTGTTGGGTTGAATTTCCAAATGCCCTCAAATGTCTACAATATCAACTATACCAGCTTTGATGAAATATTATTAAATATCTGTAGAGATGTGTTAGTAAAATCCAGTCTCCCCATTTCATATAGAACTCCTATATGAAAAAAAATGTACAAGTTGATAAAACTGAACTCAAAAATTCACTAGAATTCTGTAAAAATGTGCAAAAATGTTCCAGAGAGAACAAACACAGATCAATGTAAACAAGTCTCATTAGAAAGTCAAAAATAATTAAGCTCTTAAAAAAAAATAATAATAATATAAAAATTACTTAATACATATAAGGCATTTTTTATTGTGTCCTCCTTTTGATAGCCTGCTCTATATGATACAGGAGGTTACAGTTGAGAGTATTTGCTGAGGTTTGGTTGTGTGTGCTTCCAGGTATTCCTAAGGGCCATCCATGCTCAGTGTCTAGCTCCAATGTGTACCTGGAGAGTCAAGGTTGTAGATCGAAGAAACCAGTGAACATGACGTCCTGCAGTGGGGCCTGTGCAACTTTCACATTGTAAGTTTCTTTGCATCCTCTGCTCTCACCAATTAGCTTCACAAAGTGGAAAATAAAAAAGGCTTACAGTTTACTATCTTAAATCTAAATTTTAGTGTAGTCAGTGCTTTTTATTACTGATTTCAGGAAATCTACAAATTGTTTTACATTAATAATTTACATAAATGTTGCATTTAACTTGTTACCGATCCTTTCTTTAGTGGGACATTGCACATATTTTCTATAGAGAAAAGCAGAAGATGTCAAGTTTCATATCAGATCTGTGGCAAGGCATGCCACTTGCAGTAACTTTCTGAAGATGAAAAGTCAGCTACACAACTTTGTAGAAAAAAAAAAGTTAAAACCATACTTTGGGACATTCTGAATAGGTATAAATATGCTTTATGTCACAATGTGAAAAATATAGCTAAAGGAGCAGCTTTTCCATTAAAGCATACAAGAGAAGGCCCCCCAAATAACAGTCACTTTTTTTTTTTGGCTTTACAAGCCCGCTTAAAGTAAAAAATATATTTTTGATAGTTGTTTAGTGCAGCAAACACATCCTCCTTAAAAACTGATCAGGTCTGGATCCTTCCCTCACCTGTGTCTCTGTGGTGTTTTTACAGTTACTGCATGAAAACAGACACGCTGAAACACTCCTGCTCGTGCTGCCATGAAGTGACCACATCCAAGAAGAGGGAGCTGCTTCTGTGTAAGGACGGCTCCCAGATCTACTACACCTACGACCACATCGAGACCTGCGCCTGCCTGAAGACCAGCTGCTCTGTGCTGGATCCTGACTACACCACTACATCCATCCCTATAACAATACCCTATTTTCAACAACAGCAACAACTACAACAACTACATGGACATCTAGGGAGATGATAACATGTTTTTGTATTTTTTTTTTTTTTTGTATGTTTGTTTTTTAAAGAATAAAGTGTTTTTTGTGCAATAATGTTTTGGGTTCTTCATTAAAAACCTGGATTTACACTGAAAAAATCAAACTAACTGCAAATTATTTAAAATTTTAAATTATTTATTTATTTTTTTAATGCATTGATTGACTGGTTAAATATCTATATTTGAGTGGTTTATATTCAAACTTTTTAAAATCAATGAATGTTCTGAAGTCAGTGAAACCTCATGGTTTTAATTGTCAACATTGGATCCAAATGCATTTGAGTTACATTAATTTGACCTGCACCAAGATATCAAAATGAAACTGTTCTGTTACTGAAGACTAAACATATTTTATTCCTAAAAAAATATTTATTTTGGTACCTACTTGAGTGATACAAAAGTAACAATGAACAAGTTTTTTTCCACGTTCTTGAATGTGATGTAAGACCAGATTGCAGCCAAGAGTTTTTTTTTTTTCTAGATGACATTCACACATTTTCAGTCTGGTAATTTCTTGTGATTGATTAGGCTCAAAAACATTTTGTATTTCAACAAAAAATGCATTTAAACTATTCATTTTAGCTCTCAAACATTCATATTACATAATACAGTATGCTAGAAAGTTATGCTATCACATTAACAGAACCTGTAGCTCCCATCACTGGTTTCCAGAATCAAATAGGGTTGAACATTAATGATGCACTGTTAATTGTTCTAAAGCAGAGTTATCTATCTGCTTGTCTCCATGAAAATGTAATTGCTTTCCCAGTCATGTTCCACAGCGTACAGCATTATCTCTAGAGTTTTTGTTGCAGTTCAGTCTAATTACTAATTGAATGTATGGTTGCAATACTGTATGGAACAACCTAATATAATAGATCCATGGGAACAACCCAGGCCAAGCAAACAAGCAATTAGTGGACTTCCAGAAAGGTTAAGCCTACTTTTATTTATATATTCTATGTAGACTTTGAGAGAAACACTTTTTTTAAATTTGTAATTATTTGGAAAATAAATCTTTTTGTAAATATAAAGGATATTTTTTAATGAATCAAGAAAAAGTTACTGAAGACAATTTGTGATGAAATTAACAGTAAGATGTGTTCAAAATTGATTGAACTCTTTAAAAATAAGTTAGTGTGTAATCATTTATAGTCAGAAAGACGATTTTAATCAGTTCAAAACTGCGATGAGCAAACAGGGATGAAACTGCCAAAATAGTACCAGAAACCTGTAGACAGTTTATTTTAAAAAAATATATACATGTGACGTCACTCTCCCCACTTCCGGGTTCAGCTGCCAGATCTTTACAGCTAATATTTTTTATTTTGTTTTGACACCATGATACCACAGAGCTCAGTTTGGCTCACAGAGATCAGTCATACACAAGACAAAGAAGCTTATTGTGGGATAAATCTAAAAAGAAAGGAGCTTTAATTTATACGGTAAGATATTTGCTCTTTGTTGTTGTTTACTCTTGAAACAAATCTCTGTTAACGTTAACGTTACCTATAGAACTATAAAGTAAATAGTGAGAGTTCTTAGAACGTGTTCATGCTAATGTTTAGCTACAATTATAAACTAGCGTATTAATGTAAATTAGTCATTTTGAGCCTTTCTGTGTGGCAGCCCATTTGTTGCTCAATTACTTACAAGCATCAGAATTACTCACAGCAATGATTTTATAAGTGTTTTTCACAGTTTTGTGACAACCTCAGTTGTCTGCAGCTATAGCGCCGCATGCTAATGTCAACTTCACAGAGAAAATAAGTTCTTGAGCTACATTCAGAAGATACACTGCAGTAACACCTTCATAAAATAGTTTGAGTCATATTTTTTTTTTTTTTTTTTTTTTACAACTGACTGTTTGAACCAAAAGTGCTGTGTGACGTCATCCTTAAAGTTGGGGTAACTAACTTTTTTCGTTGTAAATGAGTAACCTTTGTGTTTTGCACTAAAAAGTCAAATGCAGCAGTATGAAAAAGTGAGGCCACTCAGTACTGTCTGAATTGAATAATAATGAGTTTTCGTTCTCAACAGGAGATGAAAGCTGCACTCTGATTGGCTGAGCTTGTTTGTAAGAAGTGTTTTTAGGCCATAGTTGCAATCAAAAATGAATACATATATTAACCATGTGTCGAAGATTTTATGAGAGAAAGTTGTCAAATTTAATAGAGAAGGTTGTCGGATATAAAACCTATATTGTGTTTGCAGAGTTACTTCACCTTTAACATTAGGCTTGTAAAGAAGATTTTTCTTACTAGAAAAAAAACCTTTTCTTTTGATACTGTCACAGGTTCTTCTAACATTTAAAGAAATAAATTATTTGTCATGAAACAAAAATAAAAAAAGAAGAAGAATACAATTACCTTGAAATGAAATTAATGCCTCAAAAAAACAAAAATGTTTATATGTTACAGGCAAAGTTGATGCCTTCTCCAAAATATCTGCTCTCTTCGCCATCCTCTAGATGTGGTCCCGAGCGATCTGCAAGAAAAGGCAAACAGCTGATGACAGAGATTCATCTCCTTGACTTCTGGAGCCAGAGAATGCCACTTCTGTTACTTTTGTCTTTATGTTTTCTCCTTCTTCTTCAGGTAAACATTTTTACAGGTAGTATACAACACTTTTCTCAAGTTTTTTTCCACATTTTATTTTTTCATTTCAGTAAAATTAATCTTGGTATGTATCGTATTGAGGGAGTTCTATTGGGATTATTAACACGTATCAAGATACATATCGTATCGTGTCCTATGTATCGGGATACGTAAGGGATTGGAAGCCTCATGGCAACATCCAGCCTTAATGTCCTCCAGCCACTTAATCTTGGTTTTGTTTTGTAATATTGGTCATATGTTCAATAGTACAATTTCTTATAATATGCATTACCAAGCAAGTAATATTTTAGATGGAAATAAATAAACCCGTATAAATGATCAGAGGGACATAGTCATCAGGAGCTGAACCATCCACAACAGCCTAAAAAACCCATGTGATATGTGGTAAACAGGTTATTGAAGTGAGAGTCGCTGGGACCAAACTTTGGTGGTCTGTTTGACTTTGCTTTTGTTGTTTTTCTGACTGGTCTGTTTGCCCTGCTCAGGCTTTTTTTTTATGAGGAAACAACATTTTAAAAGATGAAAAATGAGAATTAGATAGGACCTTTAAGCTCTAGCTACTTTGTGTATTGTGTCACCTTGTAACTGTGGTACTTTCCTCCACAGATAGTAGGCCTCAGCGTGACATCACTACAATAGGATTCAGTATGATCTTGGGTTTTCTCAAAGGTGCAACATTCTAGAGCAAGAGTGTCACACTCATTTTAACAAAAGGCCACATTGGCATCGTGGTTGTCCTTGAAGGGCCGGTTGTAACTAAAATTAACATTACTAATCTTTGAAATACTACAAATAATAGTCTCTGTATTTGATTTTTGTGTGTTTATTGAAGTAATTATTACTGAATATACATCCTCATTAGTCTGAAAAATGACTTAATCTAATTAAATGATTTGTCTGAAGTTTAAAAAGTAAGACACCCAGATTACTCCTGGCACGAACATAAGATGTGAGTAAACCTTAACATTTAAGACCTTGAGGGCTGTATAAAATGATATGAAGGGCCGCACCTGGCCCCTGGGCCTTGTGTTTGACATGTTTTCTAGAGCAAACAGAAGCCTGTAAGTGTGCCTATGACAACCACTGCTTCTGACTGTGTCTCCAGCCATCAGAGTAACCAGCCCAAACCACATCCTGCTCTAAGTTTGCCTCCCCAAGCCACTGTTTGCTGAATATACAAGGCTCAAGGATGAAGAATGTCAGTGACAAAAGCCCTAGTGAGCTCCGAGTCAAACAAACACTCCTTGAAGATGTACTTTAGAGCAATACACTACAAACAGTCTCTCCACCTTCTGAACACTCTCCATACGTATTTTGCAGCATGACTAATTCAGAGCGCACACATACGTATATAGGCCAGCAGGATGTGGCTGAGGGAAGGACTTTAAGCAATTAATTTAATTTGTTCAGAACACGGGAGGATCCACAATGTCATGGGCCAAACACGGGCTTCTAATCATCTTTATGCTAATTGAATCTAATCTAGTAGTTGTAGTAGTGTACCCACATTTTTTAATGAATGAATGATTTATTTACAAAGCACATTTACACAGACTGATGTCTTCCAAAGTGCTTCACAAAACATCCCTCCTCCCCACTTAGTAATCAGCAGAAGCGATGCCCCTTAAATACTTGGCGCCTGAACCTCCAACCACCACCAAGTCTTCCCTAACCTGCCTGTTATCAGTTGGTGGGGAAACTGGAGTGCCCCGAGGAAACTACCCAGACATGGGGAGAAACATGCAAACTCCACACAGAAGTGCCTGGGAATTTCGAACACATGACCTTCTTGTTGTGAGGAGACAGCATTATCCGTTCTGCCACCATGCTGCCAGTCAACTTAAATCAGTTTTGCTATAGTACAGATGTATTGGCAAAACATCTAATTCAGAATAGATGAAAAATACTCACTTTGGGAACCACTGCTCTGGTTGATAGCCTGCAAATCTATAGAAAGTATTGCCAATAAGACTTTACTTACTTTACTACTTACTCAACGACAGATAATTCAATAAAATTATACAAGTTCACCTCCTTTTTAATTTGATGACTCATACCTAGATTATGTTTTCACCAAAAACTGCTTTAGTAGAATCTTGAATCTTGTCTTATCGTTGATCAGGAAGCATATTCCAGGCCTGCATTGCTCTGTACGCAGTCTGTTTAAAAACAATTCTGATTTTCTGAGAAAAAACTGAGAAGGAGACGATTAAATATCATATACCATAATTTAATATCAGACCAATGACGATATCTGGTAAAACCCACCAATAATGTCAATTATGACTAATAAAAGCAGTTCATTCCTAAATGTGAGTCATGCGATGAGGAGATTTTTTTTTAACTAAATTTGAAGTGAAACTGAAATTAAATCGTCTATCATCTATCAGTGTACTAAGACAGGCTGAAGAATAGTTTTATGTCTCTTTTAAAAACATACATTTTCTCATGGACTTATGCAGCATTACAGCACCCAGGTACTGCTGCATAAAGGATTTTTGAATCTGTTTGTTGGACAGGGCTTTTCTGTATGTGTTTGCATGTTATCTTTGTGTTGGAGGTTTGGAAGAAGGATATATTTTGCTACAAAGAAGATAATAAAAATACATTTTAAAATGAAATGACTCCGCTAAGCAAATAGCGTAAAAAAAAAGCTTAAAAACAAAGCATTAACCAGTAAGACCTGTTCAAGAATGTATTTACCAGCTCCAGTACATCCTAGAAAAGAGATTTGTGTTTGTGCTAAGAGAGCAAAGCAAATGAGAAGAACAAGTGACAAAAAAGGTCACAAATTCTATTTAGAAGGTGCACAGCGTAGGGCACTTGGGCACAGAATACTGTAAAGGTGTAAACAGAGACCCCCATCTTTGGACCTTCAGACTAGTCTAACAAAAGTCCCTTACGCATCTATAGACCTTTTAGCAATGTAAGAACTTTTTTTTAGTTCCTAGTGCTTTTTTTTTTTTTAAGTTTATGTCTTCATTTAAGCATGTTCACACAGAGCAGGAATTATGGACTGGGGCCACACTTTTTAGCGTGGCCCCAGTCCAGGGACTTTTTAGCTCCTGTCCTTCTTTCCAGTCAGGCCAGGAACCTTTTGGTGACACAAGCACATGCAATACTAACTTTGTTTGGAGACATGTTTCATACATTCTGACATTTAGACAAACTTTTCCTATTCTTGAAGAAAATACTGAAAACAGTAACTCCCAAAATACATCTCATTTCAGTGATGTTTTTAGCTTTAGTACATCATAGTTTATGTGGAATGTCAAAAAAAACAAAAAACTTTTGGCCACTTTATAAAAATTTCCAGACTTACAGGTGCTAATGCTTAAGCTAGTTTCAGAAAATAATGCTGTGTGAACACAAATATAGGGACATGATAGTTCCTCTGACTAAACAGGGACTGGACAAAGTTGGGAATTGGTTCTAGGTACTTTCATGTAAAAACATTGGAGTGAAAAACAAAGCAAAAATAACTTAGGAATACTTTCTCACAAAATCAACAAAAAAATAAAAATAAATCTGAAATAAATTGTTTTGTTTGTTTTGATCTGATTCATTAATAATTTGTTCTTGTTTAGGTGAGTGTGAAAAGCCTTTTGCTGTGCTCCTGGGCTCACACTGAGAAATCCTGCTGACTCACTGCTCCTGGTGCCTCTGAAGTGTCCAGTCTGGAGCAGAACCAGTGCCTTTCTCCACTACAGCAGCTCAGTAAGGAGTTCCCTGTGAGGTTAGCTTGCTGACTTATCTTCTAAGCTTAAATGAAATAAAGGATTAGTTTGTTGTTTTTTTTGTTATTTTTTCAGAGTGTACTTTCACATAGACTAGCCCACAGTTCAAACATTTGCATAATTATACAGGATCATTCATAATTGCATGCAATTAAAACTATTGTTACAGTCATTGAATATATGCTAGTTTTTAATATCCCTCAGAGTAACCTCTTTCCTTTACACAATTCAAACACATCCTGGAAAACTTGTAAAAGATACACCTTTTCTGGACACTGAAAACCTTGGAAAATGACAACATATTATTTGTCTTTTAAGCAAACCAGCTTCTTCAATAATTTAGGCAAGTTACTGCAATGATTAATTACAATGACAGGGGCTAGTAAACTATTCAAATTGTCATCATTTTATTTTGATTACTGGTATTGTCATCAACTATGCAGACTCTTAGCACATACCAAAACGCAGCAGCATTACTAAAAGACAGTGGCATTACAAAGTTAAAAAGACCACACCACATAACTGACTAGTAAAATCAGTGACCACTCAAGCACTAAAATGACTAGTGTAATACACAGCCCATTTTTACAATAAGAAACAATAAGAAGAGCAAAGTGTGTTTATGTAAAATCATATTATGTCAATCTTGGTGTGGCTGCACTTGCCTCCGTGGCTCCTCCTCCGGCTCTTATGCTTACTTATACAGTACCTGTAGTTGTCCTTTTGCATAGGCGTCATTCTGGACCCAACATGGGGACCATACTATGGCTCTTTTATCTCAACCTACTTTCAGGAGCCCTCGCTCAGATTGGTAACTTTTTATCTTTATTTGACTTCTGTAATATAACAAAATGTGTATATAATCCTAAATTATATCATGGAGATTTTAAAGTAGATTTAATATGTAAAACTATATAACTATTATACCAAATTATCAAATTGTACTTCTTTGAGTACATTTTTCAATCTCAACTTTGAGAATATAATCATAGACACTCACCTGTGTCTTTGCTCCATTCTGCTCTGACTGGCAACCACTCAGAGAATATTTGAAAAAAAAAAAAAGTATTAGTGTACTTTGAGTACATACTGTATTTTCAGTACCATAAAAAGACTGTAGGCTAAGCACACATTTTAGTGTATCAGTAAGAATATTTAGACAATAATAGGTAATTCTAAAGAAATGTGTCAAATTATGTCTTTACCTATTTGACAGATTAGAAACATTTGTTAAATTAATCTTAAAAGCACAGAAATATATGTACGAACAAATAAATAAACAAATGCATGCAACATTTAGAACCTCGTAAATTAGGGGGATACCACTGACTTTTACTCACAGACACTAAAAATGCAAAATTTGAGGTGGTACATACTGGGTTATTGTAAAGTTTAATGTAATGTAAAAGCAGAACTTGTTGAAAAAAAAAACAACACATAATAATAATTATTTGATTCATTGTAGTAAACTTGTAAGAAAGACCTATGTCAGTCACTAATAAGCCTGCTTCACTTTTGTTTCTGTAAATCTTGTTCTCAAGCAAAAAATAAATGTGACCTAAAGTTCGGTCAGCAATGAGATAGAAAGGCTTAAGTACTTATTATTTTGTTCACTGTAATCGTTCAATATTGTTACCATCTCCATTTTGCCTTCAAACTTAAATTTCAGAATGTTGAACCTTCAGATGACATGACATTTACAAAGCAGAGGCTAATGCACTTCTGTTCTGTCCATCTCAGCCAACTCATCCCACCTGAACCGGGTGTGCACCACCTGGGGGAACTCGCACTGGAAGACGTTTGACGGACAGTTTTACAGCCTGGACTCCCCCTGTACCCATGTGGTGTCATCTGTGTGCAGCAGTACCAGTGAAAACTTTGTGATCCAAATGACGCGTTCAGGAAATGGATTGCATCACAACATCAGCCAAATCTTGCTCAAAGTGGAGGGCTCAATCATTGAGCTGCAAAGCTCCTCCGGCACCACCGCCATTGTCAATGACAAAACGTGAGCACAACTACTACATCATTATTAATGGGACAAAAAGGGCCAATTGGGTTGGTTCAACAGATTTCACAACATTCTGTATTCTCAAAAATAAACATTTTCCTGGAGGGTAGGTACTGTATAAATATTATGGTAGAGAGTGTGGTCCTTGCTTGTCAGTTCATTCTTTTTCTTAGTACCCTATCAGACTGCAGTCCCAGTGATTGCACTCTTTAAGACTACAATCAGATGTCCTGCCTTTTTATCTAATTTCATGAGTACATTGTAGAAACATTTCAGTGCCAATGTCATTCAAAACTTTTTACGAATTGTACTGTAGTAATGTTAGACATTAAAGTTGCTTTATTCTTTAAAAGACTTCAGGGCAAGAAGTCTTATTTGAGCCTTTCTAAATATAAGTGTATATGAAAAGGTTTCAGGGCCAAGACCCAGGACAATAACACCTAGGAGGTGGTGGATAGGTCACCAATATGACAATATCAGTTCACTGCTGTCTTGATTTTTGAGGGCTTGGGGAGAAGATGCTTATTTCAACACGATTATGGTTAAGCTTAACACTTTTTTGATTATGAAGTTGGGTGAAAGGTCAAATATTTGGAGATTCAGTTCATAAATGTTTATTCAAATAGATACTGGCATCAAGAAAAATGAACTGCAAACAAAAAAAGATGGAACTTTTAAAAGTGGGACATGTGAGTGCTTAAGAGGGTAGCCTCGGAGCCTACAGACACCTGGATGAACGGGCAGACACTGTTGTTAAAATTATCTATGAAAACCCTTCATGTCAGGGCAGTGCTGTACCTCTAACCTTTGGCTGCTTGTTGTAACATAGGCATGGGCTGCAAACAAATCAGAGGGCCAGATTACAAACTTGTTTGCCGTACAGTTTTGTTTTTCATTATAATATAGAATGGCCCTGCTTAAGTTTGGGGTCTCACAGTGACTAATGGTTCTGGAGTGTACTATATGTGTGACCATGTTGTTCTGTGTTGTGTCCAGGGTGGACCTCCCTTATGCATTTTTAGGAATTAAGCTGACCTCTACCACTTCCAGTCTAACAGTGGCTTCCAGTATTGGAATCAGAGCCATCTGGAATCTGGATGACTCTTTAGATGTAAGTTAAACATACACACAAAATTAATCCAAACCACTTGCTCACAATTTTCATGAATGCTTTCCCTGCCAGCATTTTACATCCTAGAGTAATTGCTGGAATATTTTAGGGACCTCGTTGCACAGTTAGACCTTAGATTTTGTCTGGTGTGGTAGAACTGGGCCTCTATTGTTCTGATACTCACCCCGCTTCTGCGTAGCCAGGATGAATGTATCTGTGTTGTGTTTTAGTCCAACTCTTTCTAGAGATTGGGATGTTTTCTTCATATTGGTCACTTCAGTTATGTAGGGACCGCCTCTTAATGTGCTCACCTCCAGCATCTTTTCATCTGCTCTCCAATGACTGAGACATTCACAATACGCATTGTCTCTAAGAGCCTCACTGTCCACTGAGCAGTATCCTTTTTAGCAAACAAAACTTTAACTCTGTGTTAGTCCGCCTTTACTACATTACTGTATAAAGCAGGAGGTGAGCAGAGCAACACATAGGTCTTTGGTGACAATGCAGTATTCTTATGTTTGCCGATAGAATGCACATATTCATAATCTAAATGAGCTGGTATCTTTCAGATTGAAGTGGACAATAAATACCGTGGCCAACTGTGTGGGCTGTGTGGCAATTTTGATGGAGTTTCAAATGACTTCCAGAAAAATGGTAAGAGTTGGACAGATGCAGAGCCAAGATAGTGAAGGTTAACTTTTTGTTAAATATGGCTTTAGGTGTAGTTACTAATAGACACACATTAATGATACATGGTTTACATAAAGATGGTGGTTTACATTCATATTCAAGACACATATTGAGCATGTTTAAGTTTACTTTTTGTATGTTTTTATAAACTTTCTTCTGTTATAAAAAACAAAACAAAAACAGCTAGAGTAGCTCTGAGGACCACCTTCCTCTTATGTTATGTCAGCTTATGTACTGCAGTTAGTTCTTGGTTGACTGTTAACTGGATGTGCATATTGGACCTTGATTCTATTCTGAATATTGGTTTTGCAGGAGAGGAGCTATCGCTAGTAGACTTCGCAGAGGCCAACAAAGTGAACAGTCCCACAGAGACTTGTGAGGTCCCCTCGCAGCCACCTGCTCAAAGCTGTGTGACGGAGGTGTGAATGCAACATTATCTCTAGTGTATACATATACATATATATAACACTTTACTTACTCTTGCTCATCTCCACAGCAATTCTGTGACAACATTTTTTCCAGCGCACCATTCACAGATTGTAACGGTCGATTGGACGTGGACGCCTTTAATTCTATTTGCATGGCCGATATGTGCAAGAGCAACTCTATTCTCTGCAAAACCATCTCTGAGTTTTCCAGAGAATGTGTCCATGCTGGTGGCTTGCCACAGAAGTGGAGGAATGAGTCATTCTGTCGTACGAAAAACACAAATCTCATTTTGCCATTATATAGTGTGTGCAATACCGACTGATGTGTGTTTGTGTCACAGATGTGCAGTGTCCATTTAATATGGAGTTCCAAGAGTGCAGCACGCCATGTCCAGACACCTGCTCCAACCCTCAAGCCAGTCAGACATGTGACAGTCACTGCTTGGACCAGTGCAGCTGCCCTGAAGGTCAGAGCTCACTGCACTTACATACTCTCACTGGAGAACACATGTTTAACCAACAAGCACCTTACAAAGATTAGACACATTCACCACTCTATATTCTTAACTATACAAATAAAATATAATAATAAAATAATAGTAAGTGTTAATCAAATTACCGTCATTTAAATTAGTTTCAGTTCATAGTTTTATTATATATTTTTGCTTTTTAAATGTGGGGTGTGTGTGTGTGTGTGGTTCCTCTACAGGCACTGTCCTTGATGACATCGGGAACAATGGCTGTGTCCAACGAAAGGCCTGTCCCTGTCAGCATCAGGGGAAAGTGTATCAATATGGAGAATCCTACACCTACCAGTGCAGGAGTTGGTGAGTGAGAGAACTGGTCTATCTTCTAGATTTATAGTTTTAGTACCTGTCTTGAAAAACTCTTCCCAGAGATTATATTGTAAAATAGCACTTTGTGACAAAATCAGATCTTTGCAAGTTTTCAGTATATCATTGAAAAGTATTGTATTGCAAGGCAGATCACACCTGTTTCACTTTGCCTTTTGGAAAAAGCTGTTGTAAAGCTGTGCACATACCCAAAAATCAATCCATGCCACTATAAGTTATATGTTAAAAGGTTTGTGAGAGCGAGAAACAAATTAGCTATGATTATAGATCTAGTTCACAGCTTGAAAATCATCTTTAAAGCAATAGAATAATACTGTATATATATATATATATATATATATATATATATATATATATATATATATATATATAATATATATATATATATATTATATATATATATATTATATATATATATATATATATTATATATATATATATATATATATATATATATATATTTATTTATTTTTTTAAGCAACAAATCCCCCGATTAACCATTTTGCAAAATGCTTGTTTTTGTAAATTCACCAAAGTAATACAGAATGTTCAGTTTGGCCTCATAGTTTGATATGGTGTTTGTGTGCAGCACATGCGATAATGGTCAGTGGACATGTACAGAAAACAACTGTCCAGCCACCTGCTCCGTGGAGGGAGGGGCTCACATCAATACTTTCGATGGAAAGTCCTATACCTTTCATGGAGACTGTTCTTACTTGTTCATCAAGGTACTCACTTATCACCATAAATGTTGAAACTTGTTTTTTGTTCAAAACAAAAACAAAACAAAAAAAAAACTTTCACCACTTCTGAGGTCTGATTTGAAAAAGGAACAAGGATAATCCATAATGGCCCTTTAAAGGAGATTCTAACAGTGTAAATGTTGTGTTGTGTTGTGTCTGTATAAATAGTCCACTTAGTGCATTGTTTTATGTGTTTGCTGCAGAGTGAGGACTCACAATTCACAGTGCTCGTGGATCTGGAGAAGTGTGGTTCAGCCGACACTGGGACCTGCCTACGTGGAGTCACTTTGGCCCTTTACAACAATACCAAGGTGAGCATATAAACACACCTTAAGTTAAGTTTTTTATACCAAAGAGTTCTAATATAAAGTTAGCATTATATTAGAACTGTAGTCTTAGGGTTAGGGTTAGAGTTTAATCCTAGGTTGGTAATATACAACATGGTTCATACAGTATATGAATAGGTCATGAACTATAAACAACTAGTTGGAAGCTAAATTAAAAATTAAGTCTAAGCAAGCCAAAACTTTATATTATTATCTTATGTTATCAGAAAGAATCCAGAGGAATGCGGTGTGGTACCTATACTGCTGTATTCCAAGGACTATATACTAGCTACTTTTAAATATTTAGAATTCTTGCAAACTCCCTACTATAGTTGTATGGTCTGGATGAAGGGTAAAAATAATTAAAATAATTAACTTTTTAGAAAGAAATAAAAAAATAAAAACAACTTCTTTTGACGTTGTAGGTTGTTACAGTCAAAGTATCTGGACAGGTGTTCATAAACCAGATCCAGTCCCAGCTGCCCCTCTTTACTGGTGAGTTTTTTCATGTGCGAGCACAGCTGAAAATACAGGGAATTAAGCTCTGCTCTAATTCACAGCCGACTTCACCATGTTCAAGCCTTCCTCTAACTACATTGTTCTAAACACCAATATGGGCCTGCAGCTCCTGATTCAGCTCCTCCCAGTCATGCAGGTTTTTGCCACGGCGCAGACCTCTCTCCAAGAAAAGACTTCAGGTAGCGTTTTTAATTTCACTGACACAAAAATATACTGATATCTTCTATTGAGTTTCACTACTTTGACCGTCCACACAAAATAATCAAGACAACAGTAAAGGTTCCACTAGTGTGTCAAACATCACAAGATCATGAGATTGGACCAGTACGCCTATAGTAGTGAAGCTGAAATGTTGTAAAATTGCTTTATACAGGCCAATAAAAAAAAAATTATACCAAAATGAATAAGTACACTTTTCAATACCATTCAGACTGACTAACATTCAGATGATTTCAATACCATCCAGATGATTAAAATGTAATTTTAGAAAGAAAAAATACTTAAAGGGGACCTATTGTGTTTTTATGTATTTAGGAATAAATTACATATGTAGATCAGTAATTTACATTTTGTTTTTTGTAAAACACAAAATTGATGTAAAACAACATAGAATAGAAAAAAGTCCATTTACTTATTGTGCAAAACCGAAGAAGTGATAAGCCCCGCCTTTTCATTGTAAGATTTTAATGTAGCAAGCAGCAGATTTTAAATTTGTAATTTTTATTGTTGTAATGTAACTCTGTGACTATTTTGAACCATACACGCTTTACAAATGAAAGTGAATATTTTGAATAATCATAAAAAATTCAGATAAATGGGCGGTATTAGGTGCTAGTAGAGGACAGGGCTTTTCTGAACACTCAGTCATCAGCTGCAGGACAATACAAGATTACTCAAACATGCAGGAATCATTCTTAATAAAACTTTGAGCAAAAAAACAATAAGAAAAGTAAAAAAGAGTCATGGTTAATTAGTATTGCCACCACTCCTACTACTCATAATAATAATATTGGATCTTCAGACAGTGGTCAAATTTTTAATTCTTGTTATCTGTGAAAAGGTTTATGTGGGAACTTTAACGGTAAAGAACTAGATGACTTTAAAACATTGAGTGGATTGGTGGAGGCCACGAGCGCAGCTTTTGCCAACTCATGGAAAACCCAGGCCATCTGTCCCGACATCACCACACAGCTGCAGGACCCGTGTACCCAGGGCATTAGCAAAGGTAAGAGACCTGCCACTTTGCCCCAGAGGAGACCTCTCTGAGTCTGACCCTTCTCATCTATTCTCCAGTGAGCTATGCTGACTACTGGTGCAGCAAGTTGACCGACACAGATGGACTGTTTGCCAAATGTCACCCTGTCGTCCCGCCCGAACCATACCAGCAGGTAGGCATACACATTTTCAGTCGCAATGCTAACATTTGAATCTAGTTTTAACATCAGGGGGAACAATGTTTATGCAGTGGTGAAAAAGAAAAATCTACTCATTCTCTTCTTTCCTTTTACAATTTCTATTAAACTCTATTAAACTTATCTCTATTGACCCTATTTTGTCCCGCCCACTTTTCTAGGACATGCACTTCCTGTTTAGCTGCATTTAGCCTGTAGATTTCAGTCGATGGGTTTGTTTTATCTGTCATTATATTTAATTAAAATTGCCCCACAAGACAGACAAACAAACATGTAAGCTACCTTAACAGAGCTAAACAGGAAGTGCATTTCCAAGCCAAGTGGGCGGGACAAAATAGGGTCAATAGAGAAAAGCAAATGATACCAGCACACCAATTCACAAAATGAAATGCATTAAATGTATTTAGCAAGAAATCAATAATGTCTCTGTGTAATTGCTTGCTTGATTGATTGGTTTATTGTCATATTGTGTAAAAGTCCGCCTCCCATCAGAAAAGAAATATAGTGCACGTTACATGTTTCTGGAAGTGTTTAAAATGTACTCTGTGGATCCTCACAGAGCCAATTAAATTTATTTTGCCAATTTATTCATACAATCAAATAGTTTATCAAAAAATGTGTTTGATTTTACAGCGCTGCAGGTACTCTGTGTGTGCTGGAGAGAAGAGTGAGGAGTCCATGTGTGCATCTGTGTCCTCCTATGTCCTGGCCTGCTCCCAGGCAGGGGTCTACATCGTAAACTGGAGGGATACTATTTGTGGTCAGACAATTTTACCATTAAATTTTGACTGTTTTTAACAAAAACTGTATTTGCTCTTAGTTGACAATACAATTATTTCACCTTAATAATAATGAGAATCCATTGGATTTATATAGGGCTTGCTTAACTCACAAAAAGACCTGCAATGCACTGCATTTCTTCGAAAATTATTTAAAATGTAGATAATTCTCTCTCTTTTAGTTTAGGTTGATAAAATGTATAAAATCATTTTCATGTGTTCTGCCATCTTCAGCTAAATTCAGCTTGTGCCCAACGGGAACCACATACAGCTACAACATGACAAGCTGCCATCGCACTTGTCAATCTCTGAGTCAGTTGGACCACACATGCCTGCAAAATGTCCCGGTGGTGGATGGCTGCGGCTGTGAAGAGGGAACATACATGAACCCAGAGAGTCAATGTGTGCCCAGCTCTGCCTGCCCATGCTACGAAAAAGACAATATTATACCATCCGGACAGAGCGTCAACAGGGAGGGCACTACCTGGTAGGTCTGCACAATGACATATGTTGGTATAATTTAACTTTTTGTTTTGTTTTGTTTAGTTAAAGTATGATATAGCCCATTGGACTTTGGCCATTGAATCAGATAAAATTATCAAGCATTTTGTATTGATTTTGGGTCAATAGTCAGTAATGTAACCCTATAGTGGCATATGTATCACAGCAATGTCTTATTTAAATTAAATGTACAGTAACCTGAGATTTTAATGAGGGGTTTATTAAGTTATGTCAGAACTCTGAAATGGCTCAACTTTACTTTTAGGAAAGGCATTAACTGGATCAAATAAATAATAAAAAAATAAACATCTGAAATATCTTTTAATAATAATGGTCTCATCTTATGATATTTTTTTGCTTCCAGTCTTTGCAGAGAAGGAGCTCTGAGTTGTGCAGGGAGAACTGATTTGAAAGGTAAGGTGGATGTTAACCACAGCCATGTTGTAGTGACGGACAGAAACGTCCAATTCAAGTAGCAGTAATTTTGATAGTTCCACTGACTTTGGCTGTTTGTTTTCTTGCATCTTGAAGTTGGGTCAACCACATGCAGCGCTAACATGACATACTTTGATTGTTCCACTGCTAAACCCGGGGAAACTGGGGTGGAGTGCCAGAAGAGCTGTGGAACTTTGGAAATGGCTTGCGTAAGTTTCAGCCATTCACAGGATCAACAAACAAGAGCCATGTAGTCTAAAATGAAAAAACATTGCTGTTTGTTTGTTTAATTTTAACCTAACCCTTAAGCTATTGATTTATTCCTCATTCGTACTTTATGTGAGGTCTGACGTTGATGTGTGAAACAGATCAGCTCGGGTTGTATCTCTGGATGCAAATGTCCGGACGGCCTGGTGTCAGATGGTAAAGGGGGCTGTATCGAGGAGAGCAAATGTCCCTGTTCGCACAATGGGAAGATGTATCAGCCTGGAGAGACCCTGAAAGTGGACTGCAACACCTGGTGAGAACAGAAACTACTTTTTGTACTAGTGTCTTTTTATGTATATTATTATTGCTTTTTTTGCCCATCTCTTGCTACCTGATTCTTCTTTCACAGTTATTGCTCAAACAGAAAGTTCACCTGTACTTCTAACGTCTGTGATTCTGTCTGCGGCATTTATGGAGATGGACATTACATCACATTTGACACCAAAAGATATGACTTCAATGGGGAGTGCCAGTACACATTGCTGCAGGTGAAACACAGTCTCATCAACTACACAATTTCGATACTTTTTTGACCGTTGATGCCACTTGGAGCATCTATTTAATGAACAACTACAATATTTGTTTGACAGGATACTCTGGTTCTAAAAATTTTAGGCAAAATACAATATAATGTAAATGTTTCTCATAGAGCTTTAGATTGCAGTGCCTTTAAATTGCTGGTATAAACTGAATAAAATGCATGTGCTATTTGTGTATTTGCTTTTGGAAGATCCATATGCAACATATTACACAAAACAGATATGTACCACATAGGGCTGGATTGTGCCAAGAGCCCTCTGATACAATACAATTCTCTCAAGACGATACATATCTAGATATATATTTTTTTAAAATAACAAAAAATAAAACGCTAAAATCTGCTAAATGAAACTTTTTAATCATGCAGACAAAATACATTGATTTTCTTTTTTTATCTAAAATGCCTTTACACAAAATTCAACTTGCTGACCAAAATAATACAATATAAAAAAGTTTAAATGTTAAAAAGTTAAAAATGTTTTAAGCTTGTTTTAAGTAGAGCTTTCCTTAAAGGGCGTATATTATACACATTTTTTTTTGTCACAATGTTGTTTCCTCATCAAAAACATCCTAGGAGTTTTGTTTAATTTACTAATGTTTAACAGACAAATTTCATTTTACAGTATTTCGGCTCTGCATTTCTTTCATAGTGAAAACACTGTTCCACCTTGTGATGTCATTAAGCGGTAACACATTAAATATTCCTGATACGCCTCCCTGTATTGATATGCTATTGCCAATGAGTTTGTCACAGTATATCAAGATACCGATCCATTGAGTACAGCCCTAGTTTGTATTTAGTGTCAAAAATGTCAACTATGTCAAGTGAGAAAATGCTTGATAAATCAGGCCCATAATGACTAGTTTGCTTATGTGTTTGTGTCAGGACTACTGCAGTGGCACAGGCAATGGCACTTTCAGAATCATCACTGAGAACTTGCCATGTGGAACAACTGGCACCACCTGCTCCCGAACCATCAAAATGTACCTCGGGGTAATTTCAACACCTAAATTCATTTTACAAAAGATAATGTTTATTGTGTTGATTGCTCAAAAATTGTTTTATTAATTTAAGCTCTTTCACAAATTTGTCATCTTAAAAAACACTTTGAATAATCATGGTTTGTTCTAATCACCAAATAATTCTCTCTGACAATTGCCCACAGGAAGCTGAGTACCAGTTTCATGAGGAGAAATTCCTTGTGGTGAAGGCAGGCAGCCAATTCAGCCCAGCTCAGGTGTCTAAAATGGGCTTGTACCTGGTTGTGACTCTGAAGCCTGGTATAATTCTCATGTGGGACATGAAGACCAGTCTCTTCATTAAACTCCATCCGCAATATCAGGTGAGCTCTTCACACTGACATCAGCTATTTAATTCTTTAGTTTCTGATATTGATTGTAAACGATATCAGTTTCTGATCATATAATCTTATTCATCATGCTTATTCACAGTGACGGTGGTTTAAAGTAGGCCCAAGTGGCTTTAGAATGACGCTTGCATTGTTTCTGTTTGCAGAAAATGGTAAATGATATTGTACTTTCATAGAGATTATATGCATTTTGATGTCCATGTTATATTTACCAAAGGCAAAATATTTAATTTGTAGCTCTCTGAACATTCCTTCCTCTTGCTTTCTGTGCAAATTGACTGCATGCAGCTTTTCCACTGCAAAAAGTGAATTTCAAAGCAATTACTTTTTGCAGTGGAAGAGCTGATTCTAGGATTTCAACCCTGATTTCAAGCGTGTTTTGAATCAATTTCAAGCCACATTCCCTTATAAGCAGTTAAAAATGTCTTGAAACAAGTGAAAAATCCAGCAAAAACAGCTCAAATTTGGATTCAAATTCAAGTTTTTTAAGTAGGTTTAGATTTACAGTTTTTTCAATGTATGCCAATTTAAGTTTCTAAAATAAATAACTGGAAAAAACACAAAAATAGAATGTTAAAATTGTAATTTTTTAAAGAAATACAAATGCTACTGTAAAGTAGTAGTCAAGACAACACTAATCAAGACCAAGACCTTTTCAAGGCCACAGTGTCCCAAGAACAAGATCACTGAGTGTCAACAACACCAAGACTTAAAAGTCGAGGTCAAGCCAAGACCAAGACCAGGTCCATCCAGACCAAATCCAGACCATCTTTGGTGTTTTTTACATTTATCATTGTCTACATGATCTTATTGTGCAGCGCGCACTGCAAACTGTGCCTGGGGCACGTCACTGCGCTGGGGCCATGAACTCCTGGTGGTGCAAGTTTAGCAGAGCGTGGGTAGTAATTAAATGTAGTCTCAACAAACATTGACAAAGCAATGTGACATTTTTGCTGAAGTCAAAATTTAATTAAGAGCATTGTTGGACTCATTGTTACTGGTGAGACACAGTTCAAACTCAGCAGACATTGAGTTAAGTCCATAGCTAATGTTCACAGCAAATGTCTTTGCTTATTGGGAGGTCCCTATTGGGGTCACATCAATTGCTAAAAAATTCTTGGTCGACTAATGACAATCTCTACTGATTGATTAGCTGACTAAAAAGAAGTAGTCAACTAAGACATCACATCATTCATTAATTCATTCATTTTCTACCGCTTAATCCCGTTTAGGGGTCGCGGGTGACTGGAGTCTATGCCAGTGATTTGGGCCTTAGGCGGGGAACACCCTGGACAGTGGCCAAATTGCCGCAGGGTTAGACAGACAACCATTCACTCTCTCATTCATCCACTAAGGGAAATTTACAGTGACCAATTATAAACATTTTTAGTGGACCCAGAGAAAACCCACGGTGACACGGGGAGAACATGCAAACTCCACCCAGAGAGATCGTGAGATGTTGATATGGTCCGACCCGGGAGTCGAACCCACGACCTCCTAATTGGGAAGCCAGAGCTCTATTTATTTTATTTATTTAGGAAAAAGGGGGAACAATGCATATTAATGAACATTCAAACAAATGTAAATATGCCAGATTAAAGCCTAGGGCTAATTTCCATCTGCAGACCCCTGGCAGGTTGATGTTAAAAGAATAAAACACAGACTATTTACAGCTGGACAAACACAAACAAGCAAGACAGTGTTAATGGAAACATTAGACTAAAAGTTAACTTACAAAGATAGAAAAGACAGTTAATCTGTATTGCACACGCTCCTCCTGCTCATACCTCCAAGTCACACAAAAACAATTTACATTGCGCAGCTCCCAACCACTTGGCTACCGTGCCCCCCACTAAGACATCACAAACCAATGAATTAAGTAATAAACTGTAATAAACTATACTATCAGAACAGAACATTTTTCTTAAAAATGATTTTCCCTTTACTGTAAGCATAGAACTTAAACAAATTGTTTACCTTTTGATTTATGATTGTTACCTTTTTTCTTATTATTCTTTAAGGGTCTTGTCTGTGGTTTGTGTGGGAATTACGATGGTAAAAGTACGAATGACTTCGCCACACGCTCTCAGGAGGTTGTGAAAGATGTTCTGGAGTTTGGTAACAGCTGGAAGGCCTCGCCAACCTGTCCCAATGCTCAAATTATCAAAGACCCCTGTGCCACTCATGGCTACCGTGCGACATGGGCGCAGAAACAGTGCAGCATCATCACGAGTATCACATTTCAGACCTGCCACTCACAGGTAACGAGTACAGCTACAGCCAAAGATACTTCAATTACTATTTTGTCTATTTAAAAAAAATAGAGTGCTTAACTGTATGTACTTGTGTAAAGGTGGATCCAGGCCCGTACTTTGACTCATGTGTCAGAGACACTTGTGCCTGTGACACTGGTGGGACTGTGAATGTTTGTGCACTGCAGTGGCTTCTTACGCCAAAGCTTGTAATGAAGCAGGTGTATGTGTCAAATGGAGAACCCCAAAGCTGTGCCGTGAGTTCAACATTGCTGATGTTAAAATCCAAAACAAAATACATAAAATCTAAAGACCTTACTGTCCATGTGCAGCTGTGTTTTGTGACTACTACAACAGAGATGGAGACTGCGAATGGCACTACAAACCCTGTGGAGCAGATTGCATGAAGACCTGTAGAAACCCATCAGGGAAGTGCTCCAGTCTTATCACTGCACTTGAAGGTAAAGATTCATATATACAACCCCTATTTTACCTTACTGAATTAGCTTTAGTTAACCATACTGTTAGGTTGAGTCTGGTTTACTTAATATATACTGTTAAGTTGAGTTTAACTCTTCTGGCAACCTCCCTTGTGTTATAGGCTGTTATCCGCAATGTCCGCCGGATCATCCATTTTTTGATGAAGACAGCATGAAATGTGTCACCCAAGAACAATGTGGCTGTTTCGATGAGAATGGCAATCATTACACTGTTGGAGAGCCTACACCTTCTGACAACTGTAACACTTGGTAAAAGACACAGCATATTTTATTAACAGCACACAGTTCCTCAAGGTCTGTTTGTGGGCAAAGTTAGTTTAAATAACATTGGGCCTCCTTCATGAAAGTGTTCTTAAAATCTGTGCGTAACTTCCACTTTAAGAAGCTGCTGTGAAAATTTTACGTCAGATTCACGACGAGTTCCTAACGGCCCAAATTCCTTCTTAACAGCCTTTACGTCAAATTCACCAAACTCCAGCTACGAACGGTTATTTACTTAAAAATTAAAATGCATACTTCCTTATATGGCAAATAAGGGACTTCATCGACAAGACTCGCTCTCCTGGAGCAGGGGAAAGAGAAGGAGGAACCAGCGGTCTTCCGACTATCGCTGATTAAAAACGTCAACGTCTTTTAAAAATGTCCAAGCATACATGAACACACTCAAACGAAACATGTTCAAGTCATAGATATATTGAAACAACGCTGGGCTTTTTCGTTTCAGTTATCGCGTTTTGCGTCGCTGTAAATGCGCGTGCAGAGGTGCAGGGGAGGGGAGCAGCGGCTGTAGCGGAGATGCACAGTCAGAGCCTAGTCAGTGCACAGTGCGCTCTGGTCCGGGGGGTGACACAGGGTCCTGATTCTGATTCCTGTGGGGGGACAAGGCTCTAAGGCTGGGTCAGGCTGCTGCAGGTTTATTAAAGGTGTCTTTTTTAGCATGAGTGATGGCTTTTTGTTTCTTAAATTTGTCTTACATATAATAATTTATATTAAAAAAAACACATAACCTACAATCATGTAGGAATTACAATTTTTGAATGTAGTAAATAAGAAATTAAAAAATATATAAAAAATTCTGAAACAGCCGATTTCTTACGAGTGCTCCTGAGTGTTCTCAGGATTTGTTCTTACAGACGAACATTTTCAGTTAAGAACAATTTTTGTGAATGCCAAAAATGTTCGTAAACAGCCCTAAGAAAAAGTGTGTTCGTAAGAGTTCTTACGAACAATTTTTTTCTTAGGGCTTCTTACGAACGGAAATTGTTCGTCTGTAAGAACAAATCCTCAGGAGCACTCGTAAGGACAAAAAATCTGCTGCTTCAGAATTATATTTCTTATATATTTCAGTCTAAAATAGTCATTCCTACATAATTGTCGGCTATGTATTTTTACAAATTATTGTATATAAAATCATTTTAGAAACAAAAGTCATTAGTTATGCTTAAAAAGACAAATTTAATAGACCTACAGCAGCCTGTCCCAGTCTCATTTCTCTCACTCCTGGGATTGGCCCATATTTGCCATAAAAGAAAGTAGCTTCCTTAATGCATTATTCATTTTAACCATTTGTAACTGGAATTTGGTAAATTTGGCGTAAAATCTGTAATCAAGGAATTTCTTCTTATGAACACGAATCTGATGTAGCTTCTTAAAGTGGAAGTCGCGCACAATTTTATTTTTCAAAACAAGCAAAATGTTTGGTGAAGTCTGAAAATATACTCATGTTCACTGTGTTTTACTGGGAAAAAAAATGGTCTAACTTGTCATATTCCTCTTAAGAAGTACATACATACGTATTTAAAGTGCCTTGACAGATTGAACTACTCATTTCACAAAGTTGTAGCTAAAATCAATACATTTAGATTTTACTTAACTTTTTTTCAAATTTCTTTCCAGTTTAGCCATTTTTAGCATTAAAAATTTACTTACACGCTAGGTAGTTGCCTGGCAATCAAGTAATATATTGGGCCAAAACTCTTCTAATGTTTCTTTGTACCTTGTTGTTTGTTGGACATCCAACATATGTCCCGGGACTACAGATGAAAAATAGCAGCCTTAATTAATATGCATTGTTCCTTTAATAAAAAAAAAACAGACTTGAGCTATAAAAATACGCTAGAACTCAATTTTGTTTGTTAAAGGTGTGTTTACCTGCCGCAAAAATCTGTCAGGTGTTGATCCAGTAAATTCCATGAAAATTAGAAAAATGTAAAAACCTGTCATACGCACTTTAATAGTACCAATAACACATCAACGATATTGAGATAAAACAGAAATGTTTACTCGGGAGTCCAAAGCTCTAATGCAGATAGATTGCATCTGTCATTTCCCCCTGCATTCAAAGTACTACAGCGAATGAAGGCTGTGTGTGTGTTTATAATGTACAGTGCATCCAGAAAGTATTCACAGCGCTTCACTATTTCCACATTTTGTCATGTTACAGCCACATTCCAAATTGGATTAAATTAATCTCTTATCTCAAAATTCTACACACAATGCCCCATTATGACAATGAGAAAGAATATTTTTTGGACATTCTTTGAATTTATTAAAAATAGAAAACTAAGAAATCACATTTACATAAGTATTCACAGCCTTTGCTATGAAGCTCAAAATAGATCTCAGGAGCATCCTTTTTCCACTGATCATTCTTCAGATGTTTCTACAGCTTAATTGGAGTAAACCTTAAATAAATTCAGTTGATTGGACATGATTTGGAAAGGCACACACCTGTCTATAAGGTCCCACAGTTGACCATGCAGGTCAGAGCACAAACACCAAGCATGAGGTCAAAGGAACTGTCTGTAAACCTGAGAGACAGGATTGTCTTGAGGCACAAATCTGGGGAAGGATACAAAAACAATTCTGCTGCTTTGAAGGTCCCAATGAGCACAGTCACTCTATTATTCGTAAATGAAGAGCTGGCCGTCTGTCTAAACTGAGTGATCGGGGGAGAAGGGCCTTAGTCAGGGAGGTGACCAAGAACCCGATGGTCACTCTGTCAAAGCTCCAGTGTTCCTCTGTGGAGAGTGGAGAACCTTCCAGAAGGACAAACATCTCTGCAGCCATTCTCCAATCAGGCCTGTGTGGTAGAGAGCCACAGGAAAGCTCAGACCAGAGATTTTTGTTTTTTATGGTCTTGAGAGTCATTCAGGTGCTTTTTGGCAAATTCCAGACGGGCTGCCATGTTCCTTTGATGAAAGAGTGACTTTTGACTTTCCAAATCATGACCAATCAATTGATTTTATCGTAGGTGGACTCCAGTGAAGCTGTAGAAACATCTCGAGAATGATCCGTGGAAAACGGATTATCCTGAGCTCAATTTTGAGCTTCATAGCAAAGGCTGTGAATACTTATGTAAATGTAATTTCTGAGTTTTCTATTTTTAGTAAATTCAAAGAATGTCCAAAAAATATTTTTTCACATTGTCATAATGGTGCATTGTGTGTAGAATTTTGAGGTAAGAGATTAATTTAATCCAATTTGGAATGAGGCTGACAAAATGTGGAAAAAGTGAAGGCTGTGAATACTTTCTGGATGCACTGTATATAAAGTACTGTATAATGAATTAATCAAGTGTATTTCCTTTGAAACAAACAGTAAATGTAAATGTCTTGTTTGCAGTACTTGCACAGATTCTGGAATAAAGTGCAACTATAATACAAGTGGTAAGTACTAGTGGGAAGTAACCGTACTATCCAAATCAAATATTGATTGCAATAATACTAAAAAAACTTTCTCAACAGCTTGCACATGTTTGGTACATGGGAAGATATATAAATATGGAGAAATAATATACAACACCACAGACGGACTTGGAAACTGCATCAAAGCAGAATGTGGAGTAAATGGAACAGTAAATAGAGATATATATCCTTGCATTATCACAACAACAGCAGTTCCTACAACATTTGTTTTTACTACAACAGGTAAAGCAGTTTCTAGATTTAGAAAAATGTGTATGCTAAAAAAGGGACGGAAAAAAATAATGAAAATTTGTTGTTGTTTCTTTTTTCTTTCTTTTTGTTTTACGTATAAACCTAGCTGGACCAACCACTACTCAAACAACACTCACAACATTAGAAACAACAACGTCAGTCTTCACAACAACTGGAGAAACCACAACTACAAGTGGTGAAACAACAACAGTGGTTTCATCTACACCTTCTATCACTACTGTAACAACCAGAGTACCTGAAACAACAACTGGTGAAACCACAACAAAGTCTATTGAAACAACTACTTCTGGTCAAACAACCAAAGCACCAACAACAACTTCAGGCCAACAACAGCATCTACAACTGCAGTAGTTGAAACAACAACAACACTACCAGTGGTTACTACAACTGGCGTAACAACAACGGTGGTTTCATCTACACCTTCTGTCACTACTGTAACAACCAAAGTACCTGAAACAACAACTGGTGAAACCACAACAAATCTATTGAAACAACTACTTCTGGTCAAACAACTAAAGCACCAACAACAACTTCAGGCCCAACAACAGCATCTACAACTGCAGTGGTTGAAACAACAACAACACTACCAGTGGTTACTACAACTGGCGTAACAACAACAGTGGTTTCATCTACACTTCTGTCACTACTGTAACAACCAAAGTACCTGAAACAACAACTGGTGAAACCACAACAAAGTCTATTGAAACAACTACTTCTGGTCAAACAACCTAAAGCACCAACAACAACTTCAGGCCCAACAACAGCATCTACAACTGCAGTGGTTGAAACAACAACAACACTACCAGTGGTTACTACAACTGGCGTAACAACAACAGTGGTTTCATCTACACCTTCTGTCACTACTGTAACAACCAAAGTACCTGAAACAACAACTGGTGAAACCACAACAAAGTCTATTGAAACAACTACTTCTGGTCAAACAACTAAAGCACCAACAACAACTTCAGGCCAACAACAGCATCTACAACTGCAGTGGTTGAAACAACAACAACACTACCAGTGTTACTACAACTGGGTAACAACAACAGTGGTTTCATCTACACCTTCTGTCACTACTGTAACAACCAAAGTACCTGAAACAACAACTGGTGAAACCACAACAAAGTCTATTGAAACAACTACTTCTGGTCAAACAACTAAAGCACCAACAACAACTTCAGGCCCAACAACAGCATCTACAACTGCAGTGGTTGAAACAACAACACATACAGTGGTTATACAATGGTAACAACACAGTGTTCACTACACTTCACTACTAACAACAAAGTACTAAACAACCTGGTGAAACAACAAAGTCTATTGAAACAACTACTGGTCAAACAACTAAGCACCAACAACAATTCAGCCCAAAACAGATCTACAACTGCAGTGTTGAAACAACAACAACACTACCAGTGTTACTACAACTGGCGAACAACAACAGTGTTCATCTACACCTTCTGTCACTACTGTAACAACCAAAGTACCTGAAACAACAACTGGTGAAACCACAACAAATCTATTGAACAACTACTTCTGGTCAAACAACTAAGCACAACAACAACTTCAGGCCAACAACAGCATCTACAACTGCAGTGTTGAAACAACACAACACTACCAGTGTTACTACAACTGGCGTAACACAACAGTGGTTTCATCTACACCTTCTGTCACTACTGTAACAACCAAAGTACCTAAACAACAACTGGTGAAACCACAACAAGTCTATTGAAACAACTACTTCTGGTCAAACAACTAAAGCACCAACAACAACTTCAGGCCCAACAACAGCATCTACAACTGCAGTGGTTGAAACAACAACAACACTACCAGTGGTTACTACAACTGGCGTAACAACAACAGTGGTTTCATCTACACCTTCTGTCACTACTGTAACAACCAAAGTACCTGAAACAACAACTGGTGAAACCACAACAAAGTCTATTGAAACAACTACTTCTGGTCAAACAACTAAAGCACCAACAACAACTTCAGGCCCAACAACAGCATCTACAACTGCAGTGGTTGAAACAACAACAACACTACCAGTGGTTACTACAACTGGCGTAACAACAACAGTGGTTTCATCTACACCTTCTGTCACTACTGTAACAACCAAAGTACCTGAAACAACACTGGTGAAACCACAACAAAGTCTATTGAAACAACTACTTCTGGTCAAACAACTAAAGCACCAACAACAACTTCAGGCCCAACAACAGCATCTACAACTGCAGTGGTTGAAACAACAACAACACTACCAGTGGTTACTACAACTGGCGTAACAACAACAGTGGTTTCATCTACACCTTCTGTCACTACTGTAACAACCAAAGTACCTGAAACAACAACTGGTGAAACCACAACAAAGTCTATTGAAACAACACTTCTGGTCAAACAACTAAAGCACCAACAACAACTTCAGGCCCAACACAGCATCTACAACTGCAGTGGTTGAAACAACAACAACACTACCAGTGGTTACTACAACTGGCGTAACAACAACAGTGGTTTCATCTACACCTTCTGTCACTACTGTAACAACCAAAGTACCTGAAACAACAACTGGTGAAACCACAACAAAGTCTATTGAAACAACTACTTCTGGTCAAACAACTAAAGCACCAACAACAACTTCAGGCCAACAACCAGCATCTACAACTGCAGTGGTTGAAACAACAACACACGACCAGTGGTTACTACAACTGGCGTAACAACAACAGTGGTTTCATCTACACCTTCTGTCACTACTGTAACAACCAAAGTACCTGAAACAACAACTGGTGAAACCACAACAAGTCTATTGAAACTACTACTTCTGGTCAAACAACTAAAGCACCAACAACAACTTCAGGCCCAACAACAGCATCTACAACTGCAGTGGTTGAA